>FJOG01000019.1:533282-558332 GCA_900073065.1 Phialocephala subalpina
ATAGAGCAAAATCCTTCATCATGCGGGACATTAATTTTTACCTATCGGAATCTGTTGAAAGTATAGCTATGTTTATCAAGATCTCGGAGTCGGCTAACTTTTTTTGTGTGTTTCAAGAGCAAAAATGTATGTCTTGAGAGTGCGTCTAAAGTAGAGCTAGAGTGCATTGGAGCAATGCACTCCTAAGAAAACACGAAAGAGGGAATAATTCTCCAAGAAATTGACGCTTACAGCCAACAAGGATACCAAAAAGCTCCCGATCAACATCCTCTAGGGTCATTGACTGGGCATCACCTTCACTGGCCGCTTTACTCGTGCGCAAATGGGTAGCAGGTGAGTCTATCCTGCCACACGGGGCTGAGTCGTTGCTGCCAGTATTGCATGCTGGATACCGCTTCCCGAAGCTATTTCGAGATGCATAAGAACCATTTCAAGCTCCCTTTTATTCGAGTACACTTCACGCTCAACCAATACAAACCTCGGAATCAATACAAACTCTCACGACAAACACCACTTTTCCTTCCAGTTTCCCTTCAAACTTTATGCAAATACAACTTCCTAAACACTCCCTTCTTCCTCTTTCCCTAATGCCCAATCCCTCTTCTCCTTGCCATCTAACCATCCATCATAGTTAGCTTTTGCGTGGTGGGAGGTAATGAGAGCATGAAACCACTAAACCCGAGGAGTTTCAACTGCTCCTCCACGAAAGAAATTGCTTTGCTATACATTTCAAGCCCGCCTTCGCACCGTCCGCTCTCCAGATGCTGAGTCAATCCACCCAAAGATGAGAAACGCCTAATTTTTGATTTGTCTTCTGGTGTGACCTTTGGCATGAACGACAAGGGGCAATGGAAGATCTTTGGAGAGTGAGCTGCCGAATTCACATGCTCTTGGTAGGCCCTCACGCTGAGGAATGGTTTTCGGTTGGGTCCGCAGAGATGGCAACGCCGTTTCTGAGATATGGTGCCGTTGTGTGAGCTGATATCGAGTCTCGTATCAAAAGGGAACATATTCGACGATATATGAACGAGATCTTCATTCATGAAAGACCATTCACTGGCATTATCACTGTGAGCAGGAGTTAAGGCATCGCCACCGATGATTGACCAGTCGCTGTCGCTAGTAGTAAACGTTAATGGTCCGTGACCAACATCTGACCACTCGCTGAGGCTGTCGTCGTTAGACACTGAAGGAAGTGGCGGAGATTTGTTTCCCGGTAGATTATCAGAAGAAGACTCGACCAAATCTGAGACGTGTGAAATTTGACTTTGATCATTAGCTTCAGCTCTCTGAGATTCAAGGAATTAGTACCTAGCAGATGCATGTTCCGCAGAACGAATTGGTTCGGCTGCCTCAACAGATGTGATATAACGATTCGAATCGTGAGCGAAAACGAGTTGGTGTATCTTGGCTCGAGTCACTCCCGAGCTACAACAGCCGCTCTCAAGATGGTTTAGGAGGGCGGATGGTGTTGCGAACTTCTTGTTGCATTTCCCGCCCATTGGGCAATGGATGTGACGAGGTCTATGGCTTGACATATGCTTTTTTAGCTGTTTCTTGCCATGGAATGTCTCGTCGCACTCTTTGCATTTGTGTGGGAGGTTACGAGACCTTCCCGACTCCTGAACTGCATTGCGAATATGCTTCTCCTTGGAGAGATGTTTTCTCAAGCGCTTTTGGTTTCGAAGCACTTTATCGCAGTCGCAGCAATGGTAGCTCAATGTTTCCCGGTTGGTGTACTCTCGACCGCAGTCACAGCAGTGATATGGAGTCGTATGCTGAATATTTCGTACATGAGTAAGGTGCTCTCCAAGATTCGGGAAGTAAATATCACACTCGCGACAATGGCAATGCTCTGTGATTTGTTCATGGTTTTGAAGTTCCGCCAGACCAAGAAATCTTTTTTGACATTGGTTGCACTTTGGATGCTCCTCCTGCTTATGCTTGAAGACTGTCTTCTTCTCGGGGAAATGGAGGTTGCAATGGGGGCAACCAAACGATTTAATGGTCGCCGCAGCAGATACAATGACCGGATTGATAATCCTCCCTGAGCGTAAAATCATTCTATTGGAGAATCGATGCGTTTGGAGAGCGGCAGATAATGGAAAAAAGGATATTGTGAGGTATTAAGAGTCTCCCTTGAATGTTATTTTGATTAGAGAGCATGGAGAACGATGAGGTTGTAAATGAAACCTGCGCTTTCACATGAAATGGAGGCAATTTCGACGTGGCACGTCCTGAAAGATTGATGCATACCCCGCACTTAAGCGATATCACGAGCCATCAGCCATACCGGGTAGTAAAATACTATCTACAAGTTGTACGAAGTGACAATTTGACCGCGGCTCCCAGTCATGGAAGGGCCCGGTATGCCCTCATGAGGGTTCTCGAAGTACAGTAGGAGGTCCCAGATGCAGTATCATGAAGCCTTGCTGATCGTGGAATAGACCGGCCAATTGTAATTGACGGCGGCTTCCACTCGGGGACCAATCAACGAGAAGCACCGAATTAGAAAGAGAGCCCGAAAATTGAGAGGATCGCTTCAAACTATCCGCGAACCTATGGATAACTTTAGCCGACTGAAGGAACTCGTATGATTAAATGAAAAGATTATCGTTATTACCCGATATCCTTTGTAATAGACCAGATCAAGTTGAGATACAAGAGGTGATCTATTCTTAGGATATTGAAGTGAAGAGTAGAAGTAAAACTCTGAACCGAAGTTATATACAGAGTTTAAAGTCATGTGACCATTTCAAGCTGGCTGGTGAAACCAGGCCTGTGATATCCTTACGAGGTAAGAATCCTTACTATTAACCATTTATTATAAGAATTAATATAAGGGTTTTCGAGGGTTATATAAAAAATAAAATTGAAATTAGAATAAAATATAATAATTTAATTAATTTATTAAAAAATATTATATATAATATTAAAAAGAATAATTATCGAAAAATATTAATATTTTGATTATTAATTTAATTTATATATGTATTTGTGGAAATAATTCAAATATTAATTCAATTTATTAATCTTTATGAAATTTATTATATTAAATTAACTCTTATTATAAACGTTAATCTTCTTCTATTATTAGAATGCTCGCTATATACATATATTGGCCCGAGACGGGAAAATATTTGTAGACATCTATCAAGGCGAATACCAAACGTTTGGTAGTATATGGTTGGTTAGGACCAACGCCATCAGCTTATTCACCTGCTCGGGATCATTCTTCTTCTTCTGGTGGTTGAAGATCACCAATAGGATCGGCTTGCAATACGCCTCCAAGGGCTCGCGGCCTCCTTCACCGTTGTACACACAGTTGAATAAATCTTGTATGGCGTCAGAGGAACCACTCTTGGGATTCAACTGAACAAACTTTGTTATCAGGCTTCCCATAACGTGATTTTAGCGGCGGGGAATTAAGAAGCGTGTCATCGGAATGGATATCTGTCAGTGTCAGAAGAAAGTTCCCTGCCGAAAGGGAGGTTTCTGTTACTAACCCTTTCGAATTTCTTGGAAATGTAACCGCTAGTATTGCGAAGATCTCGTTGTCGACGTTGTCTAAGGTCATGCATTGTGAATGTCTCTCCATAAGTTGGCTGTTGAAAGCAGCTTTGAAGAATAGAGAATAATGACAAATGACGCTCTTGAGTATCATGAACGTCTCTTGGTCTTCCTCTGCGCCTGTGACAATAGTCACAAAGCTTTGCAGGCCGCTACCTTGTATTAGCAATGCCTTTTTGTGATGAAAGTGGACTTGATGTGCATACCGCAGAGTTAAGGTCAGCCTATCATTCTTGTTTGGCCCGGCTGGGATATTAATTGGAGTGGTCGTCGTGTCTGTGGAGATTGACAATGCGCTGCTGTAACGTAGCAGTTTCTCTTGCATGTCGCGCGGTAGGGAATGCTATAGGGAGAACATGACGAGGATGAGGTAACAGAAGTGAGTGCGGTATGTACTGAGCGAAGTATGTGCTCTCAATGGAAAGGGAAGAAAAAGTAGATGTTGTGCAATGGAGTGGTTGGTATGATGCGGGGCAAGCTTTGGTCACAGATGGAGCTGGTTTAAGTAAATTCTGGAGCCGCGACCAAAGTCGCTAAGAGACTAGTCCATTCAAGCTTGTGTTGTAAATGAGTCAGGCAGAACGAAAACGCCGTTAGTAAAACGAACATTGGCTGTATTGTCCCTGAGCTGGGTATATATTATGGCCGGAAGCACTTGTCACCTGCCCTGGGATTTCGCGTTCTTATCCTCGATAGGTTGATCTGTTCGTCATGATTATATCTAAATATATGCTCGTATTGCTGCAAGAAGTCAAGCAATTTGCGAAATGATAAGGCAACTGCGCAAATCCGTGCATGTCTCTATATGCGGCACGTGATCCGGATCTTTCTCATTGAAAAGGTGAATCCGGCCTTGAAAAGCTTCAAAGAGGAAGGATGAGACCTCCTCATATCGTATCGGAGAGATTATACTGGCTCAACACGATTGTGCTCCTTGTCAATTGTGTCTGGGCTGCTGATCGAACAATCAATTGCGAAAAGGGGGATGATCTCGCTTAGATCAGACATCCAATCAAGGGTGCAACAGCTGTTCTGAATCACATCACACTACCAAAATGAAAAGGACGAGAGCAAATTTGTTGATCCCTGTTGGTAGGTAGGGAAAGCAATTGGGGGGTGCTGAATGAATTGGGCTAGGAGATTTGTCGAAGCGCATAGCAATCCCAGGTAGTCAGATGCATCACGTGAGTGATGGAGCCAAAAACCAGCACGAACAAGACCGACCATCAATTGGAGCTTCCCAACTAATTTGGAGGAGGCTAGTATGCTTCTGACTCGAAAGTAAAAGAGGATGGAGCGAGACACTTGTCGCTGAGGGAGCAAGCTAGAGGAGAGAGAGGGGTTTGGAACTGAATGATACAGCATGAAAAAGCAGTCACTTTGAGTCACGTTGTGGGGATACCATCATATTTATTTGGCTTGTATTTCCGCTTCGCTCTAGAAGCAGAAGCACCAAGCTAATACACTACTCTCACCACTCGTGCCTGCTTCTTTCCGCAAGCACGAATAAACCCGAGATGCACCATCAAAAGCAGATGAACGTCCAAGAAGGGGGATAAGCGCTGAAGTAGATACGCCATAGGAGGTAATTGCCAATTGTCGATGCAATGATACAAGTAAGAGGTCTGAGCGAAAAGCTGAGCCATAGAGAAGCAAACAGCAAAGGCCAATTAAAATCCGGGAGGAGGACCAGTGAATCGCGAGACGCCGCCCACAATAGGGCTGCCAATTTCACCAGGTGCGCCGACAGTACGGTGCGAAGTTGGTAGATCATCCTCGTGACGAATGAAGACGTGACCATCGCCATTATCGCGAACATCGAAGGAACCGCCGCCATTCATCGCATTGCCTTCAGTCTCGCATATCTCAAGCAGCTCTTGTTCAGTGACTGGTGGCTCACCAGGTGGACTGAGATGGTCGACCCCATCCTTGACGATCTTGACATCATAGAATCCATCTGGGGTAGATCCATCAAGGTTCTTACAGGCACGGCACAGCATCAATCGCACCATGACAGGGCGAGCTTGTGGTGGGCGATTTACTGGACCACCATTGCCGAAGGAGCTATTTGGCGTTGAACCCCAGCTTCCCATAAAACCTGAGCCAGGCAATGATGATGGACCGAATGGGTTCGGAGCACCCCAGGTGTTGTAGCCAGGGATAGGACTAGCAAATGCGGATGGGTCCATGAAGGGGGGAGCGAAGGCTTGCCGACTCATGTTTCCTGGAGCCGCGCTTTGGCGTCGAGCACCTGATGCAGAGCTGAAAGGCTCATCAGAATCGTCAAGTAAAGCACTGCTTCCCAGATGGTTGCTCAAATCATCGATATCGTTCTTGCTCGAGTCACCGTGACGTTGACCATGTACCACACTGCCCGGACGACCGATCGGAGCTGGTCGAGCAATTGGCTGGGCTTGTGGTGCTGCACCAGGTATCTCTGCGGGCTTATCGAATGTTGCAGACTGTTGTCTTGAATGGGATTGGGAACCTGGGCCCTCCTTTGGGAATCCAAAGGGCTGACCGATTCCGGCTAGGCCATTAGGGATCTGGGGGAAGCCTGGGGGTCCATGTTGCATGGGGAAACCTCGACCTTGTGGCATCTGGTTCATAGGTCCTGGATGCATTGGCATACCGTTCGGGCCTATTGGTCTGAATTGGCCACCCATCGGTTGATGAGGAAACATTGGGTCGTGTTGCATTCGACCACCAAATCCGGGCATCATAGGCATACCAGGGTTAAAGCCCATATGCATTGGCGGTAGAATACCGAATGGATTTGGTTGGGGCATACCAGGGGGGCTTTTGAGGGCTGCATGAATCGGTGAAGTGGCTTGCGGATGATGAAGGTATGGATTTTGAGGGTGATTCTTGCCAGGTGGCCCAATTGGTCCAGGACTGCCTTGTAATGGGGTAGATGGAATAGGGGACGCGTTTTGGCTCAGATTGGCTGTCTGGGGGGTTTGCGGGACTGACACCGATGAGTTCGAATCTTGTTGAGAATTTGATGTCCGTAGTTTGATTGGAGTCGGGGCTTTTGGAATTGCAGGAGTTGCAACTGGAATGTGGGGGGAAGCGACTGGGTGCGATTGCAAGTTTGCAGGTATTGGGACCGGAGGTCGCTTTACTGCTGCCAGAGCTGCTTGAGCGGCTGCTTGTTGGGCTGCAACTTCCTCGCGCTTTTGCTTCTCCTTGGCTTCCTTTTCGGATTTTGCTCTGGCCTCCTTGTCGCGCTTCTCTCGCTCTTGCTTCTCGCGTCGCTCCTTGGCTTCACGCTCCTTGGCCTCCTTGGCTTCTCTCTCCTTTTGTCTCGCCTCTTCCTTTTCCTTGCGTTCCTTTTCCTTTGCTTCGCGTTGCTTGCGTTCCAGCTCTGCTTGTCTCTCACGCTGTTCCTGCAATCGGCGTTGCTTTTCAGCTTCCTTTCTTAGTCGCTCTTCTTCCTCTGCTTTCTTCAATGCATCTTTTTTCCTCCGCTTCTCCTCGGCCCGCAAACGTTGTTCTTCGGCTTTCTTCTCTTCGGCCGCACGAAGCTCGGCTTCCTCAGCAGCTCTGTCGGCATCTCGCTTGGCCTTCTCCTCCGCAAGTGCCTGTTTCTTCTGTGCCGCCTTTTCCTTTTTCTTCTGAGCGTCCTTGGCTTTCTTAGCCTTCTTCTGCTCATCGGCACGGTTCTCTTCCTCAAGTTCTTCAAGGAGCTTTTGCTGCCGCTCTTTAGCAACTTTGTCCTTGTAGGCGGTTAATACTCTCTGCTCGAACATCCGGGCCGCGAATATCTGGAACATGCGTCGTCCTTCCTCCATTCGCTGCTCTTCTGTCATGGTATCCTAGTAAAATTAGAACAAAATTGCATGCGGCATCTTTCTTTACGTACCATCTCCTCCTCATCATAGTCCTCATCCTGACTGTCATACTCATCATCATCCTCATCGTCATCATCGTACTCCTCGTCGTCCGGCGGAGGAGGGTGATTATGAGTGTGGGCGTGAGGGTGCATGGAGCCATTTGGTGGATGTCCATAATTTGGATTCGAATATGCCTCTCGAGCATCTTCTTCCCGAGCCATACGGCGCTCAGCAAGTTGTTCCATCATCTCTATGAACTTCTTCCCATCATTCTTCAAAAGGTCGTCTGCTACGGTAAGGATACCACCTTGTACGGTGAGGCTGTTACCAAAATTAAAGAAGTCTGTTGCATGACTTCGAGGAAGCTCTTCTGGTTCCTCCTCGCTATAGTCATCCTCATCTCCGTCTTCTTCGCTATATTCTTCCTCGCCATCATCATCTTCGTCGTCGCCGGGCTGTTCCACTATCCTACCACGAGACGGTTGCTGACCATTGAAAGCAGGGGGCAGTCGATTTGGAGGTTGAAGACCACTCATAGTTCCAAAACGTCGAGGTGGGGGCATCATGGGAGGTCCGCCATCACCTTGATGGTTTGCGTACTGCTCGAGCTCCTCGTAGTATGCGTCGTAGAGAACTTCCAGCTCTTCTTCAATAGCTGTCCGCTTGCGACCACACACCGTACAGCTACAAGAATGCTTTTGTTGTTCCTTCATCTTCTTCAAAACTGCATCCTTCTCGACCTTGACTAATGACTTCCGCTCCTCTTCGCCTAGGGACAGCCAGAACTCCTTTATTCGCTCGCGTTCTTCTTGGGACGAGGTATTCCAAATCTTCTCTTTCGATATCCCAGGACCTCGAGGCATGTTCGTAGATGCTAATGGAGGAAGTGGTAGGGAGACATGATTATGCGACAAGCCATTAGTTCCGCGATGAATATGCGCTGGGATTTCGTGTTGCAAGCTCTTGGTCTTCTTTTTCTTTTTCGACTTCTTGCCGGAAGCGTTTGCGGGTATGTCGTAGCCATTAGCTGGGGAGCCATTCTGCCCAAACGAGCCAGAGTATCCATCGCCATCCTCGTCACTGAAGTATTGGTCGCCTTCTGCCGGATCGAACTGCCCATCGTCCTCGTACGATTCGCGCTGGTCGTCAAAATTGACATCATGGAAACGAGCCTGTATAGCTTCCATCTCTCTCTTCAGCATGCCGTTTGTCGGGCTATCTGGTTGCTGCTCTGCAGCGAGCTTTGCGGCTTGCTTTTGTCTTCGCTTTTGCTTCTTCCGATTGACTGTAGGCGCAGCTCCATTGGTTCCTGGCGGAGGTGCAGGCATTTGTCCGTTTGATTTGATGGTTGTCTGGGCCATGGCGGGTGATGTCTCGGAAGATTCTGTGCTGTTGGATTTGGGGACAGTTATGAATTTCGAACCATCCTTGTTCGTGTACTTCGCAGTCGCTTTCGAGGTTGGAGACGTTGGGGATTGCACGGTTTGGTGCCGTTGGTTCGCGGGCATTCCGATTAGATCTGCTGTTGATTAGAGGGCATGGAAGGGTGGCAACTGTTCCCGGAGCAAAGGTCAGAGACTGCGCAAGAAGTTTCTTGCCCAACAAGGTGGAGTGTAAGGTGATATGCTTCCGGAGCTCACACTGGAAGTCAGTGGAATATTGGATGTATTGCCCCACCAAGGTGTATGTTCTGCCGGCTGAAGTTGGGCGGTATTGCGAGGTCACGGGGGCTCGTTTCGGTTCGGTGTGGTGGGGGGCGATCGAGGAGGAGTCTGCGAGGTGGTTGTGTAGTCGTGGAGCAGAGGAGAGAACCTTTGAGTCCGTGGAGTAGGATCGATGCTGAGTACCCTCCGTATTAGGATAGCAGACGTTCAAAAGGCACTAGCGAACCAGCGGCCTGAGGCTTCAGGAAGCGACTGACGGCTCATGATGCGGCGGTGCTGATTTCAATGGCGAGACGCGCATGCAAACTTTATGTTGACTAAAACTACCACGATATTTGGAACATTCTCCCAAAATACAGGTCCTTCCCTCATTATCAATTCATCGATCATTGTTCTGTTCTTCTCCTCTTGCCCTCCGCAATTACGAGCCTCACTGACAGCATAAAACCCGTGCACGGCCTTGCTCAGCCTCCGGTGGTCTCCTACCAAGAATATTCGCCAATCCAATCTAGCTGCGACAAGAAAAGGGAGACGGTTTGATCTGTACCTGGGGATAAATACCCTTCCCTCCTCAGCCTGGTCTTCCCCAATCATACCGTCGTGTTTCCTCGATTCCAACGTCCAGTCGGCTTATCCGAGACAGCCAGCCCTCAAACACCAGGCTCGTATCGACAAACTTTCCTTCCCAGGACTATAACTTCAGGAGAACAAATTGAGCTCCTTCGCATCTTCTTCCTTGCCTTTACTGGCACAGGCTCTGCGAAACCCATCCTCGTCCATCATCCGTTCCGACGTGGTTAACGGTCTCAATCAACAGCCATGGCCCAACAAGCACAAAATGTTATGCGAAGGTGTGTGGGAGCATAAATTATTGCAGTCTTTCCTTCCATCAATTCAGGTTGGATATCTTGTGGAACTGCTGCTCAATTACCTGGAACGTCATTTCGAGTGGTCAGACAGCTGAAGGATGCCAATTTATTTTCCTAGACATTGCTTCTACCATCCGCGTCTTCCATATGCTGAAGAATGTGGCGGTATTCACCATGTGCTAACAACCCACCAGGAAACTGGTCATAATCGGAGACGGAGCTTGTGGGAAAACATCACTGCTCAGTGTTTTCACTCTAGGTTACTTTCCAACGGTAAGCTGGCCGCGGGCTTCTTGAGATATGCAATCGTTGCTAACATCTTTCATAGCATTACGTGGGTCCGGATATGGCTGGAATTGGGTCTCTGTACTAACCGCAGATTTTAGGTTCCAACCGTCTTCGAAAACTACGTTACAGATTGCAGAGTGGACGGAAAGAGTGTTCAATTGGCATTATGGGATACAGCAGGACAAGAAGACTACGAGAGACTACGACCTCTAGCATATTCGAAAGCTCACGTTATTCTAATTGGTTTCTCGATTGATACCCCCGATTCTCTGGATAACGTTAAACACAAGGTAGGGATCAAAGGGTGGATCGATTTATCCATCTCCGCTAATTCTCTGGCAGTGGGTTGAAGAAGCAAACGAGCGATGTCCAAACGTTCCGATAATCCTGGTGGGCCTCAAGAAAGATCTCCGTGAAGATCCAGTGGCTATTGAAGAAATGCGAAAGAAGTCGCAGCACTTCGTTACAACTCGAGAAGCAACCGAGATTGCACACGACATTGGAGCAAGAAAATACCTTGAATGCTCTTCGTTGACGGGAGAAGGAGTCGATGATGTCTTTGAGGCGGCAACACGAGCTGCTTTGCTCACGTTCGAGAAAGGGGAGGGTGGTGGATGTTGCGTCGTGCTCTGAGCTAAAGAGACTCAAATCTGGCAGATTGAAGAGCCAGGGAGGCAGGTTCGGTGGACAAAGAGCACATGGGAACGGGCAAACAACATTTCGAATATACTCTTTCTAATGGACCAGCGCACGAACGGAACACGGCTTCTCTTCACAGCAATCTTCTGGCGTTTTCCTCTGTACACCGATTCCGGCCTACTAGGCTCTCTTTGCTTCACTACACGGATCAAAAGCTTCGACTCTACACCATACAATTTGCTGTGCTATACTTGGTTATGGTTGGAGGCTTGCAGATAGACTTTTAATGATCACGACGGGTCGCACCCAATTTGTCGACTTTCGAGTTTCCTTTTCATATCACATACCCCGCAGCGGATGGAATGAATTGGACGAAAGTGGTTTTACTGCATTGCTTGCAGATGGAGCGTTGGTCTAATCGAAGACTTGTACATATCACACCCAAGCGAGTATTATGAACATGGGCTGGCCTTGTCCTTGTTTCCACAAAGACATCTCTTGATATTGTACAGTGTATGTTGGTGTCCGCCATATCCTTCTTCGTCTGGTAAAGCCTACGGTGGCTCTACATCTGAGAGCTGGATCGTCCGGCATTCGTTTGGTCGCATGGTACTTGTACACCTCTTTCCTCCCTCTCCCCCCACACACTCGCCTTATAGTAGACAACCGTTGCTCTATCTCGTCCAGCCGTGATTCCATGCCTCCGCCCCGGGAGTATCGGTCTGCATCCTCGCATACTCAATCGGCACACCTCCATGTCCAAAAATGCCCTTCTTCTCCATCGCAATCCTGTACAACCTTCCAGCATCTTTCGTTCCCGGCGCATCAAGTAATCGGAGCTCTTCGCAAGCCGAATGCATAGATTGGTACATCCTATTCGAATTTGATCAGCCAATGCCCAATGCCTTCTTTGGCGCTTCCTGCTCTAATCCCAAGCCAGTCCGGTATTCCCCAAATCCTTCCCATTCACCAATTCAAATATAGAACCCAAGAAAAGTCGATGAAAACATACCTATACAACTCCCTCTCCTCAGCTTCCAACTTCTTCCTCCTCGCCAACATCCACGCCCGATGAATCGTCCAATGTCTCAACGCCCTCATACGACTGAACCTCAACGGCCTAGGCGTCAACGGATGCTGCATATGGTATCTTATCAAAGTGATTCTCGGATCTTTCACTGGTCCTTTTCTCCCTGATTTTGGGTTCTTCTTTGCGCGGCCGCCACCTCGGAGGGCGAGAGAGGGCGTGGTGCTGAATGATCGCATCATTGTGGTCGTCCATGAGCGAGTGAAGGAGGGTATGGGGAGGGCTCGAGGGATGGTTGAGTTGGAGGTGAGAGAGAGTGAGCGGAAGGAGGCGAGGAGGGGGGAGATCATGGTTCGTATCGAGGCGTGGGTTTGGGAGGCCATTGTTGTGGTAGTGGTGAGCTGGACTGGGAGGGAGCTGTTGATCGCCGTGATGCTGGAGATTTTCTGAGAGTTCGAAAGGGTCACGTGCCGTAGTAGGGCGAGCTGCGCCTACCACATGTGCAGACCCCTGCTGCCTTTTTCGTCTCGCTGTGCTCTTTCCTTGATGTCGAACAAATAGTTCAAGTGACTGCCCTTTGGAACTTTAATAGTAGGAGAGGATCGCCAGCATTCTTCAACAGATTGTCATCGACCTCAATTCTCTCACAACATTCCACACTTTCCTCTCTAGTGTCGCCGGATAAGTGCATTCCCGCCGTCTCACTTCTTGAAAACTCAACTCTGTAGCTATTCAGAAACACCAACTGACACCAAAGACGAAATGGCGGCTCCAAGAAAAGGATTTGTACACAATTATGTAAGCAAGGTTCCTATCTCCATTAGCTCCTCTGTTTGGCAGTAGCCCTAGCAAGCCTGCCCCCTCTTCTCAAAGCATTCAGCTCTCTTCCACCATTGAAGCTCAAGCACTTGGTATACAGCTATAACAAGGAGCTCCGAGTATTATTCACCTTGCCTTTAGCTTTGTGAACGATTCCTCTACCAGTCTGAAGCTCAATAACTCACCTTGTATTAGACTTCTCGCCTCACAGCCTTCGAGCATACCCCACACTCGGTATATGGCACCTCACAAAACGTGATCCTCTTCATTGGGGGTCTCTTCGACGGTCTTCAGACAGTTCCATATGTGTCCAAGATTTCTGACGCTTTGTCACCGACCTGGACCCTTGCGCAAGTTCACCTCTCTTCCTCCTACACTGGCTGGGGGACTGCCTCCTTGCAACAAGATGTCAAGGAACTCTCGAAGTGCGTCTCTTACTTCCGCGGTATCAAGTCTGGAAAGATTGTGCTGATGGGTCATGTAAGTACCTGGTCTGCGTTTAATTGTCAGGTTCCTTTTCCAGACCCGTGGGCCTTGGACACCTGCTCACACCCCTGGCGTTGAGTTTGTCTTGCCTTTCTGCTCTCTTGATTCGTGACTCTCGTAGGTTGCTGACGCTTATCTTCTAGTCAACTGGTTGCCAAGATGTCATGGAGTATCTCACTGGGCCAGGCAAAGAGACTCGACCTCCAATCGACGCCGGCATCATCCAAGCCCCAGTCAGTGACCGAGAAGCTATCCTCATGTCTACATCCCCAGCAGACTACAAAACCAGCTGTGAGGCCGCCCAGAAGATGGTCGACGCAGGTGAATCGAACGAAATACTGCCATCAAAGTTAACGAGCATGCCGTGCCCAATCTCCGCTTACCGATGGCTTTCACTTCTCAGTCCGAACCACGATGGAGATGATGATTACTTCAGCTCAGATCTGACTGATGAACAGCTCACCAAGTCCTTTGGATCTCTGCCAGCTGGTGTCCCATTGTGTATTCTGTATTCAGGAAGTGATGAACATGTTCCGCAAAGCATCGACAAGGCAGCTTTGGTCAGACGGTGGATCGAGATTGCGAGGAAGGGCAAGGGTGTGGTGGATGAAGGATACTCGGGTGTTGTGAAGGGCGCGACTCACAACTTGGCAAAGGACCAAGAGGAGGTTGTGTTGAGCTTGGTTGGGAGTGTGATGGGTTTCTTGGCTTCCTTGTCCCCGCAACCTAACTTGTAATGCTTAGCGTCGTCTTCGAAGGTCCAAGTCAATTGAGGTCGGGGCTTGCAGCTAGCTAATAACGGCGTATTCGTCGAATTGGATCTTTTTAGATCGAGTTCTTGCCTTGCTCTGCTCATTCTACTGGCTGCGCGTCTGGAAACCTCTGGACCTCCAGACCTCTGAACCTCTAAAGCTTGGGGTTTTCTGCAAGCCTTTGCGTTGCCTTCTTCGGGTGTGGTCCCTATGGCGTCGAATTATTGCCTCGTTCTGCTAGCTATGCTCGTGTTCTCTGCCCTATGAACCTGCCTGCTATTCGAAATGTGGCTTCTCTGGTTCCTCCCACAAGTACCTAACACCGAAATATATGATATAGAGTTGTGTCAACGTTACTTTCATGGAGCGGCAGTCTTGGCTGGCTTTATACTGGCGCAAACTCGCAAATTTTGGAGTCTGCGAAGCAATGAATCAGCAAATCCCAAAGAGCATACTGTCCCTGGGCTGTAAATGATTACATTATTTGAAGTGAATCCTTTCGGTTCGGTAATACCTGCCTTCGCCTGCTCTCTTTCCTGCCAAATTACTCACGTTCCACTCTATGCCCGCAATTCTCCTGTTATTCCTTCCGCAAATGTCCAATACCAGAAGCTGTGTTGTAGTGTCGAATCCTCGTAGTCTGTAGTTCTCGGCCATCTTGGTCAGAGTATCCTCGCAACCAGATCCATAGAGCTTGAAGTCCGTAAAGCACAGATTCAGTAAGACTTGGAGAGCACGAACAATGGTGTCCTCCAGATGATCCCCCTGGGTTGAACATCTCCCAATATTTTGCTTGGTTTACCTGTATCGAGTGCGCCAAAAGGCTGAACGGCCAAGCGACCTACCCTCCTTGTTCCTTCACAGATACCCAACTGAGGTTGATCGGTTGTATGGAGCTACCACCATTCTTCGTGTGCTTGGTATTCCTTCGCTGTCCTTCCTTGCAACTTGACTTGTGAATCTTGGATGGCGGAGAGCTTGAGATCGCATGGTTCGAGGCAAGAGAGTCGAAGGAGCAGTCGGCCTGGAGCCTGTAGAGCTTGTCCCCAGTGAATCTCAAAGTCTCTAAAGCTCAGAGCTCACAAACCATTCCTTTCTTCCAGTGAACTCTTTGGTGTCCAGGGTATGTCTTTTCCTGGTCTTTTTCCCAGCGACGTATTGCGTATTCGTCTGTGAAAAATCCCCCTTTCGTCCCGCTCCTCGCCCCCTAAACTATGCGACACGGCAAGATCCGATCGCTTTTCTCTACCTTTGACGCTATAATATGCGAGATGGGAAGATCCGATATAAAGGAGGTTTAGAGTTTTCGTGTGTATTTGGTCTGTTGGCTGACTGTTTTCGTAGCTTGGCTTGCAGGAGGAGGTTGTGAAGCTCGTAGAGCTTGTAGGGCTTTGAAGAGGGGTTTCAGATGGGTATTCGTTATCGGCATGTAGGCTAGTAAATCTTGCTGCCTCGGACAGCCAGCGAGGCTGTGTTGGCAAGTGACAAAACGTACCACAGAAAGCCATAGTGGATGCTAGAATTATCCAAGTGAGTCAGCCATTGTCTATAGAACTCTGTGTCGATAGAAGCAATAGACTGCGCATATTGCGGATCAGACATTACTCTCTATCCTTCTTCAACAGTCTCCTTTGACCTTGGCCTTTGACCTCGGGTCCTTGCCTATTTGCCTTTGTGCTAATACTGCCTACTGTTAGAGACTCAATAACAAAGATATAGTGAACTCCTCTTGCCCACTAGAAGATTGGAACTCCGTGAATACTGGCCTAAGGTCGTATCAGCATCATCAGAAAACTCAGCACGAAAGACTTGTTTGACAATGGCGTAACGAAAACAGTCAAATCGGAGAAGATCACAAGGTACTTCTCTGTAAAGTTCAATTTCCTTGTCTTCACTTGTTCTATCCGCAGATGTGTAATACTGATAAACCTGATAAAAAGTCGTGTTTTTCGCCTCTAATGCAGCTCTTGGCTCACTTTCGTCGCAACGTGACTTACAACGCTTGGACTTGGTGTTGCCTGAGGAGGATCGATGATGGGAACTTGTGGTCGATGTCGGTTTGTATGGTGATCTTCCTGGTGGTCCGATACTGTTGTGTATAGAGCAAGCGGAGGTGGAGGTCGAGTCGTTGAGGACGACAATTTCGATGGCCGTGTTGGAGGGGGGGTTTCTAGGTAAAGCTTCGAATAAGTAAGGGACGTAGGCTGCAGATCGCTGGGTCTGCCTAGTGCTTTCAATCCCCCAGACTTGAGGGGGATTTGCCACAGGCTAAGCTGGGCTATGATGCTGCTGCTGTCTGTGCTGCTGCCGGCAAAGCGTCATCAGCGATCTTGGCAAATCATCGTCCTCGGTGAGATAGATTGGTCCGAGAATGTCTAGCGCAGGCTGGGTCAGTGGGAGATCGGAAGCGGTGGGTCTACCTACCATTGCTTCTTCTATATTACTTCCTTTCTGAGGGGAGATCTTGTAAGATGCTTGATAGGGAAGGAGCTTCTCTCTTTCTTGACATCTTTGGCTTGTTGTATTGTTTCAAGTGCTGTAAAATCCCAATTGAGAAGAAGCTGCCTTCGTTCCTGCACAAACTGACTTAATATGCTACATCGCGTGCGTAAAAGAGAAGGAACTCCCCTCGTTCCTTCCCAATTAAACGCAGAGAAATTCGATTGACCCACCGGAATGGGTATATATACTCCTCCTCCCTCCAAATCAACCACCCCTCCTACAAAACAAAAGGCTCTTGTATCATACCTTGGCATAGGGTCGAGGGGGCATCCAGACATCCTTATAGAAGCTCCCTCGACCCTACATGCTACAGTTGACCCATCAACCAAAGCAAAAGCAAACAGCGTCGAGGGAGTTTCCAACCATCTTCCTGGAAGCTCCCTCCACTACATGCCAATGTTGATTGATCAACCAGATGCGGGTCCTTCGAGGAGGTTAAGTTGCAAGGTATTTTCCCCGCAGCAGAATTCGAGGCCTCCCTTTGCTAATAGGAACTTTAGGACGCTAAGGCTAGGGTTCTTCCGTTTCAGTCGTCGCTGGCTCTATATACCTTCCTGCCTTGGTCAGTTTGAATCCGATAAGCGAGTACGTTCCGGTTTTCGGGGTCTATATCTTCAAACTCGTGTGTGGATTCTTACGATCTCCACAACCACGAAAGAGAACGATCTCGACCATACCTTAAGACGAACTCGAGAACAGCCCTAGCTGGTAAGTTTTCAATTCTTGATCACAATCTCTAGATCTTACTGACGGATATAAGCCGCCTCTCTCCACAATGGACGTACAAATCATGGTTGACCTTCTTCAATCGCACGAGCAAGCCTTTGGCGCAATCCTCAAGCACATTCCTCAATCCCCAACAATCCGCAACGACCTCAACACCGCCATCAACGAGCACCGTGAGCGACTCATGGCTGCCCTTCGAGAAAAGTTCCCTGACTCTGTTGAGCGCCGCGGCAACCGTCCTCGATCTACCACCGTCTCTGGTCAAGTTCGCCCTGGCATGTTCATTACCCCAACCAAGCGAGCTGCCTCCGGTTCCTTCGATCAAGACACCACCCCGACCCAAACCTCTGCCCAAACTGTCGGCCACGGCCCACCTGGCTCAGGAACCTTCACCAGCATCCGATCCCTCAGCGGTGGAAAGCGTATCCAATTCGACACGGGCTCCTCATCCTCATCCGAGGCCGAGGAAGGTAACGGTGTTGATGACCTCTATTCTCCTCTCATGGAGAAGAAGAATCTCCCACGAGTTCGCGGACAATCAAGATTTGGTGGTTATCGCAAGTCAGGCGGTGGACCCATGAAGGATTCGGAGGATAAGGAGACTCTTTGAATGTATCCTAGATCGTTCTGAGATTGTTCCAGGATTCCTGGGAAATTCTCGAGATGAGATTCTTTCAACCCGTGCTTTCGTGATTGGAGAGAATAACTGGTAGTAGTAAGGGATATGGGAATGTAGACAATGAAAGGTCTTCTCCTTTTATCCTGATGATGGTCTCACTTTCGCATCTGCAAACGTGACAGCACTTGACAACAATTCCATCAATTAATGGCAAGCTTCTCAATTGGCAGTATTTTATTCTATTGATAGCGGTACCCATTCACACTACACAAATGGCGACGACACAAAATTAAATTGTTCGAGTTGCGACGATAGTTGATATTTTGATAGTCGCGTCAAATTCGCTCAAATAAGCGAGTTGGACACCCACGATAAATTATCAACATAAGGAAAGAGCTTAAGCTCGGACGGCGATGTTCAAAGTTGACTACAAGACTTTCAGCATGGCATTCTCCGACAGCGATATCAATCAAGCAGTCGGTTTCTTACAAACCATTATCCGTCTATCATCCACCACAATGGTCGTGTTATTTCACCTTTCGCTGCCCCTGAGCGAAGCGAGCAAAAAACGTGACCGCCGTGGACGCAGTAGCAGCTAAGTCGCAAAGTTGCTGTCTGCAGAGCGGTAGTCCATACAAGACTTTTCGGAAGAGAGTGTCATATTTATGCTGACATGAACAGCACTAGCTCGGCACAAAGCAATGTCACCTGCCACTGCTTTTCCAGCAACGAATGGATCTTGCGGACGCAAAAAAGGTCCACCGTTGATGTTTGTCGCTCACACGAACTTCATTACTGTTTCTCCTATACAGACTACACCCGGCATTTTATCAAAATATTCGCCAGCACTCCAGGAGTATACAGGTTGTCCGCTGGCATGTGGACAACTGAGGGAGAGAAGCTGGAGCTGGCTCACCTCGCGTTTAATGCGCTTTGGAGACAGGGTTGGAAAAGAGAGAGGCAAGGTCTCACACGCAAGTCAATTTATCCTGCCCAATCGCTCTGAATCAGGCAGATGGAACGGATTCTACATCCTCTTCAGCCACAATTTGAATAAGTCCAAGGGCAGAAGCTAACGAGTCCCAGATGACAGATGTCTACTTGACCACTCTTCCCCCGATTCTATACGTGGTATACCTGCGCAATCGCGGAAAACTCTCGATCCACGAATATACAGTACATATTACAAGGAGGAAGACAAAGTCCAAGGGGCCGGAGCGAGAGCCAGATTCCAAGGCTGCCATCATACCCATCGTCTAGCTATCGTCAGAGTATGCTACGCAAGGCACTGCGATTTAAGTTTTTTGACTGGTTGGCGACTGACATCACCAGCCGGTTTCCGGTCATACCAGGAGAGCTATATATCTCTTTTGCAGAGGATGTGCTGTTTATCAACTAGAAATAGTTAGATATTTCTAGAAGCACACAAACGCACATATATACAAGTTGTGGATTTTCAGGCATAATAATCTCGGGTACCTTTTGGTTGAGAGTCGCCACTTCTCGAAAACATGCAGATTTCTGGAGTTCCGCCAACAAATTTGGGCGCGGCAGCTTCCAGTTTACTTTCCTCTTCGAAAGTGCCTCTCGGTCCTCGCGTGATCACCGGTCCTCTAGAATTCACAAGTAGAAGCCTTCTGTATCGATTGATGTGAAGCAGCGCGATAAAAAATAATGTAGCTAATGCATTACGCTATGAATATAATTCTTTTGAAAAATGCATATTATAATGCATTTTTATATACAAATAACATAATCATACTGCATTATAATCTGCATTTTTGCATTATGATTAGTAGAATTTTCTTGTGATTACATTATGCTTGGAAGCGGATAATGTAATCATTTAACACGCTGACATTGTGAAGCATGCAAAAGACAGGAGGACTCCGGACATTCAAGAGAAGACTCGGTGAGTGTGCGAAGGCTTGTTGATTCATGTGCTTACCGTATGGGCTCTAGAATTCCTGCGGCCAACCATTCTTCAACTTCCTAATGATTCCTGGTCGTCCAATGGTACAAAAGTCAGTATTCAACCTACAATTTTGGCAGGGATGCTGATGCCCGCTTTCAGTCACTATTCTCGCAGTACGCAATGCAATCATCAAATTCCTCCGCCGTGATCGCGTCCGTCGGATAAATTTGGAGATACAGAATCAGGTACTCGTTACTTACCTGTGATACGATGCGTTTGTCGAAGTCATATATACCTGCACTGAATAGATTAGGTTCTTCACCTGGTGCAGCAATGAAGCCTGTCCCCTTGGTAAAGGATTCTGTGAAGAGGTCTTGGAAGTAATGGATATCGGGATAAAGCTGTATAGGACGAGGGGTGGGAATGTGTGGAGGCTAGCCAGCGTCTCTTCGTGCTACCATCCCGATTGTTGGAGTTGGTGGAGCTAATATCTCTTCCTATTTAAAATATTGACTTCTGTAGTCGCATTCTATTAAGAAACCGCGCCATTCTGCCGTCATTAAGTTGAACTTCAATTAGTCGACGTTATCCGTGATATAGTTGTACAAATAATGCTCAAGTATTCTGAAATGCGCAGTATCAAGTGCTAGTAGTCAGCGGTTCGCGATTACTAGCTGCGAAATTTGGTGAAATCTTAGACGATTACAACCGGGATTGAATTGGTGTTCTTGAAATAGAGTCGAGGAACCTGGTCCAGGAGTATTTAGGGCAAGCCCGCTCTTCAACTTCTTCTGTTCTTCTGCCTCACGTTTTCGTTCATTGATGCTAAGCTTCGCTGAATCAGCAAACCTAGTTGCCATTGGAGATTTACTATATGCTTTTGGATTATGTAGATTTGGGTCATACGGCTGTGGTCTCAACATGTGCGTAGAAGAGGCAATGCTGTAGAAGTCAGTGAGTGACCATCTTTCCAAATGATCAAGTGGAGGAAGCCTTACCTTCTGGCCTGAGTTTGCCAGAACATTGGAATGTGCATCTGGCGAAAGTATTCGATGGATATAGGCGTATAATTGTCGGTAAATCACTTTCGCGACCGGGGTAATAATTGTAGAACTGGCTGCTCGGAAAGACATTCAGACCTGGCTGCATCGATGTCCCAATCACGCCTGGCAATGGACTTAGTGATGAATTTTTTTGCAGATGGTTGACTTACCGTAATAAGCCACGAAATGGGAGTCCTTTTGCCACGGTGTGGTAGTTCACCGCACGTGTTCGGCCACCCAAAGACCTCCGCCTGTGTCAGATTAGATCATACGCTCTCTATTTCACGGACTTACTGCATTTTCCATTGAATACCCCTTGTCCTAATTAGTAACTCTTAGAAATCTAGGGACAGATTGTCTATTACAGCTCACCCAAAGCCTCGTTGTGGAATTAAGGCTTAATAGTATTTGATTTTCCACCAGTATCAACCTAGAGCGCATGCTAGAAACTTATTAGCCTACTTTATCAGCAGAGGTCGTGTTAGACTTACGGCGAGGTCATGTAAAAGTGTAGAAGCAAACTCGAATTAGCAAAGAATTCTCTCGGAATTGCGGACACCTGAATCTAACAAAGGCTCCAAGATGTGAAAGTCCAAGTTGCAGGTTGTGCGTCACCACTAAAGAGTATTTTAGTTAAACCACAGGATTGCAAGGATAATTGCGAGTAGAGAATGGTCGGATAGGCTTACCGTTATTTTTGGGGAGGTATATCCACAAACCGCCATCGTGGATTCGTGGGCAAGCCAGTCTCAGGATCGGCTTGACCGCAAGACAATGCAAAATCTAGCTCTGGAGTCCTAACTATTAATTGCCCCTTAATACTCATGTTCTACCAATCATAGCCCACTGCCTGTGGCAGCCGTGGATAGAATCTCCAACAGCTAGCTCCCTGTTTTTTCGCTGGAATTTCGTGTTGTGGCACTCGGGAAAATTAGCATGAAAGAAGAGCAACCCACCAAGACCATGTAGATGCATGATTGAGAACCAGAGTCACTATTCGGAGCGAGGGCTGCATCACTTTCCAAATTTCGTCGTCAAATATAGGGTGAATTTGTACGCCTGGAAGTGTTATATCATCGAAAACATAGTGTTTGAATGCCAGACATTCCACGTTCTCTAATTGGATTGCTGTAAAGCCTCCAAATCGAGCCCTTGGATAATTCTCAATTACTCCCTTCCGCTGTAATTCCGCAGTAGTCGCCGTTCTATCAATTGGAGTCCAACCGCTCTTGTGAGGGGAAAATAGAGCTATCGGGTCGTGGTTGAACCTGCCTGGCACAGTTACGGGGTGAGAATAGAGCTTTGCACGCCCTGTTATTAAGATAGGAGTTCTGGCCATCTTGATTGCTTAAAAGTGATTGCGCTCAAGCAAGTGTATAAAAAGCCAAAAAAAAAAATCGAAGATAAAGAGGAGCAAAATCAACAAAAAGCATTGTAACGGAATCTTCATGGGAACAACGGCTTGCTTTCCCGGACACGGGACATTTGTCTTTGTCCGAAAGGAAATAGCTTTCTAGGACTACTTGGTTCTTTGTCTCTTGACAGACCTCATTTTTATCAACAATGGCCTCACCCTTAGCGGTAACTTGGAACTGAGACTTTGTCCTGAAATAGAGCAGCCTCTCAAAGATGTTAAGGCCTTCCGACTCGACTGTCGTGTTCTTGATTTTAAGTCCTAATGAAGGGAGCCATTTAGTTTTCAGATTTTTAAGTGGCCCGGTTTCCTCGCATTATTCGCAGCTACCTCCTCACTTTGCAATCCGCCGCTTCCTCAATCACTCCCCCTAACCCCCTCCGGCATATCCCCCAGCTCCTCCTTCACCCCCTCCCCCTCCGCCCCTACAAGCACAAAAACCATCCTCCCCCACTCCCTCTCACTAACATTCCTCCACGCATGCATAGTCCCTCTCTGCACACAACTATCTCCCCTCCTCAACACCTTCTTTTCCCCAGAGTCCAATACCAATTCAATCTCGCCTTCAATCACGGTCCCGTAATCTAGCGTTTTGGTGATGTGCATGGGGCTTATGCTCCCAGGCGCCATATCTACGTATCGCATGACTGTACCGGTTGAGATTCCCAGTCCGGGCGGGGAAGAGAGATCGTGGGCGTAAGACGTAATATCTGGTGCTGGCTGAGATGATTCAGCCCTTGAGAGCTTTACCGGAAATGTGCGTGTAGTATATGCCAAGAAGAACTTTGCGATGTTGCCGATTGATTGCCATACGCTCGGAGATGCAACTACGCTCGAAAGAACTGCTTGGCCGGAGGAATTTGTGGTCGTGATGTAACGGCTGACGTTTGGAAGACCGTTCTCGAGGACGGAGGGTGGTGAGCTTGACGAGGATGCCATTCTGTTCATGGGGTTCTGGGAATAGCTTTGAGAGAGGGAGTTAAGGTGTGTTGAAGAGTGCCTCCTTTTTGTCGACTTCTGTCTTACGTGAAGTGAAAAACGGCTCGATCTGGAACTAAGATCTAGCTTGCGGCGAAGATGGGATGAGATGCGTGACTAAACTGATGACGGTCTCAAAGACTTTTGAGTCTCTCATTCATTTCGTTTTCTGATTATACCCAAGATGTACCGATTGACCTTTCTTAGAGATTGGCTAAAAGTGGGGTGCTGCTGCGAGAGGGATGTACCCCGGCCCGCTCCCCTTTTTAGCCGAGCTTGGCACCTGTGGCGGAATGTGGGGGCGGGGTACACAGTGTCCCTCCGAGGGTGGAAACCCTTCAACAAACTTCCGCTTCTCTACATGATAGCAATTTCGGAATTCGGTATCATTCTGTCCATTTTATATTTGTTTTGTTCGGACTCCGAGAAAGCGAGTTTACTTACAAGTGATGTTCCGTGCGGGGGGTGATGTTCGAAGCGAGGACCCCTGAAAGTTTCAGGGGTTAAGGAAGCGGGGTAGTTGGAGAAGCATGTCTTCGAGTTGCAGAACTATCTCAAGATAGAGCTTCCCAAACCATTTTACCCCTTGAACAGAAGTATCATCAGATACCTGCAAACATGACAGACTACGCACACCACTTTTCAGAATCCAACATCCCCTTCGGAATCGCCAGCTCCTCCTCCCACCCTCAGAAGTCAGTTGCAACACGCTTCGAAAACACAATAATCTTCCTCGACGAGCTAGCCAAACACTCCCATCTCTCCACACTCCACTCCTCAACAATTCAAACATTCTCAGAAGTAATCCCCCACTCTCCTTTCTCTCATCCCAGAATACCAACTATACTCTCAGCCATACCTCAACCCATTCATCGCCCTCCCAAAGTCCGAACATACGGAGACAAGAAGACGGATCCAAGCCCTACTTTCCTCCCAATCCATCCTTGCATCTTCTAGCTGTCCCTTAGAACAGGTAACCTTGCACTTTCCGATTCAAGTCGGCGATTTCACGGATTTCTCCTGCTCCCGCGACCACGTCCTCAACGCGTCCGAAGCCGTATTCGGAACTCGCACCTTACCTCCAGGATTCGAACATTTCCCCGTCGGATACCATGGGAGATGCTCAACTATCGTTGTTTCGGGGACGGATGTGATTAGGCCCAAAGGGCAATACAAAAACGCAGATGGGAATGTTGTGTTTGGGGAGACGGGGAGATTAGATTATGAACTCGAGATCGGCGCTGTTACACGTCAAGCTAGGGCGCTGGAACCAGGGGAGAGTGTAGGGATCGAGGAGGCGGATGAGTGGATTTTTGGGGTTTGTTTGGTTAATGATTGGAGTGGTATGCCTTCCCCCTTCCCTTCCTCTCGTGTCAGAAAACGAGAGAAGAATAGAAGAGGGAAGAAGAGAGGGCTAATGAAAGAATAGCAAGGGATATCCAATCCCTAGAAATGACACCCCTGGGCCCCATGAATGGGAAATCATTCTTCACCTCCATCTCACCCTGGATCATCACACTCGATGCCTTGTCGACGTTCAAAGTCCCTGCGCCGCCTCGGAACCCTGACGTCGAGCTTCCAGGATATCTGCAGGATCCCGATCAGAAGCCAAGTTACGACTTATCTCTCAAAGCAGAATTGACACCAACAGGCGTAGAAAACGCGAGTGTGATTTGTGAATCTAAATTCGGAGATCTGTACTGGACCCTCCGAGATCTCGTCGCGCAACAAACAATCAACGGCTGTACCCTCAGAACAGGTGACCTCTTAGCTACGGGCACGGTGTCAGGTTCTACGCCCGAGAGCCATGGATGTCTCATGGAAATTGCCGCAAAAGGAGGCGTCAACGTACTAGACGCTAAGGGCAAGAAGGAGAAGAAAATTTGGTGGAAGATGGAGATAC
>FJOG01000019.1:558980-574032 GCA_900073065.1 Phialocephala subalpina
CAACGTACTAGACGCTAAGGGCAAGAAGGAGAAGAAATTGGTTGGAAGATGGAGATACATTGAGTATTAGCGCGATCGCTGGACTGGGAGTTGGGTTTGGGGAATGTGTTGGGAAGGTGGTGCCAAGGTTGAAGTTCAACTCAAGACTCGAGCATGGTTTGACGGAACTGGACTCGGACTTGAATGAAGTTTCGTTGACTCCGTAAACTTAGGTCAACTCGAACATTCGTGAGGGTACTTTGTAGAGTTGGAGTTAGACTTGCCGAGCTGAGACTCGAATCTGATCCAAGCAGGATTTGGACTCTTTGAACCCTGGGTAGTACCTGCAAGAAAGAAGACTTGAAATGGAAAGAGAACTCAATCTAAGAGCACTTCATTTATATCTGCATTGCTCGCATCTAAAGCCAAACCAAAAATGACATTTATCGAGGATCCGGATCCCTTCTCGACAGCAAGGACGAAGGGCGAAGGATAACCGCAACCGGGACGACTCCTCACCGTCAAGTCCTCCCGAACAGCGGCCAGGCGAAAGACTGCGATATGCAGCAAAACTTCGTGACTTTGCAAAGGTCCCGACTTATTAAAAGTAACCGCGAATCAAAATTTTGTTGCACATCGCACACTTTTCTCTTGGCCACACAATACGGTAGATTCGAGATGACCTCCCGGCCTGCGTTGAAAGACTACGAACTACCCGGTTTACGTGGACGTACTGTACTATACGAGTCGTTTCCATGTATGATGCCTATCTCTCCATTTGCATGAATCGAATGAGTGGATATGCTCTTGAAGTGAAAAGGTGCGTCGGGGTGTAGTTGGGATGTTTTAGTGGTGAGTGCGAGGGCTTCATCGCACTCGCCCCTAAACTTGTGGACTCTTACTCTGTGAAAGACAGCGCCTCCTGCAAATGTATTGGCTGGTTCCTTGTAATAGAAGCTATCAAGTGCACTGAGAGATGTTCGTTCTCACTTAACCTTGACAACTCTAAAATCATATGAGCATAAACCATGACGAAGGGAGGGAAGATCGAGCCAAATCCAAACATTCTATTTCCATCTAAGCTTCAGGAATAACAGGCAGCGTAACATAATTCTCCAACCCCTCTCCAAAATGCACATGATTCGTTCCAGCAAGTAACTCTTTCGTCCTATCTTTCTCGCTCTTGTGCTGAAAAATCCCACTTCCCTGCGTATCCCCAGAACTAACTTCAAAAACAATCCTCCCACCCTTCTCAGCAATCACATTCGTAGGCCAGATCTCAACATCAATACCATACACCTGTCCTGGCTTCACTTCCTGGACATCAGTTGAGAGGTAGTTTCGATGCGGGAGATATGGTCGATTCTTCGGGTTCGATTCGTCGATCTTGCGGTTGCTAACTCGGAGCCAGCCTTTGGCGAGGGGAATGGGATCGCCGGCTGTACCGGTGTAGTGGACTTCTTCGCCAGAGGGAGCGAGGTAGCGGAGGGTGAGGAAGAGGTCGATGTCTTTAGCTGATGTGGAGGAGGGATCTTCGGGGGCTAGGGAGACGTTGAGGTGGGCGGTGACGTGGCCTGTGATTTCGGTTTCTTGCTCGAATGGTGGCGTAGTGAATTGGATGAGCGAGGGGTTGTCGATGTTTCCGAGTGCTTTGTAGGATTTGGTTGTGGGTGATGAGGTCTTGTCGGGAGTCGTAGAGAGAGTGCCATCGGAGTGCAGATGATATTTTGTGTATTGCGTGCGGGGGATGGGCCATGCTGTCTCCTCTCGGCGCTTGTAAGTCGCTTCGAATTCGGGGTTGTTGAAGCCGACATTCCCTTTTCGGAGAACCATGGAAACCGGTGGGACCTTTCCAGGAGTTGCCCAACCGACAGTGTCCTTGTCCTTCAGGAATGCGTCTAAGAATGACTTCTGAACCTCAACCTCGTCATGATAGTAGAATGGCAGATCATGGCGACCAACGATGAATCGGATGTACTTGAACTTTGATCCTGCCCAAGTATATCCTTCAACATTCCCGCGGAGATGCAGCAGAATACCACCCCAGTTCGCAACACTGAGAAGTGGCACCTCGATATCTTCCAACTTGAACTCCTTTGAGGAGTAGTACTCATCATCCCGGAACTTGTTCGCAGCATTGTCATCATTCTGATCTCTTCGGTTGGCAGCTAGAACTTCGGGAGAGAGGTCTCCTTCGATTGTGTCTTCACCCCAGTTCGCTGCAGCTCGCCCTGGCTTCCCATATTGATTCGTAATGACCTGTCTGTCCCACCAGAATCGAATGAATGAGTCAGAGAGAATGCCTCCGTGACGGCAGCGATCGCGGTAGTAATCGGACATGCCTTCCCAAGGAATAATGGCTGCGAGGCCCTTTGGTCGACGAGCAGCAACACGCCATTGACTTCCTAGCTAGGTGTCAGACTGATTCTGAGACATTCAAGTAGGAGACTCACCAGCATAGTAGCTGATACCCAGCAGACCGACCTTTCCAGATGACCAAGGCTGGTCAGCTGCCCATTCCACGACATCAAAGAAGCACTCGCTGGTCCCTTTTGACATGGTATCAAGTATGCCTGGCGACTGTCCCAGACCTCTCTCGTCTGCTCTCACCACCACATATCCATGTTTCGTCCAGAAAACTGGGTCGGGAGTCTCCCAAGCACTGTATTTCGACTTATGCTCCGGGTTGACTTCGCTGAATGAGTTCGCATGGAATCTGCCGGCTGTTAGAACTGGTTACTTGCTTCAAATGGTGGAACTCACTTCTCGTATGGAATGTCCTTTCCATATGGTCCATATGTTACCAGCACAGGAAACTTTGTTCCTTCAGCAGCAATTGGACGGTACACATTGCATCTGATAGGAAAGGTTCCTGCTCTTGGGATGGAAACGTTCTTCTCGAATACGAGCCCATGCTCGTCATCTTTCGTGATCTCCAAGAGGTCCTTGATTGCGTTTGTGGTCGTCATATTGGTGTTTAGACAATGCTCTTCTTTCCTGATTGTTAGATACTGTGTAGCATAGAATCTTTTTGATCATAGAAGCTTATGCACTAGCTAGCTCTCGTCATCTTCGGGGTACGCAACGCCATGGAGGGGTTCAGGTACCCGGCACTCTCGGGCCCTCACACCACGGATAAGGTGGAGGCGGGGCAAATAAAGCTCTCACAGGGCGGATTCGGCGGCTTGTGGTCCTGATCTTACACGTGCTGATTCTGAGCTTCGATGGGAATTCACGTGCTTCACGATGAATTGAATCGCGATGTGGTAGATTTCGATGATTGTTGTAAAGGAGAAGAAGTGTTGATGTTCGTGAGATGCTAGAAATACAGTGCATTTAGGCTAAGCACACCGCCCGGCAGAATCACGACAGCCCAATTTTCCCCGTCACGACTACCATCTCTTCTATCACCACTCTCCTCCTATCGCATACCTGAACAACCCTGGAAAGTACGGCCCAGCTGTAGCACCCCAAACCTTCGCAGTTGTCTATTGATATATCAATATTCGTTCTCGAACTTGAAGAAACACGACTCACAGCATTCGTGACAACTCCAGTGAACATCAGTATCAAGAATATCCTCTCAGGCAGGACACTTCCATTCGGTCTTCCCTCCGCATCTCGATTTCTGTCAATCGGCCTGTAGTCAGGCACTCGACGACGATCCGTTGGCCAATTTGGAGGGTTTGAAACTGCTCGAGGTGTCGCTGTCGTCGATGCTGATTCTGCGCTGGCGTCGTAGCCTGTGAGATGGATTTTGTAGTCTTCCAGGACGTCGTTCAGCTGCGTGGCCGTGACGGTGGGAGCCATTCTGAATCCTGAAGAATTGCGGTTTGATGGAGGTTCGAGAGGCTTGAAAGATTGATACACTGGTCGTCAAGTGATTGCTGATGTCCAAATCCGGATGCATGATGGCCCACTCGGAGGTGGCAATGTTACCCGCGAGATGCGGATGAGTTGCATCGCCCACATTCCGACCTTGTCAGACCATTCAGAAACGACCCCAAACAAGGCTGACATGTGGACGGGGAGGTCGGACAGCAGATAGCTCCGAGCTCTCGACGTCAAGAAACTCTTACGATCATTGTATTGTTGTGTATTTTATATTTTTGCTTCAAGTTCTGTTGGCTCCGTATCGCGACAATGGCGTCCGATCTCCAGACGACGATAGCTACCCTTCGAGGCGGGGTCACTGAGTGCAGATTCGAGAATGTACGATACCGACAAGACCAATTTCATGCTCTTCATGCGTCATTGCGAGAGAATTCGAATGCGATATGTGAAGCTATCGCGAAAGACTCTGCCTGCACAACAGCGGAAGCAGAGACCGAATTCTACCTCACTATGGACGCTGTACAGAAGTCCTACGACTCTTTGAAGTTCAAAAAATTGTTGGAGCAGGAGTACTCGGTGACTAAAGAGAAGGACAATACGGGACGTCGAGCAGGCGTGGGGTTGATTGCAATTAAACCTCAGCGACACAGCAGATTCTATTCCGTGGTGTCTCCAGTGGCCGCAGCTCTGGCAGCTGGCAATTCCATATTGTTGGAGGTTTGGAAGCTCCCACCTGTTCCACTGTAGCACCTGCTAACACTTTTATAGCTTGATAAATCTCTGCCGTCACTAGATACGCTTCTCGAGAACATTATCTCCCCTGGTATGGACAAAGATACGTTTTCAATCACCTCTTCGAAAGTCGAAAGTAGATACTTCTCGCAGATTGATCTACTTGTCGACCAAACAACCACCTTCAAAGAACCTGCTTCCTTCCATTCTGCGACAGAAATACGGACACTGGCAGTTGTCGATAGAACAGGCGTGGTGGAGTTGGCTGCGAAGACCATCACGACCTCCCGACTCGCACCAAATTCCACTTCTCCATATTCTCCAGATTTGGTCATCGTGAACGAATACATCAAAGATATTTTCAGCTCAGCCTGTTTACAACACGCAAGTAGCCTCGGCCAACCCGCCAGGATTAGGAACGCCACAGCAGAAGAGAAGAAACTGCAAACAACACTACAACAAGCTGAATCCAAAGGCCAGGTGAAGATCCATCGCACCTCCGGCACAGAACTCTCAGTCGTCGACCTCCTCGATCCGTAAGCCCCCATCCTCCTTCTTCATCCCAAGCTAACAACCCAGCTCCTCTCCCCTAGCAACAACCAAAGTCGTCGGGCCATATATCTTCATTCTTTCCTCTACAGGCCTCGTCGACACCGTAACAACCCAACGCTCATCCCCAACCTTCCTAGCAACATATCTCTTCGCTTCCCCCGCCTCCGCAAAATTCCTCTCCGAACAGATTTCCTCGCACGCCAGCTATATAAACCAGATCCCCGCACAAGTTCTCATCGGGCCTCCAGCCCCAACTTTCTCCCCCCACGCTCTTCATCCTAGATACACACCTGAAATGTTTTCAACACCACGTCCTCAATTCATCACCGCCCCTCCATCCCTACCATCAAGCATCGAGATGAAGAAAGCAGCAACGAAGGAATTGAAACCGACGGGACAGAGACCGGGACATGCGATTGGATTCTTTGAGCAGGGAATTCTGATTGGATTGGGATCCGCGGCGGTGGTCGTACTGCCTGCGCTGGGATATGGAGCTTGGTGGGTGGGACGGAAAGGCTGGGTTGTTTTGAGGGGGTTGCGGTAATGGATCGTGAGAATTGGGGAAGAAATTTCAACTTCGGAGCTTTTTGTGCGAAAATAAAGAATACAGCTTGAAATGTTGATGCCCGAAACTTCAAATCTTCGCTCCTTCATCTTGTGGATTGTGATCTGATGTGCAGTTTTTCAGGGGACACGAGCCCGAATCTTTACGAGGTTAGCAACCGTTACTCTGAAGCTTGAGCATGACTCCCTAAATCTCAGCGCCCAGGCCTGAAGATCTCTCTCGCGTAGCGTGCAAGTCCTTCCCTCTTTTTCACATTCCAAGGTTCTAAGCAAGATGGTCAACACCATTTTGTACAGAGGTCCCTTCATGGTATTTTGAGATCTCGGAAAGGGTTTCTATTCATTCATACAAATCTAACAGTACCTGACATTATTCAGGTACCGCACTAGGTGCTCTGCTAACTCTGCTTCCAGGCAGACTTCCCAAATCTCGTAGCAGATTCCCCAAGTTCTCGACCAGAGGGGGCAAAGGTCCCTCTCCATCCCGATCCGTCACAGGAAAGTTATTTCGATAGATATCCCTCGCAGACGCTAGAATCTGGTTTGAGTCTGTCAGTGGGATGAACTTCCCCTCTCCTTCTCCTACGATGAGACCAGGTGCACCCTGACCAGTTGAACGGAAGATTTTCGTGTCTTGAGTTTCTGCTTCGTTTAGGACTACCTGGTCTCCGCCACTGCGATTCGATCGCGAGCTGGGGCGAGAGGAGCTGGAAACCATGAGGCCATAAATCCAGAGCGTAAGAGAAGCGTAGTATACAGCAATAGCGTTGAATCCTCGACATTGCGCTTGTCCTAGTCGTTCAGCGGAGCGTAAACTTTGTCCTGCGTGCCAGATCGCGACCCTGGCTTCAGATGTCCTTGCCCACTCCGCAAACTCACCACTCGCCAACTTCGCTTCATCTTCACCGAATTTCCCGGCAAAGCGTTGTAAGTCTTCTGGCGAGACGTGGAGGACCATCTGCAGCAACTCTGCGATGAGAATCGATTCTGGTGAGTTCCGTGTTAGAGACGGGATGGTGGAAGCGAGAGAGTTCAAGTCTCGGTAGAGCTCCGTGTGCTGTGTATGCAAACACAACAGATGGGTGCTTTTTTGGGGCGGGTAGAACTTCTTTGACTCGAGAAGAGAGTAGATTTGTGGCCAGTATCCGTGTAACAAAACGAGGGAGGTCAGGTGAGTATCGATTTGTGTGGAGTAGTGAGTGAGAGTATCGGGACTATGAAGAGCGTCGAGAAAAGTCGGTGTAGCTTTGGTGGGAAGGGAAAGATAGAGAGTGCGCCAGTCTTGAGCGGAGGATGCGTGCCAGAGTGCCCGTGAACAAGGGAGAGGGAACTTGATTTCGGTGAGGGAGATGAGGGGTGCTTTTTGGAGACCGATTGAGGCGTGAGTGTCATGGATGAAGAGGTGGAGGACGAGTCTTTTGAAGGATTCTCGTTCTGCCCATTTTTTCCATTTTGACTCGAGGATGGCGTCGGTGTCGTTTGAAGTAGGTATCAGTAGAGACGCGTTGCCGGCTGGAGCGAATACACCGGCTCGACGGAGCATCTATCGTACGTCAGTAGTGATTGGGGAATGAAATGCAATATGAGGGTAGGAATTTATGGATAATGATGACAATGGCAATACATACAACAATAATGGGTTGTGCAAAACTCTCAGCAATTTCCATCTTTCTCTTGAAGCCACTCCAGAGACCTACATCGAGACCTATCGTGAAAGCTTGCAATGCCTGCAGATCTCTCGTATGACGGTTGTCTTGCTCCCACTGGTCTCGAGTCAGCTTTTTGGACAGATTGCAATAGAGATAGACCTACATAGGCTGCAACTGTGTGCCGCACCACCTCTTGCATTGACAAACCCATTTTCCATATTGAAGGATATGAAATGAGTGTCGACCCTGCAGAGACAATAGCTATGAGTAAATGAGGTAGTGTCTTTGAAGGATCAAAGCTTCCGGTATGGATGAGACTGTCGACTCTGAAGCTCTCTTGGACAAAGAAGACTTGTATGATGCTATTCAGCAATGATAGAGAAGGGAAATGTGGTATCTGATCATGAGATTGTCGGAGAGTAAGGAGTAAAGAGAGCATTTGATCCCTTTGTTTTTGATGAATGGTGGGTACGACTGTTCCTGCAGCAGCAGGAGGCGACTCAGGAGTCAACACCGATGGTATTGCATCCTCGTCCAGGTCAAGATTATGCTGATCATTTAGGGCTTGGTCCTTCTGCGTTGGTTTCCAAAGCCAAGGAGATCTCTCAAATGCAGCGTAACGTTTCGACGCATCTTTCGGTGTTGAACTTGAGATGCTTGGCGCCACCTGTGACTTCATCCTCCCAACATTGACGCTGTCAAGACTAGGATATGCTAGCTCGACACTGTCTAGGTCGATATCCCACATGTCAAAGTCAAGATCTTGGCTAAAGTAAGAGTCCCTAGGGGTAAAACCAAAGCCATGGCCAAGCTGCGGATCTAGGAATGACAGATCATCGTAGCCCATGAACTCAGTGTTAGCCATCTGAGCTTGTTCGTAGTAGTTTGGATTGTTTATCTCATGATTCGGATTGGTCAATGCAGGATCTAGTACCATCACGCTGGTTCCGGAAGAGGCTCCATGCATATCAGAAGCCTGGTTCGAGGTCTCGCCGTTCAAGATGTTAGCCAGGAATGGCGACCCAATATTGCCAAGAGAAGCATGATTGGAATGCTGATTTGGGGGATGGTACGTTGTCGTCGTCGAAGATATCGGAGACTCTCGACGTGTAGTATGTATCCCATCACTTGGTGTCTCACACGGCACTCCTCTCTTCGTACATCTAGCACACGGCTTCTCGTCCTGACACTTGGCCTTCGACGCCACACAATTTAGGCAAGCAGCCGCAACCCTCTCCCCTCTCTCAATTCTCGTAGCAGGCTTGTCACTTCCCGCCCTATCATGACTAGCCTGGTGTCTATTCAGTAAGTCCGCTCGATTAAAACTCTTCGCACATCTCGTGCATTTGTGTGGCCGTGCATTCTCGTGACTTTTTAGGTGACGGTTTAGATGGTCAGCACGCTCGTAGATGCGGCCGCAGAGTCGGCAACGGTGGGTTGGTCCGGTTCGAGGGACTTCCGGTGCAGATAGGGGTTCCGAGAAGGAGTTGGGGTGGGAGGAGGCCATGGTGTGAGTGATGGAGTGATTCTCGCAGGAAGGGGAGGCGGGGGTCGGGAAAGATAAAAGAGGTGGAGGTGGGGGACTAGCGTGCCAAGCCACTCGGATGAGGGGTAGCGAGAGAGGAAGGGCAGACGTCAGCTTCTCGGGTCGGTGCATTCAATGCTTCCCGAGACATCAAGTTGTGGATTTGAGGCTGTTGAGTACGGCATTTTCATATGTGCTTCATCGATTCTGTTCTCGGAAAACACTCTGAAGGCAATATTGACGTGAAGCCAGAGCTACCTCCGTTGAACAGCATCAGACTGTTTGCTTTACCCTAGTAGTTCCTTCTTTTGCTTCATTCTGTACCGAATTTCTGCAACATCTGGAGTCGGAACCCGTCGTCAATATGGCTTCAACACCAGTACACTTTTTCTCCCATGGCTCCACCATGATGCTGGGAGAAGAGTCAAATTCAGCAACATACTGGAAGAAATGCGGGGATGCAGCTTTAGCAAACGGTGTAAAGCACGTTGTGATGATGGTGAGTAGACTCATTGAGCTCATGAAGCTCCATTTGTTGTCCCGATACCTCTCAATAAGATACTGATGCGGGATTAGGGAGCACACTGGGCAACCCTCAACGACGAAATCGAAGTAGCCGCCAACCCCTCCCCTTCCAAATCCCCCGTAGCATACGTCCACCCCTCCAAGTTCGAAAACTACAAACTAAACCCCGACCTCCCCATGGTCGATACCTGTGTCTCTCTCCTCAAGAAAGCCGGTCTAAAGGCCAAAAAGAACGCCTCTTTTAATTGGATACACGACACATATTTGATACTCATCAGAATGTTCCCAGATGGATGTCCACCGACGACGATTATTTCGATGAACGCGAGGTATGATCCTCATTATCACGTCAGAGTCGGAGCCGCGCTTTCGAGTTTGAGGGATGCAACTGGGGAGGGAAAGACGTTATTGATTGGAACTGGTGGGGCGGTACATAATCTGTACCGGAATGAGTGGGCTCAGATGTTGCTTTACAGAGATAACTTTGCGATGGAGAAAGCGCCTGAGGGGACATTGATGGATTTTAGGCAGGAGTTTGAGGATGCAATGTTGAAGAACTCGGTAAGTCGACTTCTCTTCTCCCCATATCCTTCTCCAAGTCCCTTTATTTGTTTCATCCTAAAACCTCTTGAGAACGTCAGAAAGAAACATACTGACTCAAACAGGGACCAGCATTAAGAAGAGCAATAACAATGCTCATGAAGATGCCAAACTACCGCGACGCTCATGCTACAGATGATCATTTCATGGCTGCGTGCTTTGTGGCTGGCGCGGCGGGACGGGAGGAGGATAGGGGGAAGAAGGCGGAGATGGGGGCGGAGGATTGGGAGTTGAGGAATATGTGTAATAGTCAGTTTACTTTGGGGAGTTGGGGAAATCCTGTTGCTGTTTAGGATGTTGAAGTTGAAGGGCTGGAATGGGAAGGATTGAAAGAGGGGTTCACATGTACACAAGCACGATAAGTTTCAAAGACCAATTTCTGAAAGACATCAAGTGTCGAGACACGAGACTGCTGAATTCATTATATTCTCTCTATCCTTTCTTTATCCACCCATCGCACCTTCATGTCCGTCTCACCATCATACCGAATATCCCTGAAGTTCGAGAGAACATTCAATATCCGCCCCCACACCTCAAAGTCCTAACGACCCAATAACACCACTCAAATCCAACGGGCTACCAGTCAAAATCAAGCCCAAGACTTGACTAGGGATAGTAGCGAAAGCTCTAACGGCGTTGATCTGGCAGTTGCCATGGAGGTCGACGCCGAAGTCGAGGTAGACGTTTGCGGAGAAGGTGACGGGGATGGGGATGATGTCTCGGACGCCGAGGGTCTGGGGTTTTTTATCAGTATCTGAAAGTGAATAAAAGGAAAGTAACGGAAAGGGGAAAGAAGAGGGGAAGGGAAGGTAGGTACATACGACATTGGTCTGGATATCAGTCGTACCATTACGTGGGAAATCGACGTAACAACCCGTAACTTCAGAAAACAGTTGTCGAGTAGCTTGGGCAAAGAGCTCAGTGGTTGATCGATCAATGGCGACGGGGACAGGAGGGAGTCCATTGGGGGCGCTACAATCATTCACCGTCAGCCTCAACTTCACAACATTCCAAGATAAAATTTTGGGTACAAGGAGAGGAATATTCACATAGAAGTTTGGCAGAGGGGGGCGAAAGGAATAGCCTCAAAGGCAGCGTAGCTTGCACCGAGAGGAGAGAGATTGTAGGCAGCTGGGATCTGGGCGGCGATGGCGAGACGTTGAGAAGTGGTGCAAGTCGAGGTCACGAGGCTGGAGAAGATCGAGAGGAGCAGAACGCTCAAGAGGACGATTGGAGAGATCATCTTTGTGATTGATGGTCTGGATTTGTGCTTTGCAGCTATGGTTTGAGAGAGCTTGAAGGCACAAGGGGGACGGAGGTGAGAAGAGTTGTTTGAAGTTGTGAGTCGTACGTACGGACGGTCTTATTTATATCCATATGTGGACGTTCAGTGATTGCGAGCTCGCGCTAGCTTGACTAGCGTGATCAGAAGAAATTTTTACATGGACGCCAGCTGTATAAGGCGTCAAGTGCTTGAAAGAAAACAAACGGTTCTATTGGTCAGTTGGACAGAGTGATTCATGATTTCTCAGGTGCAAGAATCCACTACAAAGCGGTGAACCTTAGCTTCAGGAACAAGGCGTCAAGTGCTTACGAGGCGACAAGTCTTGTACTACCTATCCGTAGGTGTTGAATGTGCCATCCAACCTTGAACCAACATTCCAGCCTGCTAAGAACGTTTCTTGTTCTGTTTTACGTAGCACAGTATGAAGCGAGGGGACTTTCTAGCCGGAAATCCAGCTTGACGATCTAGCTGTCAGCACTACATTGATTGACAAGACTTGCAGTATCAAGTTCGGCTCGGTCCTTGAAAGAATCAGAACAGAGAAAGATGACTTTCTTGTGTAACTCTAGTTCTTTTTCGTCTACCAAAAGTACCCTGCATTATCACAATGCAGCAATGGCTTTCAGAACGTAACCGCAAAACTTTGGAGGAGATCAAGTGATTCCGTACAAGGCTTTAGTGGCTATGTTTCCTCATGCAACGTGCGATCTGTTCTTTTTCTTGGGGATATTTCCCTATTTTGGAAGTCCAGCAACCGCTGCAGAAACCTCAGAAACGACACCTTTGTTTTCTTAGACATCCTTACAATCACTCACTCGAAAGGTCGCAAGGTCAAGCGAGAGATACCTTTAAAGTTCAAAGAAAACCAGCACTTTCTCCTCTCGCGGTGCATGACATGAATTTCAAAACTTTGGGTGAGACTTTACCATTTGTAGAGCTTGTCCTACCAACGTAAGCCTGTGTAACGAGGAAGCGACCTTTGTCACACACGACGTGCAGCAAAACAAGTCCTGTAGCGTAGGAAGGAAGCCTATAGGCTCAACACGAGTAACAGTCATTGCAAGGACGATGTTTGGGAAGAACTAGGGACATAGGCCTGCTCAGAGACATGCGCTAGATCTCAAATCGTCCCGCGAGGGAAGGAGCATTGGATCCTTGCGTGGTACAATAAAATAAATAGCAACAAGTTAACATCGAATACGAGAAAGAACAAATAACATTGCCATCTCGCGACGTGCGGCGACTGTCAATTTGTCTGAGTGGACAGTCGCATTAATCACATCTTCCCAACGCAATCGTAACAAAATTCGAAATTGTTTGAAGCAAACCAGGACAATAGTTGTTTCTGGTCAATACTTTCATTCTACAACGTAAAGCAAACACAAAGTACATGTCTCTGGGCTCCAAAACAATGCCTGCGAGGCGATTTAATGGCAAGCCGAAGACTTTCAAGATCCCAAGTAAAGAGTTCCCAAGTAAAGAGTCACGTGCCCTTCAGATGGACCTCAGTTCGGGAGAGCGTAGACCTTCTCAGGACTATTAGCATTTGCTTAAAAATTGATATATTCATGTACATGGTTACATGAACGCTCGAGGGGGATGAGACGTTAACCCGAGATCCTGACTGCCAGAGCTAGACCGCAGACTCGGAGAGTAATGCCTTGGCGACCATGCAATACTTCATAACCAGCTCTTAATGGCAAGAGTGAACATGAAACAACAAGACAAAGGGTATGCAGCCTTCGGACCATTCTTCAGTGAGCACTGAAGGAGATTATAGGAGATGTTTGAGGAGAAGAGAGAAAAGGAAACCCGGGGGATTTGTCGGCCCGCCTCCGGGTCTTGGCGCTATCTCAGCAACGTCCGAATCTCTTGCAGAATCCCCTCCTTAACTCAGCACCACACCTCACATCAACATCAACATCAGCATCAACCCCACACTATTATTCGAGTGCATTACCTAGGTAGGCTTCGGTACGATTATCCTTGGCTCCCCAGCTTCCACACAGAGCACCTCGACTTGCCAAGATGAAACGACGCCTCATTCCGGATTCCCGGAAACTGGGTGCGTTCCTGCATCAATACCCCGAGCTGGAGTACATGCCATGCCCGACTAGCCATGTCCACTCTATCGGTTCATCTCATCTTGAATAAATCTTGGAGCGAAGAGAGTAGTTGCTGTGTCCACGTCAAATCACGGCCCAATTCCGAAGCTTGACCCTGCATGAGATGATGAGCATAACTCAGCTATGATCTTGTCGCAAGATATCATAGTGAGTGGCCTTTTATGCTCATTATGACGGAGATCCAGGATATCTGGCTTCGTCGTATCGTTCAAAATGTGACGATTTGGATCTGTTTTGGCCTCGCCGGCTCTGGTGGTCTCACTGTCGGCTGCTGCCCCGCTCTCGGTCCACGAGGCTCAGCCTCACGCCAAGCCATATTGTCACAATTCTCTAGTCGTCCAGCATTGAAGTATAGGCCACATGCGGTATGAGCCTCGAACTTCCTTCCTCTGGCCGAACAATAACAAATTCCAAGGTCTGGCACTGGATCAACGGCAATGTGATCCGAGATGGGATCGACAGAGATATCGAAGCTCTCTACAATTCCGGATATGGAGGTGTCTTGCAATACGACGTCAATGCAGGCATCCCAAAAGGTCCTGTGGAGCTCAACAGCGATAAATGACTAGATCTTCTCGTCTATGCTATCGAAGGGTTGGAGGCAAAAGGAATGGACTTCGCCATGCATAATTCACCTGGATACTCAGGTGTCGGATCCGAGAATCTTCCTGTCAACATGTCCATGAAGGAGTTGATGTAGACAGAAACGAGAGCCTCATCCTATGCCTCCAACGGCACGATTCTTCATGCTCTGTTTCAGAAGATGGGGGTCTATGAATGCCTTTACGTTCTCGCCTATCCCGAAGCATATGGAGAAGAAGTGCCTTGGCGAGACGCGGTTTCCAACGTTACTCTCAATGGAGCTATTCAAAACACAAATATCACCGGCACGATCAACCTGCAACGGCCACTACGTCTGAGCACCTCCTCAGACTACTTGACATTTGAGATGAATGGTCCATGGACAGCTCAGTCGATATCCCTCTACCGCATCCCAGAAACCCCACTGAACACATTCGATGGTGCCAGAGACTATCCGCCGACGTGGACTCTGAAAGCATCAAATGATTCCATCACTTGGAATACTGTCGTCACTTCTCGGGCCCTGCTCTACGCGCGATAGATGCTTTAGCAGTTGGTGTCTTTATTGCTGTTACCGCAAAGTATTATCGATTGCAGCCGAGTTCTGCTTCGTGGGTTACGGGAGTTGAGCTGACTGATTGGGCTCCGAAGTCTCATGCTGCTCCTGGCTCAGTCGTTTCGAATGCTGCTGTCGTGTCTGCGGTCCCAAGCACTTCTGTCATAAACCCAAACTCAGTTATCGATGTCTCACAATATCAGGACTCGAAGGGGACTCTGCATTGGACACCACTAAAAGGTATTTATACCTTTGTGAGAATCGGGTATACAGTCACTAGACAGGAGATTCTTGCTACACCCGATGGCCATACTGATTAGAATCCCGACGTGTAGTCTTGACACAATTGCTCACTCTCGTACAGGTCTGAGTGTTGATCTTTCAGCGCCGAAGCAGTTGACTCACACTTTTCCACGCACATGAGCAGGATCATTGAAGCTACCAAGAGATTCATACCCGATACGTTCTTTGGAGTGGAAATCGATAGCTACGAGCTGGGTAAACAATGTTTCTGTGATGTAGTGATTCTGGCTGATAAGATCC
>FJOG01000019.1:574410-586494 GCA_900073065.1 Phialocephala subalpina
GTAGTGATTCTGGCTGATAAGACTCAACCCCCCCCCCCCCCCCCCCCACTATCGGCCACCTCGCTTATTTCATGCCACTCTACTTTGAACTATCATAACTTTTTTATTCTTTTATCTCTATACAAGATAATGTAGACTCACTATCTGTAGATACATTAGAGTTTTCTGCCTTAATTTGGCGATCTCTAGCTTCAATTTGAGCTTTCCTAATAGCTTTAATCCCTATAAACTTAGAATTTAAACTAGTTTTTACTTTGCGCCGTTTCTTAGGCACTAATTGTTCTATTTTAGCTTTTAATTGTTTAATTTGAAGCTCTTATTGGGCAATAACAAAATCCTTCTTATTTATGCCCTTTATAACCTTCCTAAATAGTACTCTACAAGTTACAGAGTTAATATCTCTGTAACGGTTGGCTCGACCAGCTAATTGTAAGGTTGGTTGTATATGATAAGGACTAGGTGATTCCAATGAAGAGTAACGTTTAAGCCTTATTACTAAGTATAGTGTTAAAATACTGTATTTGAGTTGAGTACGAAGCTCCTATCTAAGGGAATCTATTTACTTATATAGAACCTTTTTGCTTACTGGAATCCAGAAGGGTGGAGTCCCTATCTATTTTAAGACTCTATCGTTTGGGACTCTACTACGTGACCGTTAAATCCCGTGCTTCTTATGACTCTAAAGTCTACTATAAGCGAGCTTACTTGCTTACTGAGCCTATAGTCCACTAAGTCATGTGAGTCGTAACATTATCCCCTTTTTAATTAGCGTAATCCCGACGCTTAAATTATAGCGAGGAATATCGTTCTATTAATTATATCTTTCCTTCTTATTATTTTCATTATGTCGCTTATCGCATATAAGAAAAGAAAAGAGAGATTGGCGCTTACTTTGCGCATCGAGAAGTTAGAGCGCCCGTCCGCCACGTATTCTTACTATAGGAGCCACGCTTATTGGTACTTCTTTAACAAATTCGAATTACTGCGCTACTTTGAGTGCGTTCGTTTTAAACGATTTTGCGATTTCGCGGGGTACTTAGAAATAATAGCCCGCAAACTCGTGTGTCGTTTTTTCTGTGGTCCTCGGCTTAAGAGGGCTCTTGCGGCCGTTTTTAAACCTCCTTCGGATCCCGTGTTAGATCCTTTTATTTTTTGGTTACTAGCCTTCGAGTTAGACGTTTCCAAGCTCGAGATAGCCGACTTCTTTCTTTGGGTAAACTCGGGTTTTAACGGTAAAACGTCTTAAGCTTCTCATAGTAGTTAAAGTTTCGTTTAAGTTCTTATGTATTTTCCGAATGTAAGTATCTTTGCCATTTGATCAAATACTTAATCCGGTTCTTAACGAATTGGCAATCTAAGACTTTTTCCACATCGTATTTAGCGTTTAAATTAATTAGTTCGATCTTAACCTCTAAAGCTCGTAATGCTCCCAATAGTACTAATTCGAGGAAAGATATATGAAATACCGGATATATATTCATATTATTAAGTAGAGCAAATTCGTAATTAATTAGACTCTTGACTTTTTTGATTTTATATAATTTAATTTTCTTGTGATTTAATTTATTATTTAATCGTTTTATTTTAATGTTTCGGCGAATTAAGTAAATTTTATCCCTTTTTTTAAGCGTAAATTCTATATTACGATATTTGTTATAGTATAATACTATTTTAGCAATTACAAACTATATGTTTTCTATAAGTTTTTCACGTAAAAACTTCAGTTTATCGATTTAAATCCTAGTATTTTATGCTTTTAATTCCATCGAGTGCAATACTTAATATGCTTTTAATTTATATTTATAGTTAGCGTAAAAAAGCAAGACTTTCGTACTTTCGATTACTATGCTATTATACGCGAATTGTACTAGTAATAAGAGTTTTGCCTAATTGTTTTGCTAATAATTAACGTAGTAACGGAGGTATATTTCTATTATTTAGTTTAGTCGTTTTATTTATTTATTTGTCTAAGGGTAAAAAGCTATCGAAAGCTTTTATTTGATTCCTAGTAATGCGATTAAAGTAATCCAGAATTTCGAAGTAAAAAGTTTATCTCGATTTGAGATAATCTCGTTTAATACCCTATAATTAGCTACTATAATTCGCAAGAATATATAGGCCAAATCTTTTATTATATATATCTCAAAGTATAGAATTATATACGCGTACTTTGTAAGTTTATCCGTGATTACAAAAATAGCGTTGTATTTTATACTTAATATTAATTCTCTCGAAAGTAGTAATTTTACTACGAAGTCCTAAGCAATAGACTTCTAAGTACTTGGAGGTGTATTTAGTGATCGCATATTGCTATAAAGAGTATGCTTTGCGGCTTTATTCCGAATGTACGTATCGCATTTACTAATGACTTCGATAGCTTTCCTTTTGAGTCTTAGAATGTAAAAGTCCTTAGAGATCCGCTTTATAGTCTTCGTAATTCCCTAGTATTTATGAGCTGGGAATTCATGCTACGTTTTGATGAACTTTAATTGGAGGTTCTTAAGAATATAAAGCTTCCCTTGGAACCGTAAGATCTTAAACTCATTCGTAAAAAGCTTTATTAATTATTGTAAAGTTATTTTTACGATAAAATTTTTATCGTAATTTTTTTTGAAGCTATCGATAAACGTTATATCGATTAACCTCGAAATAATAGCGATTATTACCCTATTAAATATTAAGCCGCTTTTAATTTCTTTGAATATTACGTGCGAAAGTAATTTAACGTTGTCTTAATATTTTGATTTCCGGTTGAAAGCGTCCGCTTTACTATTTTCTGATCTTTTAATATATAAAATTTTGAAGTTGTATATAGTTAACGTTTTAATTTAATATATTTGTTTTCGGTTAAATTCTTTCGTTATAGTGAAAAATATTAAGTTCTTATAATTAGTATATATTTATACTTAATATTTCGATTTTTCTAAATAAATTCTTTATATTCGAAACGCTTTTATAATCGTAAGTAACTTTTTATCGTAAATCTCGTAGTTTAATTCTATTAGTGATATTTTGCGAGAGTAATATGCGATTGGCTGCTATTTGTTTTACTCGCTAAACTAATTAAGCATTACGCTAATTACAAAATTTAATACGTTCGTTTTGATAATAATATATTTATTCGGGTTGAATGTAAAAAGGAACGGTGTTTCCGTGAAGCGTTATTTGAGTTAGTTAAAGGCGCGTTAGGCTTTATCCGTCTACTTAAATGTTTAATTTTTCTTCGTTAATTCCGTTAAAGGGACTATTACCGCAAAGTACTTTTGCACGAAGCGACGATAAAAGTTCGCAAATTCTAAAAAAGACTATACGTTTTTAATTGTTTTAAGTGCCTGCCAATTAAATACTATTAATACTTTCGCAAAATCTATCGATAAACCTCCGATTAAGATTATATAGTTTAAGAAATCCGTTTTTTCCATATAGAATTCGTATTTCTTAAGTTTACAAATTAAGTTCGCATCCTTTAAAGCAATTAATACTACTTTAATATTATCGATATATTTAGCGAGCGTTTTAAAGTATATTAAAATGTCGTTTAAATAACAAATAATTGTAATATCTAAGAACGGGCGTAAAACCGTGTTTATTATGCGTATATATATAGTTAGCGCGTTAATTAACTCGAACGGTATAATTAGATACTCGTAATGCCCGTGCCTAGTTTTGAACGCTATCTTCCATTCTTCTTTTTCCTTTATTCGAATCAAATTGTAAACTCTACGCAAATCTAACTTATTGAAAATCTTGGCTCTTTAAAGTTTATCGCGTAATTCATCGGCTAATAGTAACGAGTATCGGTCTTTAATAATAATCTCGTTGATCTTCCGGTAGTCGATATATAATCGTTTCGACTTATTTTTCTTTAGTACAAATAATATCAAATTACTCGCTGGCGAAACCGATAGTCATATGAATCCTTTTATTAAGTTCTCGTCGATATATTCTTTAAGCGTTTTTAAATCGTTTGCCGATATTTAATAAATAAGTAAGTACAATAGTTCCTTTCCGTTTTATAGGGGTATTTCGTAGTTTTACTGCTTATATTTGGGAAGTGCCTCGATCCCTTTCTCGTCTTTAAAGAAGTTCAAAAACTCGTAGTATTTTATTAGTATTTATTTTAATAATAGATTCTAAATATAGTATTTTAGCCCTTTTAAAAAAGTAGCGCAAATTTCTCTTTAGTTATTCGTTTTTATTTCGATAAACGAAATCTTATAAGTTTGGCATTTATCGAATGTAAGTATTTCTTTAATTTAATCGATAATTGGATTATATTATTTGATTTATAGTATTCCGAGTATAAGTAGGTAATCAATATTAATTACGTCGAAGCTTATCTTCTCGGTGTATCTTCGTCGCATAATTATAATTTGTAGTACTATTTCCACGTCGATTTATTCGAAACTTAAAGGGCTTCCATCGACCGTGATAATAGGGTATAATCGCGTTTTGACCATCGTAATCCATCCGTTATCTAATACTAATTGTTTTAATACGTAACTACTTATTACTCCCGAATCGATTATTACTTTGATTTTATGCACACTTATTTATACCACACAAAATAATTATCTAGCGCCTTTACTAATAATATACACTTCCCAGTACTATTACTTATTGAGTACATCTTCCCATCGGCAGCTTAATCCGTTAGCGTAAATAAACCGAAACACACGCTTTACACCGAGTAATAGCTATATTATTCGTTCGAAGGTTTCTTCGTGATACGTAGAGTTATCTTCCGTGTCTTATTATATCCTTCGGCTCGCACTTTCCGCGAATACTTCGTAGTGTCGTCCTATTACGAGTTCGTGATTAAATATAAAGAGAGCGTCGTCCGGCATGGGTAGTTATTGCATATAATAGCTAGTGCCGTTGCGCTATCTCTATTTAATTCTCCGATGATCTTAGTACACGATTTCGTACGTTTGGCCGTATTTTGGTCCCCCCGTATTTAATTGAGGCTTAACGTACCGAGCTCTTCCGTCCAAGTTTTGCTATTCCCGAGTGCAAGCCACGAGGCTATCCTCTCTCTAATAAACGTGCCATTTTTGTTCAACTCGCGGATAATATTCGAGCCAGAAGTTTAGTGCCATGGGAGACTTTAGTAGTCCTTAATCGTCGTACTTTAGTAGTTCTTCGTCCTTTGACTCGGATCTTTCTACGAATAATTAATGTCGATTAGCCAAAGTCTTAATTCTATCGAACTACTTTATCAAATCATTTACGTCGTCGTTTATTCTATCGATTCTCCGCTATTAGCTGTCCTTAGAGAGTCTTTCTCCGGCCGCTCGTCTAGCGAGATTCTCTGCCTACTCCTCTTAGAACCTCTAAAAGTCTTCTTCGAGAATCGGTCGGAACGTTCCGAAGTCGTCTTTTAACTCTGGCCAAGTAGTTTACGAATTGCTTTACTACTCGTTTAAATTCTCACCGTTATACAATATTCTCCTCGTGATTACATAAACTTAATAAAGTTCGTTGTAACCTCTGCGTCCGATCGCATTAATTTGTTTCTTTGAGCGTTCTTTCCATAGTTATTTCCTTCTATGTAAACTAGCTATATGACTCGAAAGGCCGCATTCGAAGCACAGCTTTTTTTTCGCGTCGTTAATTCATTTCGTCTTTAAAGAGTTATTTCTTCTTTCCCTTGAAGATAACGTCGATTTCTATTAGTAAATTATAATAATTATAAGCGCTTACACCCTTTTTACTCTTCCTATTACTCCCTTTAAACTTACTAGAATAATGCCCTCTCTTTTTAAGCGCTCGTTCGTATAGTTTATTATCGAAATAGATAACGTCGTCTATTATAGCTTATATCGAGTCGTACTTATCGCGGCGCATCAACTCGTCTTTCACCGCGTCTTTTAGCCCTTTGTAGAATTGAACTATAAAGGCGTTCTCTCTTTAGCCCGTAATCCTACCTATATACTACTGAAATTTTGCCGCGTAAATTGATATCGCTTCGGTTTAGCGCAAATTGGACAATTTGCGTTCTACGACTTTCTCTTTATCTACGTTCCCAAAAACTTTAGTAATCTTTTCTTTAAAACCGTTAAAAGTACTAAAAATCTCCTTGGTTAAAAGGTCCCATTTCTTCGTCTATTTTTCGCAATCGAGGTAATTTTACTAGCTCGTTTCGATCCAATCGAATGCCGCTTTAATCAAGTACTTTATGTATTAGAGAACTTGTTCGTCCTTTATTCGGAATATATTCTCGTTAAATTTAATATAAAATGCACATTGCATTAAGTATACTCGTAGTTTGCTTTTAGTGCCATCGAAAGTATTAAGCTCGCGACTCTTGATTTTCTTTGATACTTTTATAGCGGGTTTTAGCGGGGTGAGCTTCGAAGTATTCTTAAATAACGTCGAAACGGTAAATATAATGGAATACTTAGCTAGTATCACAAGAAATAATGCTCAAAGTATAACGATTAATTCGACTAATTAACTATAAAGTTGGTTATATGTAATAAGGACTAAGTAATTCTAATAAAGAGTAACGTTTAAACCTTATTACTAAGTATAATATTAAAATACTATATTTGAGTTAAGCACGAAGCTCCTATTTAAAGGAATCTATTTACTTATATAGAACTTTTTTGCTTATTGGAGTCCAGAAGAGTAGAGTCCCCATCTATTCCAGGACTCCATCGTTTGGGACTCCATCACGTGACCGCTAAGTCCCGTGCTTCCCATGACCCTAGGGTCTACTGTAAGCGAGCTTACCTGCTTACTGAGCCTATGGTCCACTAGGTCATGTGAGTCGTAACAATCTCTAAGTCTCGTGATTTGACGAGTTTATTTTCTTATCTCCTTACTCTTTTGAGGAATTTCCCAAGCAATAAATGATCTATCTAAGTTCTAATTAAGTATAAGCTCTTTTCTCAAAGTTTACTTAGTTTTTTCAATTTAATTATTATTATTTTCAAGCAATAATCGATTTATTAAAAGTTTAACTATATAAACCGGCTATAATCTTAAAGCTTATTACTTTGATTTGATATTAATTGCTATCAAATTACTCTTTCAAACTTTCTAATAGCAATTCAAGAAATTCCGCTTTCCGAGAAGTATAGAATTAATCAAAAGAGACAAGAAACTAAACTGTTTTCGGTAGGCTCGCTTTAAAGGACCAAATACCGATAAATCGAGTAGTTAAAGTATATATGAAGTGTATATAAATAGAAATAAAAAGTAGATATTATTCGAATAGTATTCCCATATAAACTCCGTTGTCTTATGGCTTCCATGGCCGTCCAGAATAAGAAGTCGAGCCTCTAATAGGTCACGTGGAGCCGTCTAAGGAATAAACACTTTATATAGCTATTCTAAGGCAATAGCATTAAATATCCAGCCGTTTTCGGTTATAGTAAACTTCTAATCTTTGAACTCCTTTAATTTGGTAGAAAACTATTGCTATTATACTAATTTGCCTTTAAATATCACAAGTGGGAGTAATATAACCCTTATTACGGAGATATACTCGATAAAAAATATTTAAGCCTTAGAATTAAATTATTTTTTTTAAACGAAGCGTTTATAGATACTCTTAACTACTAATCCATTCTGTCCTTAGCCTTTTATAATCCCAACTTCGTCTATATTCCAACGGTTCTCGGCTTTAATGGCCTTAATAATTAGAACTTCTAATTTTTGGAATTATACTTTGATAATATCGGATATAGCACTATTAATGCGTGCAAAGTCGATTTTGAATTGCTTTTTAGTCTTAAAAATAGGATTTCGTCGAATAAAACTAGCTATTTATCGTTTTCCAAGTAGTATTACATCTTTCCTAATAGTTAAAATGCGCCCCGCAAAAGTCCTAATTTGTGCATATAGGATTTTGGCCTAAAGCTTCTTAGACTAGAACCCAATCTGTGAGTCGCTGTTCTTATACTAGGGAAAGCCTTTGATTAAGTTTTTGGGCTTCTTTTCGAGAAATGCGGCCATTGATTCTGTCTTGAAGTGTAAACCTTAAACCCCTCTAATCCAAGTGAGCCTTGCGTATAGACTTCCCTTTTACTACGTCCTTAAGTGCTCTTTGGACGTTTTCTTCGGTATATAAGGGCTTTATCGTCGGTTCTCAGCGTCTGCAAAATTTGGAGTTAATCTATTAGAAGGTTATTAAGAAATAAATGTTTAAAGTGCGTGGGTGGGTGGGAGCGGTGAGCTAAGCGGGGTGGCCGACATGGGGGGGTGGCCGATTGGGGGGGGGTTGATCTTATATTCCAGGGATGCAGAATTAGGGAGGAAATCTCGCGGAAGACTTCCAAACTTTTCGGGGATATTCAATTATTCCTTGGTTGCTCTCAGCTACTGGAAGAGTCCTCCAGTCACCAGAGGCCACTGAGAAGTTTCTTTTCGATTTACAGTTGACACACGCTCATCTCACGGCCACCAAGTCTTACGCATACTATACAGAGAAACTGGACGAACATGGTCTCCCCAACTTCTCATCGAGCCATATGGTGATGGTCCATTCGACAGCATGGAACTTGCAAAACAGGCAACTTATGCTTTCGGAGAACTCTGGTCACATAATACCTACGGCTCAGATGGATATACCGAGGTGGGACCTCCAGCTCAGACATCAGAACAACAGGCATCAGAGGTCTAACATTGCAGACAGCTCTGCACATACCGAACATCCGTACCAACTCAAAGCTCAGGCTGACCGAGAGATAAGTCTTGGCACGAATAGGTTCCACATGCATGATTACTGTCTTCAGCCAGTTGAAACCGCGTATCCAGGCATGACGTTTGGGCCTTTCGGTGCCATCTCGATCGGCATGCGGCTTGGACAGATCAAAGTGTTACTTGGATGACACAAATCAGCAGGGCTTCGCTCGTGCTTCAAAGCGGAACGAGACTGACAGATGTTGCAGCTTTCTGGGGAGAAGAGATGAACAATGGTGGACCAATCAGCTACAACTCACCTTATTCCATCCCAGTATCATACAAGCAAGACGTCTTTTCAAGAGCAGATCTGCTGCAACTCGTCGCAAAGGATGGAAAAGCTGTTTGACCCTCCGGAAACGGCGTGTCTTTACCTGTGTTCCCAGTTATGCTTGCAGCTTCGATCCAGGTCTTGGCCCAACTACTGGCTTTGACGAATGCGGGCGTGCCAATGTTACTTCAACCCACCACACCCTCGAGAGGTCTCGGATCCAATGACACTGATACCGAGGTTGCTGCTCTTGCCACTGAGCTCTGGGGCTTGGCGGGCAATGGGAAAGTCTTTGTCGGGAACACATCAGCTTCTGTACTAACGTCGATTGGACTAGAACCCGACTTCACTTTCACTTCGCCATCCAACGATGCCGCTCTCTATTTCGAACGCAATTTGGTCAGTGGGGAAGACGTCTACTTTGTTACCAAACAGCCTCGAAGACCAGTCGATGCTGTGGGCCACTTCTGGTACCCCACAAATATGGGATCCAATGACTGAAGAAGTTACCCCTGTTATTTGGTCGACCGCCTTAGGCAGAACAGAAGTCAGCTTTTCGTTTGACACTCATCAATCTGTCTTCATCTGGCTCTCCAAATCAGCGCCAAAGACCCAACAACTGTCCGAGATCAAGAAAGATAGAGCTGCCTTGTACACAACTAGACCATACACTGCCTTCACAACAACGCCATAGGCAAATGTTTCCGGAACCTAGACCATAACCCTCTAGGCCAAGCCTGAGGTTGTAGAGTATAGTTCAACGGGTATGTCTTCTACCCTCCTGTCTCATCCACGTATGGCAAAGGTCACTCTGCAGCCGGGCTCTACTTCGCTCTCAATAGTCTCGAGCTTGTTGAAGCATCCACTTCAACACCGACAATTATCGCGACAGTCCCCGGTTACTACACTGGAGACTGGACACACATCGCCATCGTCCCCACTGCCAATCTTCCCACAATCTACGTGAATGGCACGCTCGTCTACACCGGCACTGCATCGTCCAATATTGTGCATCCAAATGTCGATTCTAAAGACAGCACCACCATCATGCTTCATCGATTCAGCGGCGATATTGCTGGCGTCGCTGTAAACACCACTCGCTCCCGCCTTCCGACATCTCCGTTCTGGCTCCCGCCAGTGTTCCTCCACCTTACCTGCCAAAAGCGGCATCACTGACCTCTTCATCTGAGCTTCTGATTCGCGAAAACGAAACTTACACTCTCACCAGCTCGACAAACGCCAGCACCACACTCGAAATCTCTTCCTGCGAGACAAGCATCATCTCATCGCTTTAGAGCGTGAACTTTCCCGCTCAATTCATGCCCAAGAACACACCTACCTTGTCCATCAGCCTCCCGGAACTCTAATCCCCACATAAGCATCCTGATTTTGACGTCGCACACTTCTCTGGAACAGCAACTTACACAACCACCTTCTCCACCTCCCACTCGTCTCTCCCTGGTACCAACAAGAGGTTACTTCTTACTCTCGGAAGCGTCGAAAACATGGCAGAAGTCTCACTCAACAGCCACGACCTCGGCATTTCCTGGCTTCCACCCTACGAAATCGACATCACGTCCGCTGTCCGCGCCGGAACCAACGAGCTCTCCACTGCTGTCACAAATCTATGGGTGAATCGTCTAGTCGGTGATCAGAACCTACCAGTTGAGGATGTATTCAATAGTACGACGCAGAACTTTGCTATCGAGGCTTGGCTGGAGTGGTGGGAGAGCGCGATGGAGAGTGGTGGTGCGGGAGAGAAAGCCGGGGAGAGAGTCACATTTGCGGCATGGAAGCATTATAACGCGACCGCGCCGTTGTTGGCGAGTGGGTTGTTGGGACCTGTGACTTTGATATGGGCGGTAATGGAGGAGTTGGAGAGCTTGAAATGGTCTTGAGCATGATTGTGTACTTGAGGTTGGGTGGAGATCAAGCTGTACAGCAAGGATTGTACTGCAAATCGAATCAGTCCATTATTCAGCGTACGCCATTAATGTCCGTACCTCTGCGTCCTGCTCATGCTCATTTTCCATAACTTGTTAGAACCAAGCCAAGTCTTGTGCACATCAAGGTCTCTCACTACAACTGTTCGTCTTCGATTCTGCTTCGAGGGTCTGTCTGTCATTCTCTTATTCCATGTATCACTGTGTTCTCTTTTAACTTTACATTCTTCCATCTTGTTCTAGTGTTTCGTTCAGCACCTTCATCTACATCGTCACCTCCTTCGGAACATACAACTCCTCCAAATACCCCACATCTTCATCACTCAACTCAAAACCCACAGCCTCAACAGCCTCATCGATCCTCTTCCTATTGTTCAACCCAGCAATCGGCCAAACCCCCTTCCTCATACACCACGCCAACCCCACAACCGCCATACTCACCCCATTCCTCTTCGCAACCTCCTCCACCCTCCCCACAATCCACTCATCAACCTCTCCCCCCTTGCCTCTTATAACTTCCTTCAGCATATTATCCGTCATCTCCCTCTTCGTCCCTCTCTCTTTCCAAGCATGCGCCAAAACCCCTCTCGCTAACGGACTCCAAGGAATGATTCCCACCCTACTATCCCTACAATAAGGAACCATCTCCCTCTCTTCCTCTCTATACAAAAGGTTATAGTAGGGTTGCATAGAAATAAATTTATGCCATCCATTTCGTTCAGCTATGTTTTGCAATTTCTGAAACTCCCAGCAAGCCATAGAAGAAGCACCTATGTATCGTACTTGTCCGGATTCGACTATGTCGTTTAGGGCGCGCATTATTTCTTCTGGGGGAGTGAGCCGGTCGAGGCGGTGGATTTGTAGGACGTCGATGTATGTTCCTAGTCTTTCACAAGAAGCGGCGACAGCGTCTAGGATATGTTTCCTTGAAAGTCCGACGCGATTTACGAGCCCCCGGGCGTCGGGTGTCATGTTCGCCGAGATGGGTGTTTGACCAACAGGATCTATTGCGTAGAAGATCTTGGTCATGATCACGATCGACGGTCGAGGTATATTAAACTTCTTCAATGCCTTTCCAATGATTTCTTCGGAGCGGCCGTTGGAGTATGCGTCTGCCTGGGTGAGAGTTGTTAGTTTGGGGAAGGGGAAAGGGAAGGGAAGGGAAGGGAAGGGAAGGGAAGG
>FJOG01000019.1:586896-705075 GCA_900073065.1 Phialocephala subalpina
GAGGGCGGCTGACTGTGTCCCAGGTGTTGATTCCCATTTTGAATGCGTGTTCTAGGATGGGGAGGGCGGCTTCTTCTTCGAGGACCCAGGGTTGCCATTTTGAGGAGCCGAAGGTGGCTGTTCCGAGGATTATTTTGGAGATGTAGAGTCCCGAGTTCCCGAGTCTGTTTTGATGTCAGGTCGTACGGAGGAAACAGAGATGGAAGGAGGATTTATTTACCTAGTGTACTCCATGTTGAGATTTCTGAAGGCTCCGCTGCGTACACGTATGGTCTTTAATTTCGACGACTATAAAACCAAGTGCATTTTCTGAAAGCTGCAAGGAGATAATGAACAGGAAGATACTTTGTTGAAAGTGTCTCAATTACTCAGCAACCAAAGCGTGGGACTGTACATTCCCGCGAAGCAGGTTCATCCATTTCATGTGAGCGGAGGCCGGGAAAGCTCTCGGAAAGTTAACCCGAGAATCTTCACTCAACCCCAACACTACCGGTATCAAGAGAATGCTGCTCAATTCAAATTAGGCAAGAAGAACTCCAGCTGGCATCGAGCGCTGTTCAACATATAGAACTGTTCAATCTCCAGAGTCATGTCTGCTCGCACCACCATCACATCTCCAGGAAAAGCATTCATACGCCTCCCAATTTTCTACCATACCATCCCTAACCCTAACTATCTAGCAGCCTATTTTCTAACGAATGTAACTGCTGCGAAAGGAGTAGAGTGACTGGTGGTAGGATGCGACTCCTCTGGAGCTATGTTGACCGACAGACGCATAGTCTCGAAACAATTGTGTGCGACTAGAGTAGGGAGCGCTCGTCGCTGTCGAAGTTTGGGGGGCGAGAACAGCTTTGGCCCTCTGAGTTTCGTTTGGGCAAAGTTCCTCGATCATGGTTTTGCAGACCGTGATGCACGGTTCTAACTCGCGGTACAGCTTCATGAATGCATCCCAATGCTCTTTACCGAGGCGTAACTCGGGTTTCTAATTGTAGCCTAGAAGAATGGTACTACCGTGCTTCTCGTTATTGTGCGGTAATCGATCATGAGATGGGCATGGTAGAAGTGGGTAGGTTTCGAGGAACGCTTTGATGTAGGGTGCTAGTCGTGTCTCTTCCATGCGATTAGCGTACTCTAGAATGCCTCGAAATAATTCGCTCAGCATATGTTCGCTGTACAGAAAGACTCCAGGAACCTTGGGCTGACGGGTTATCATAGTCCTCAATCAATCGATGGCATAGCGCATGCGAGCTTGTGGTGGCATTTCGAACGGTCGGTGCCTCTCTCTGACGGTTTGGACAGGGATGAGGATACACAGGCCCAAAATATACTACATTGACTTCAAAGAGATCACCCAATCAAAGGAGCTTAGAGTCGCGTTTCTTTTGCACTTCAAATTCGCCCACATCTTGTGTCGTTGTCCATGATATCCTTTGCTGGTGGCATTTTCTGGAAATTCATTATCGGTCTTCTAAGACGAGACATTCTCTAGCAAGCTCGTGAGGGACCATTTCAAAGAAGGGCATATTGGCTGATGACCCAAAGAATGGGAACCTTGTTACTATCGCAGCAGAGCACCGGCGTGGGGAGGTCGTTGTAGAAGATGTCGGTGGCGAGGCAGGTGTCTGGGAAGATGTTTGCCCGGGATGGGGTCTTGATTCTCAGTTAGCGAAGCTCATGTGCAAGAACCAAATTTCCACACGTTGTATAAAATAGGACTCCCAAGATGCCCATCCAGGGCATCCCACAAAGACTTGTTCTTCCTCGCAAGAAAAGTGGTGATGAACACCAACCTAATAATCCCGCCTTATTGTGAATTCGCAGTGCGCTCGATTTTACTTGGCACATTCGCGGCTGTAACACCAGGTAATGGTCCCCATGAATGAGATATGTGAATAATCTCCTTTTAGTCTTACAGGAGAGAAAATAGATAACTATTCCAGATGCACGTGTCATCCTCAGTCACGGAGATATTTTGTGGCTGTGTCGAGTTGAGATCCGGCATCGCGGCTGCGAATACTGGGAAGCCGAGCTTGGAGGGTTCCGTCATGAAATCTTGCCATTACTAAGGTGAGTAGAATGCGCCGGGCATGATCACAGGATCGTGACAAGGGATGATGTACCTCTGTGCACGAAGAAATGTTTGGGTAACATATTTGCAAATTTGGGGGAAATAAGGACAGAATAATCATCAAACGCGAGAATCAGTAAATACACAGACAACATGAAAAGATGATGATGCTGATTATAAGAACTTGATCAATTGTTTTACCGACGGGTACGCTGCAAAGCATCAGCGGTTGCCCTGTGCTGAATTGAGCCTTTCAATCGTCCCAAATATATGGCTCCAGATCTGATGGGGCCAGATTTGATCTGAATGCTTGAAAGCGAACGTGAATTCGGGAAGGAAACAAGAAACGGGGTAACGGTATTGAAACAGTTCAAAGAGTAGTTGCCTACACGCAGGGTTGGCGGAATCGAAACAACTTGAGCACGATGTTGCGGGTGCAGCTCATGCAGCTCATGTGCTGATCCACTGGAAAGCAATGTCCAAAATTAGGTTGGGACTTTTCCGAGACAGAATGTTGACACCGAGATATGCGGCAATCCTCTTATATCAACATGCATCAAGACTCGGGAAGGCATCATCGCAAATTTTGATCTCGGCCAGCGAATGTCTCCCAAGGATTGTGAAAGTTGGATGCTCGGGTACTGCTGGGAGATTAGAGCGACAATCATGCCTCGAATTGCGGAGTCTTCCTCGCTTTCGTCAGAGCCTCGACTCCGTATGCCAATTCTAGTAATTTCTGTTCCGAGTACGGGATTCCCAGTAACTCCAAACCAACCGGTAGGCCATCTTCTGTGAACCCGACAGGAATGGATATCGCAGGTTGTCTCAGTTGACTTCCTATGACGGTGTTGGCGGGAAAATGATTTTCTTTGAACCTCGGGCTAAGGACATCTTTGATCGTTGGTGCAGGAATCTGGACACTGGGGAAGGCGATAGCATCGAGCTTGTGCTCTGCCATGATGCCAATGACGATGCGCTGGAACTCATCCCGCTCATCCAGTCGCTTTGCGTATTGTGGGTCCTCGTACGGATGCTTGATACCAGAACCAAGATGATCGAACAGAGGAAGGGCTTGGTGGAATTGCTTGGATGAATGGATGCTTTCGACAGTCACACCCTTGATGATCGGGTGTGCTGCGAGGAAGTTGTCGATATCGTATCGAGATCTGGAGTAGTATGTTGAGGTGAAACTGAGGTAATAGTCCAGATTGGGGATTTCCACGTCAACTAATGTGGTTCCGGTCGTGAATTTGGACAACGCACTCTTCACAACACTATTAACCCCTGCACATTCGTCGCCTTGACCGAACACAGAATTGAGAACACCGATACGAGCTTTTGATAAGGCACCTTCCGAGAGATTTGCAGCATAGCTCCCGCCCCTTGGAGGCCCGGCAAGAACCGCAGTCGCTGTGTATGTATCCTTGGGGTCATGACCTGCCAAAACGTCCAGCATCAAAGCAGCATCCCGAACAGTTCTGGTCATGGGACCTGGCGTATCCTGTGTTTTCACTAACGGAGACAGGCCACTTCTCGAGACGAGACCGACAGTAGGACGAAGGCCGACCAAATTGCAGAAGGATGCTGGAACTCTGATCGAGCCACCAGTATCTTCTCCGACACCAATCAATCCGTAGTTTGCGGCAATGGCTGCACCAGTTCCAGCACTTGAGCCACCAGTCTCACGAGTGATGTCGTAGGGGTTGAGTGTCTCTCCGCTGACTGAAGACGCAGAGTTAAACGATGCAGCAAAGTCTAGAGTGGGATGTAAGCTATCACGGTCACATGACTAGAAGGGGAACAAACCTGGCATGGTACTCTTTGCCATGATAACTGCTCCAGCTTCTCTCAATTTTCTGACAAGAGTTGAGTCTTGCACTGGAATATGCTTGCAGCATATATTGCCATATGTTGTCTCGACTCCTTTGGTGTCGCATTGATCCTTCACGATGACCGGAACTCCGTGCAGCGATCCAACGAAGGTCCCATGCTCCTTGTAATATGCATCCAAGGAGTCTGCTTCATCGAGAGCGAGTGGAGAGATAACTGTAATGGCGTTCAGCTTCGGCCCAACTTTATCAAGAGACTTGATGTGTTCGATGTAGGTTTCGACCAGCTGTCTGCACGTGTACTCTTTTCGTCTGTGAATCCGAGAATTAGCAATTCATATAGCCATGCATTCAAGAAAAAGTCCCAACGATTTTAGGACATTCACGACTCAAGGATAAGACCAGATGGGAACATTGCGGTCGGCAGAAGCGTGACTTACCGGTAGGCAGCGTGGACTTGGTCTATCGTCAGCTCATCGATTGAGACCATTTCGGGTGATGCTCTATAGATGGATACCGAGCAGTCAGGCATAGACTCGACTATCGACGATATACGAGGCAGAGACACTGAGGACTCTGAATGTCTTCGATGCCAAAGGTGGAGGAAGGAGGTCGGCCGAAGTAAAAGCCGACGGCTGCTAGAGATACTAGCGACACGCTAGACTACTTTGGATTTTATGCGGCGTTCCGAGGAGTTCTCCTGAATACAATAAACATCCCCCAGAAGAGCATCAAAACATGTCGAGTCCAAGCATTACATCTTATAGTTTCATACCTCGCGTTGTAAACGACTTGGGCCTGACATGGTGTCTTAGTTAGAGACCGCAGAAGCACTGAAAGTTCCCGTCGCCACCTCGCGTCCAGTAGCACCACGCCGCAAACCAGGCCCAAAAAGATCACCACCACAACAACATCCACGTAATTACATATCCTTTGAAATTCGGGTCTAAGCGCATTCAGGATTTCAGTCAAGTCCGTAAACCGCAATCTCTGCCCTTGAGCCTGCGTTGTGCATTTTAGAGTACCAAAGCCATTCCCTTCAATGAGTCAGCAGCGGCTCCATTATTCCCCATACTTTCGCGAATTCGTTTGGCGATGGATCAGACATGGCTCTATAGATTTAAATAAGAAGGTTTTCCGATCACACTAGCTTAAATCGCTCCAATGGCGCAATGGTAGTAAGTTCGGAAAGACTTCAACAAGCTCGGATTTGTAGCTTACCAGAGCAGGCGCGCAAGACTTCTATAATCATGAGAAGATTAATCTTGAGGTTGTGGGTGTAAGCATGCCTGAAATCAACTATTCTTGAGCAAAACTAACGGTGGCAATAGTCGAGTCCCACTTGGAGTGTTAGTATTAATCTTTTACCATGTCCTTATTGTTTGCAGTTTTTTTTCTCTCTCGAGCAGAAGAGGAGCTATTCCAATTCCGCTATTTTGCCGAACTCAACTTTTGGTGACCCAGTCAGACACGAGGATTTCACTCACAATGCGAACCTCTCGTTCCTAAAGTATTCTCTGTATGACGAGCTTTTTGAAGGAAAGCTACTTCACAGTCGTTCTAGTTCCTCCGTTATTGTTTCAGTATGGTAAATTTTGCGTTTCATATATTTCGATATCACGTGAATCTCCTTCTCAATCTCTGAGTTTGTCGAGTTGAAATTTCGTTCAAACTGCTGCAATAGGTATATGATATCTTATACAAGCATTTCGAATGAGTCTGGCTCGCACTCTTAATAAGAGTCTGAGAGGCAAGCCGCGCCAGATCGTCTATTCTCAGATGATCTCTCAGCGCTTTCAATATCCCAGTCTTGAGGGTACATTATCACAAGCTGGGTTAGGCTATGAGGTTGTATCGTGCGAAGCGCCACGATTGTGGCCAATTGTCATCCTTATTGAAAGAAGATAGACTAAGAAAGTCCAGGTGAGGCTGGGAGATTGAAAACGCTGGATACTCTCACAACTTCCTGGGCCGCCCTCGAATTAAAGCGTATTCGTCACGAAGCTATATCTCGGGAACAGGAATCGGCTTCTCAAGGCAGCTCACCATTTGAGTTTGCATTGAGCGTCGGTCATAAATCTATCGCCGCACCTTTCCGCCGCATCTAGGGATATCCTCGAACAACCTCCAGAATGTACAGGGTGATTAAAGCTATTCCCTTAATCACACCAATCATGACGCATTTTTGAAACTTCGCTCATGTCATATCGGACGCTAAAATGGCATGGAAATGGTATTCTCTCGTTCGAAAATGCCAATTTGGTAGACTTTCACGATATTGGGAAGGAGGTCCGTCCACCGTCCACTTTCGCATCCAGACTTCGACCAGACTCAACGCGCTTCTACCTTCCATCAACGTGCAGGCCCTTGTGAGCGACACTCCCGCCTGCAGCTATCGCGTTGTCTCTCTCCAGGGACAGCTGAGATATGCAGCCAGTCACAGCCCTCTCCTACAGATATCTCCGCAAATGTCTTTCGGCGAGATCTGGATAGGCCCCGGGATGTGGGGTAACCCCATGGGGGCTGTGTTCCAGAGTGGACGGAGGAACATCAAAAGGTTCATCGAACCCCAAAGTCATTCGACATTCGCATTTCTGGTCTGATTGAGGTGTATTCTCACACGATTTTACGATTCTCATAGATTGACGAGATTCACACAAGATAACCGACAGAAAAAGAGCAGCATGGCGTTCGGTACTGCGACGGCTGGAGATCCGAAGGTACGATCTCTCACCTTTGAGGGGAGAAAGAAGCTGATAGGAATCTATCGATAGTGGTGGCCAGCATGGATCAGATACACTGTTCTGGCGAACCTTTGCTGGTTCGTCTTCATGGGCAATTGCTATTCTGTAGGACGTGACCTTTCCAGACTCTCGCTCAATTGCTGACAACACCCAGTCCGGAATCACGACTGGCTTCGAGGATATGGCGATAGAATTCCGCGTCGGATTTGGTTCTCTGACAGATATCGTTTCCTGGTCCGTTTTTGCATTGGGGGTGTCAAATTTCTTCTGGATGCCCCTCGCCATGTGTATCGGCAAACGACCTGTCATCCTCATTTCCATGGTGATTTTCCTTGCGGGTCTAATTTGGAGTGTCTACGCACCAACACTCGACAGCCTCCTTGGTGCACGTATTCTGGCCAGCTTTGGAGCCGGTAGTGTTGAGTCTCTAGGTCCCAGCATGATCGCAGATTTGTTTCTTGAGCGATACTTCGCGACAGCAATGGCACTTTTCGCCCTCTTCCTTTCTGGAGGCTCGCAGATTGGTCCCGTCATCGCAGGGTACCTAATTGCAGATCAAGGATGGAGGTGGTTCTTTAAGCTTTGCGCCATCCTTAATGCGGCCAATCTCTTCTTCTGCCTCTTCTTCTTGCCAGAGACTTCATACCGAAGACCTTACGTTTATAGTGGAGAGACAGCAGCTGAAGCCGACAAGGAAGCAATCGAAATGCACGAATACAAGCATGGTAAGAATATGGGAGACGGCCTTGCCACTGTTCCGACTGGCACTGCCCCCGGTGTCCCATACGCCGGCAGCTACTGGAAAGACCTCGTCGCGTTCCGAAACCGTGGTCAAGAGGAGACCGGACTGCGATCCTTCCCAAAACAACTCACACTCCCATGGAGATTCCTCGTCGTTCCAGGGGCCGTCTACGCAGTTATGTCGTACGGCATCATGCTCGGAGGGTCAGCCACCGCACTTTATCTCCATCTAGCTTTTTGCTAACACTTCACAGAATCGTCATCATCTCCTCCCAAATCCCCCAACTCTTCGCACCACCACCTTACCTCTTCGACAGCAAAGCAATCGGCCTCTTCACACTCGCTTCCTTCATTGGCGTCATAGTCGCGTACCCTCTCGCCGGCCCCATGACCGATCTCCTCTCTCGTACCCTCACACGCCGAAACTCGAACATCCACAAACCCGAACATAGAATCCCTGCTCTTATCCTCCCCTTCCTACTCTGTCCTTGGGGCTTAATCCTCTACGCCTACACGGTCTCTGAAGCAAAGCCTTATTATGCTGCTGCTGTTGGGTTCGCGGTGCAAGCTGCGGGGTTGTGCTTTGTTCCTAGTGTGGTTCTGAGTTATGTTGTTGATGCGTACCCGACTGAGGGAGGAGAGGCATTGGTGCTGATCAATGCGGGAAAAAATTTGGTTGCTTTTGGTGTTACGAAGGGGAATGCGCAGTGGTTGGCGAGTCAAGGGTTGAAGAAGATGTATGGTGAGATGGCTGCCATCCAATGGGCCGTTTTGCTGTTGGGATTGCCGCTGTACTTCTTGGGGCCGTGGTTGAGGGCGAAGACGCAGAGATTTGTTTGAGTGGTGTGAAGGTAGGTTCGACGTAGATGCTGGCGTCGAATCGCTCTGTTCAAGGGTATAATATCGTCTGAGATTGACTTTTGTAGGGGTCAAATGCAACACCTTGTTTGGTTCTGGAGTCTTTCGAGCACGGTGACTGTTGGAGAGTCTATAATGTTGCGGACTTGGTGAGCCTCACCAAGAAAGGTTCAGAGTCCCAGCAGCAAAATACGTGCCGCACTTGGTCAACTCGAGATCCCCTCCTCGAGGGGATCGTTCACTATTTCGCGGAAATGCTCCTGGCTCGTCATCCCACTTGCAATGTTGCATTCACACACCATAACCCCGCATCCATCCCACGTCTCTCCTTTCCTCCAATCATAGCATACGATGGCTGATCCAAATCCTTCACCAAATGCAACCCAAGCGTTTGTTGCACTTTGCAAACGGAGGGTAGTGATGACCGAAACCCGACTTGCAAAGCCATCTCGTCTGTTGTGTTTGCCATCGAAGACTGGCTTGTATCATTTCTATCAGGTAGCCGAGCTGTGGCAAGTGACATATCTTTGAGGAGGGAAATCTTCTCTGATATACAGACCCAGAATACCTCATCGTGTTTCAGAATTTTACTCTAGGGACGCGCCTTTCCAGCACGTGTCATCAGAACTCAATTCATTCCCTCTGCCTTTCCCATCCTGGGGAACACTCACCACTTCGTGAAATAGTCCCTGTCAGATCCCCCCTCCCTGGCTCACTCGCACCCCAATACCACCCCATAAACATCACCTAACCAACCAGACCTCCCAATTCCTCGCGAGATCTCAACCCCAGAAACGAATACCAAGACATTGTTGCACATCGCAAAACGGAGTGTCTCTGTACCCGAAGTCCGAGTCCACATTCAACTCCACCAATGATCATCCAAGCTAAGCGAGCTGCCCCCCTAAAGCTCGGGTGCGGAAACTTGTTAAGGCCGAGTAAGCGAGTGTCTCCCCGCCTCCACTGTCCGGACACAGAGGGAGACGGAGAGGGGGCGGGACCTGCCAACACGGACCACCAGGACGCAGAGCGGAAATTTCACCTGCAGGTCCCGTAATTGATATTGGATGCGGAGGCGTGGGTAGCAGGGTAGTGAAATTGGATGGAAGGTGATGTGGATGCTCATGCAAAGGATACAGCGTTCTCTAATTGAAGGCCATGAACGGATGGGTTCGGTAGAGTGATTGCTGAGTCCAGGTCTTGGGTTAGGCTGTCATACTAAGAACTTCTTACAAAGGGTGTAATCGTCTCCAATTGAGAATGCTTCTGTTAAACAATTTGACTTTTTGCATCAAACACTCTCTCATCTCATGAACCTATTGCCCCCATCATGAACGGCACCACCACTCATACAAATGGCTCCAGTCACTCAGACATTAACAGCGACTCCACTCCTCACCCTTTCAAAATCATCATAGCCGGGGCTGGCATAGGAGGACTATTCGCGTCAATCTGTCTCGCCACAGCTGGTCACTCAGTCACCATCTACGAATCCTCCCGCTTCGCTCTTGAGACTGGTGCAGCAATCCACCTCGCACCGAATGTCAACGGACTCCTTCGCAAATATGGCATCTTTCCAGAAGCATTCGGCGCAGTAACGTGCGAATGGCTCTCCCAATTGAAACCTGATGGGTCGACGGTCTTCTTACATGACTTGAGACCGCTAGGAAAGGTGTATCCGTACCCGTGGCAATTGGTGCATAGAATTGATTTGCACAATGCTTTGAAGGAGAAAGCGAGGAGTTTGGGGGTGGAGATTAAGCTGCAGAGTCGAGTGAAGGGAGCGGATTGTGAGAAGACCAGTTTAGTTTTGGAGAGTGGCGAAGTGGTTGAAGGAGATTTGGTCATTGGTGCTGATGGTGTACATGTAAGTCTCGGATCAAGAACTGCCCTCGTGCCGGAAATTGAGACTGACTTTGAAGTCGGTGCTGCGAAACTCGGTCTTGGGATACGACACACTACCCAAGCCATCCGGCACAAGCGCCTTTAGATTCTTAATCCCAACTTCAGAGATCAAATCAGACCCTAGAACAGCTCATTTTGTAGAGCGTGCTGGAGAATTGGCGATGGTATACGGCGATGAGAGGCGGCTGGTCATGTACCCGTGCAGGGATAACACGGAGTTGAACTTCGCCGCCATGATACCAGACCATGAAAGTGGTGCGACTGAAGGGGATTGGAATCAAGCGGGGTCGAAAGAGACGTTGTTGAAGCTTTTTGATGCGTTCTCAGATGATACTAAGGCGTTGCTCGAGAAAGCCCCGCCAGAAACAGTGAAGTTGTGGAAATTATTAGACCATGATGCTTTGCCGAATGTAAGCCTCATCAAATGTCGCAACGACTTTCCAAGTATTGACTTCAGAATTAGTGGACAAGAGGAAATGTCGTACTTATGGGCGACGCAGCACACCCATTTCTGCCTCACCAGGGGCAAGGTGGAGCTCAAGCGCTGGAGGATGGCGCTGCTCTTGGTGCTCTTCTACCCCTCGGAACTCTTCATTCCGACATTCTGTATCGACTGGAACTCTATACATCTTCTCGATGCGAAAGAGCAACAGTCATTCAAAACTACTCACGAGACTCAGGCCTCCCGATCAAAGGGGAGACACATGTGAAGAGGGAAATTATGAACCCGATGCAGTTTACAGAGTACAATTTTCGTCACGATGCGTTTGATCACGCAGCTAGTTTACTGAAGACCAAATCTGAGGACGGAGTGGCTCAATAGATCAAGGTTATATGTTGTACTCCGTCGAGATCTTGAAGCTTGGGTGAAGTGGAGAAGCGAAAGTGCATTCCCCCGGGAAATGTGTATCCCATCTTGTGATAAGCCACCTCCCATTTGGAGTTGAATTCCATTCGGCCTAGTTCGGGTCGCGCTATCCAAACAATCAAAGCACTGGCATTGTATCTGAAAGACAATTTGAACATGTCTTTGTACGTGACTTTGGAACAAAGTACCATAACCATGAGGTGGTCAATTCACGGGACTGTGCTTTATTCGGAAGCCATCGTTGCTTCTTTTGCTTTGTCCTCTATGCCAACTTGACATCTACAATACCATGCGAGGACAAGAGGAGCGAATATATTTAAACAAAACAGCTTTCTACAATCCAATTGTTTTCCTGTTCTTCATATCACTCCACCACACCCAATCAAAACCAATCAAACATACAAAGAAATATCCCAACAATGTGCCTCGTTCAAATCGAAAAGTTCTATCCGCGATGTGGTCACAGCAAAGCGTGTCGGCAAGAAGAAGTGCAGCCGGACTGCACTCGCAAGAAGCTGGCCTTCAAAATGGTTACTGATGACGGCCCCTGCAACAGATGCGCAGTCAGAGCCGCAGAGGATGCTTCATCCTCCACGCCGGAGAGTGTGGAAAGTACACAAGAATCGGCAGAGCCAAAGTTACTCGAGAACAAAGACGCAAAACGCATGTGGAAAATTCGTTACAGTAAGTTTGAGAAATGGCTAAAGGCTTGCCAAACCACTATCTCACGAACTCTAAGACACAAAACCTTCAGAATTGGCCAATCTCGGGTCGTTTCCCCAGCACTCAGAATCGTTCCTAGAAATCATATCAGGTACGACTGTACCCTGAAGGACCGCGGCGATAAGTGTGGTAGCTGTGTGGGTTCGCTGGTCGACCCAGACACTTCCGCAGATGCATGCGGTGGGAGTGGACCTCGTCAACTGCCTTGCGGACACTTCTTCGGCCACTCTTGTCTCAAAGATTGGTTTCTTACCGGGCAGACTGTTAACGGGATTCTGAAAGCGTGATGCCCAAATTGCAGAACGGCGTTCGTGGTAACTGCTGCTGAAGATCAAGAATTACTGGGAATGAGACCTGTTGTCGAAGTCGATACCGGGATCATGGCAGAGATTCGAGCGCTTGGTCGCACGATTCGCAAAGGATTGGTGGTTCCGGGAATGGCTGGTATCGGTAGTCCTCGACACCATTGTACTTGGGATTTCGACGCTAGTATCTTTGTTCTCGAGCTTATCTTGGCTGAGGCGGTACTGGTTGAAAACATCCATTAAAAACGTACGAAATAAATACAGCTATAAAAACTTCCATCTGACTTGCGTCGCGAAATGTGGGCGACATGGACTTGTAGCGCTATAAATTTGTACGAAGCTGCAAAGAGATGGATGAAAGCTATGACGAATAGTTAACGATGTCGGGGCGAGCGTCAGCCAGAGCTTGACGGGCAGCTGTGAAGCGCTGAAGCTTTGTTTCTTGGGAATGAAAACTGGAGGTCAAATTGAAGATTTGATTGATAGTCATAGACATCTTGGAAGATGTTTGAGGCCGGTTGAGAAAGGTTCTTAAGCGACTATGTGTACTTGGGAGTATACAGTAGTTACTTTCTTTAAGGTTTACTTTCTGTGTGCGTACGTGTGTGTGTGTGTGTGTGTGTGTGTGTTGTGTGTGGAATTGAAAGTGAGGGTTTATGCCCCACGTACTTATATGTGACATTGGCGATCTGTTCTGAACTTGTTCACCAGCTCAAAATTGAATGCACAGAGAATGTGGGGGGACACGGTGAGCATTATTTGGATCATGAACACGAAAGACAGTGTCGCAGCGTAGATGTAGTGCGGTGAGTGCAATAGCTGTGATCACGCGATTGCCAAGTCACTGAACCAGCTCGCGAGTCAATGAATGCAAATACAACGATAGAACAATTAAGAAAATCACGAATCCACCAAAAATGATCCGGCCGAACGCCATTATTTTTATCCTCCAGGACAGAAATAGGGCATTGTCTGTTGGTCAGTCAGGTCCATCTACAAAGAAGAACGAGCCTTCATTCTCATCAAGCCTTGTCGCGTAAATCCATTGTCATCGCCTTTCAGACACCTCGAGTCTTTGTTTCAGCCACCTGGCGGTCACTTTAGACTACAGTATGCTGCTTGTCACCAGATGGCAGTAGCTCGATTGACCCCACACGTCGAGTCAGGGTTAGCGAGAAATTTCCACAACACAACTTGCAAAGCAATGGAGCTTACCACGATCCCGGTGGACAATGCAGTCTGCGTGCATGTTCGCAGATTCTACGGTCCATACTTGCGGCCTGCACAGGACAGTATAGATACAGTGGTAGGGGGCCGAGCTCCATGTTCCTTCTACCCCGCAATCTTGGGACAGAGGCGTCTTTCTTTCAGATCCTCCCGCATAGAGATTCCTGCTCGAAGTCGATTGTCCGGGAATGGACAGCAAAGGATGTCGATATCAGAGAGTCTCCAAAGCCCACGGTCAGGGCATCGCACCATTCGTGGTGTAGGCACAGGGGATGTTTCAGACCGAGGCCCCATGGTCTTCCCCAGCCCAAGGAGTTCTGTGGTTTGAACAATTGGACACCAATCAAGAACGGCCAATAGGCTGTAATGCTGGGGGCTTTTGCTTGGATATCTGGTAGACGCGGTTCTGCGAAGAGATGAGGGGGTCCCGTTCATTCTTCGCTGTCCAGTTGGTCTGCTATAACGATTTCCTGTTCTGTGTTGATACACCTCGAAACTCAGCTCAAAATTTGGGTGCATTAGATGTTTAACACACCCTCAGGGATAAAGACAAAGACACGGTATCCATATATTGGAAAATGGGTGAGGTTTGGCGCCATCGGGTACTGAAGCCATTTTTTACTCTTCTTCGAGATGGGTCGTGGACGGGGGTGAAGCTCGTGAATCGCCGTTCCTAAATAGTGAATATGGGGTCACAACTCAATGCCATCTTGGACCAGTAATGAACCTCTGTACTTGAAGTCTTGGGAAATGGACATGGGCATCCACAAAGAATCCTGGGGCATATATATTCCAGAAGCATGGCTCTTTTGCGACGTCCTCCTCACAGACCATATCTCCGCTTTGCTACCTTTAGGTCAGGTCGGGGGGAGCTTGTTCGGCGCCACGTATTTCTTCTTGGTCACGTTCCAGTGCAAGCCGATCAACTATTTCGTGAGTGTCAACCCCCTGACGGTACATCTACGAATTGACCGGTGAAGTGGCACCCACTCAACGAGAGAACCTGTCTTCCAGGTAAGGTGGAGATAGCCACTTCGTACGCACATTCCGCTCTTGTTGGTGCGACAAACTTTATTTTCGCGATCTTGCCGGCTCGTGGTGTGGCATCTGCTGATGAGCATTGCTAAGAAGGTTTCGGTAGCTGGGCTACTCGAATTTGGTGCTATGTAAGTAAGGGTATTTGTTTGTCGGGTTGGACGGATGCTGACGAGTGTAGTGGTATCACCAGCTTCGTTCGGATGCTGGACATCAAGGCTTTGGAATCGGCTTCTTCTGTCCGTAGCCGCCATCTACCACATATCGTTTGCAACTTCTAACAACAGCAGCTGTGACGTCTCAACTAGAAACCTGGACCTGCATTGAGCTTGGCGTTGGTCTCATCGTGCGCCGTTTGGCGACTGTGCGACCTTTTTTTTAGGAGAATCCTCAGCGGCAGCGACTCCTCCTCTTCTGCCTCAAATCGAAAGAGATCAATCGCCTGGCCTCCACCCTGCCCAGAAACTCCATCGTAAATTATCGAGGACTCTACTGAGAATAGCATAAAGACGTGCTTCATGACGAGTCTTGTGCGTGGCACCACGAAGAAGAACGGAGACCGGTGGACTCAATTGAGCGACAACGAAGGCGAGAGAGCTTTGACGACGAGGCAGAGTAGAGGAGGTATCCAGAAGACAGGGAATTCGAGGCAGTGTCCGTTCAGGCGGGAAAGAGTGCTCAAGAAACTCCGGCCTTGATCGGGTCAGGGGGTTAATTTGTTCGAGGCTTCGGGGATCGTGTTGGCAGCCAACCTTGCCATGATATGAATTCTATTTTCGTCATCGCCTCGATCTCGAGACTCCGGTTCAATATCCTAGCTTTGTAGCAGTATTCGCAGCTTTCAGCGTGGATTTCGATCTAGACAAGAACATCCACGAAAGGCGATTGATACGACGCGAGGTCCTACCGTTGGAAGTGATAAACTTCATCAAATCTAGCAGTCCAGTAAGCACAATAAAATGAAGCTGGAGCTCTAAATGGAAGAAAGATAGGTCTGAGAGAGAACTGTCTCAATGTAATGACTTGATAAAGGCACACATCGGCAATGGCCTCTTCGCCTACTGACATGCTATGCACTGACCGATAGTTCTGCAAATGGCCACTCCTTATTTGGACGCCGATATAGTCATGAGGAATCCTAGGAGCATTATCTAGCCTTTTACTGCCTTTATATATAGTTCTATCCCATGAATCATGGAAATTGCCAGTCGTCGAGTCTGCGCTCATCATTCCGCGCCAGAGCAACGAAGGGCATAGCTTTAAATGCGCACGCGACTTAATTCGAAATAATCGACAAATGCCCCAGGTGTATCGGTATATTTGGAGGTAGGATATTCAGGGTGAATTGCTTGAGGACAGGAAGCAAGACGAAAGGGTAGGAAATCCACCTTTGAGGAGGTTGGGGCTCAGTCACCTGATCTAGATCACGTGGGACTGCCGCTAGAAATGATTTTCAATCTCGGATGACTAGAACTCCTGCTCAAGGACAAACACATCTCAAAGGTCCTCATACCATCGAGAGCCTTCCTGAGACAAATTCGCAACGTTGAACGCAACGTTTCGGACTTCAGTGCGATACGACTGATTCCCGATAGCACTCGTTATCGATCTACAGGTACCTCGCCCTCCACACAAACCCAACGGCAGTCAATTGAGCTCGGTGAAGCTCAAGAGACGGCTCTGGAGACAACTCTGACATTCTCCATAGGCCTGTGGACGATTCGAGATCCTCCAAAGCGACACGATTCCCCGGCGCATACTTACTCGAAGCTCCCCCGCGACGGTGTAAGCTCCCATCAACATGGCTTCGGACGGCCCCCCCAAGACTCCAGCTCTGCCTGGCAGCAATGAAGCTCCTATCAGCGACCGCTCCCCCCCCAAATACGTCCCTCAGTTCTCTGCTGCCACCGAAATGATCCTCAAGCGCATCCAATCCGGCGCTACGAGTTCCTTCGCGTCGACTGGCATTACTGGTACACCTGCTGGCTATGAGGCCATGAAGCAATCTGTTATGCAGAGCATGAAGACTACGATGAACATGGAGATTCCGAGCACACCAATTGGATCTGCCAATAGGGCTAGAGCTGCTAGAGCTTCTGCGAGCGCGTCTCGTGGTTCCGCGACACCGACAGCTGCTTCCGGAAGTGGTGCCAAGGCAAAGGGAAGTGCGAAGGGAAAGGGCGCTGCAGGAAGAAAGAGAAAGCGAGCAAAGAGCGAGGAGGAGGAAGACACAGAGGAGTCGGATAGCAACATGTCCAAGCTTGGAGGAGATTCTGATTCAGACGGTTCTGGAGATGTCCCAGTTCTGCCAAAGATGACTCAATCCGGTCGACAAATCGTCAAGCCCCAGCAATTCGCCCCAGCCGACTACGAGCCAGAGAGAAAGAGACGTGCCCCATCCAGAAAGACACAAGAAGCAGCACTCTGCAAGCGATGCGGCCGCGGTCACAGTCCCGAGAACAACATGATCGTCTTCTGCGATGGCTGCGACGGAGGCTGGCACCAACAATGTCACGACCCGAAGGTCTCCGACGAAGCTGTCCAAGACGAGAAGGCCCAATGGTTCTGCGCCGACTGCAGCCGCAAGAAGGGTATCAAGGTCACTCCCGAACCTCCCAAGACCGTGAGCTGGGCTGGTCGAAGCTCCGAAGAGGTATACCAACCCACCAACGAGTTGTAGACGTGACTGATACGATCCAGAAAAGAGCATACCTGAACTCCCTTCCTCACCAACACTTAGTCTCCCTCCTCTTGCAGGCGACGACTTTATATCCTAACTTACCGATCTTCCCGAACACACCTCCGATGGCCGTACCAACAAACGTCCCTTTCCAAGCACAAGCATATGTTCCTCCTCGTCCTGCTACTACTATCCGCACAAATGTATATCCACAACAACCCTTTCCACCTTCTGCAACATCGACCGCCGGTTTATTTTCACGAGCAGAAGCCAATCCCAACGCACCTATAAACTTCATCCGCAAGATTCCTCCTGGTTCATCACAATCGCCTGCTCCTACGACCCCAGCATCCATGACCCAATTTCAGCCTCAGTCTCAACCATTCACACATGCATCTTCCGCCCCTCCACAACTTCCAGCACAAGAAGAAGATAGCAGGGAAAGCACACCTGCGTCTCCACCTTATCCAAAAGCCGGGCAGGGATTGATGACGAAACTTGGTCCAGACGAGGAGGATTTGGAGTGGTTGGTTGATAATAATGATTTTGATGCGTTTAGTCATGTGGTTTATGATGCTACGGGCGAAAGAGTGGAAGAAAATGGGGTGGCTGTTAATGGGACAGGTGTTGTTGCTTGATTTGGTTTCTTTGCAGACCTAGTCGATTGCATGAAGGATATGGTGTATTGTACGAATCTTGCATGTCCTTTCTTTCCTTTCTCTTTGATTACTACTGGCGCTGGTGGTTGGCGTTGCATGGCTGTGTATTCAGTTTTCTGGCTAGCTGAAGCCTACAGCAAAGGCCATAATGCACAAACAAAAAATGACACTGTACCGAATCTCCCTCTACTATTGTTTGTGAGACTGTCGCCTACAATTCTTGTCCTGAATCCTTTATCATCAATCGCGTTCTGAAACAATGTCTCCCTCTTTCAAATATCAATGTCCCTCCTTCCTCAGTACAGCCAAAGAATCTCCAATCCAACAACAGCACAAACCATCCCATCACACTACAAGTCCAATATCGCCACCCTCTACCCCTTTGTCCGGCTGATCATCGGAGCACTCCAGGATACCTCTCGCCTCCCCCAGCCCCAAGATATGCAAAAAGTAAAGTCCTCCCATCGCCGATTGGCTCGGGAGAGGAGTTGGTAGGATCGTAAACAAAGACTACCATTTTGCTTATTTAAATCTATACGTGTGATAGCTATCTCTTGTTCGAGAGCCAGAGTTCAAGCGGAAGGGTGGGTTGGTGGTTTGTGATGTCCTCAGTTTTGGGGAACATTGGGGAAGAGTGTCTGGACTAGGTGCAAAGGCAATGTCAGATGTCCTAGGCAGTTCTAGAACTTAGGATTGAGACTAGGGCTTAAGATGGAAATGGGGATTTAGCTGCCCATCCTTTTGATCTACCTCTGATGAGTTTAGTCCAAGTTTATATGCAAGCATCACGGAACCGAGGCATCAACTAAGTTCAGAAGAAAAGCTGGAAGGTCAGATTCTACGTACTAATATACAACCAGAAAGCAATTAAACAGCCTTTCAACTCCTCACACTCCCACCCCAAATTCCCCAATCTCCCTCATTCATTCTCATCCTATCCCACACCCTCCCCTCCACCAACCACTCACGCAACACCTTTCGCACCAGGGAATTGGCTGAACTGGGCGGTGTCGTAAGTCTGAAGGTTTGGGCAAGTAACCCCACTTAAAATCCCACCTACAGCCTTGTTCAGACTCCCCACCAAGCTGTTAAGCAAGCTCAACTCAAGACCCTCCAAAAGATCAGGAGCAGCTTGGAGAACCGCCTGGAAAACGAAACATTCCAGATTATTCCCCTGCAACAACGTAGCACCATCAAATACCCCCCCGGTCAAATTCTTGATATCCACACCCGTAAACGTATTAACTTTCCCGGTATTCCCTTCAATATCCAAGAACTGAGGGTACTCCAACGCCGCGGCGAGAACGTCCACCAAGAAGAAAGGGACGGTATATTCGTCGCCGATTGCGCGCTTGTACCAATTATCGGGGATCTTCTCATGACCTTCCGTCCAGACGAAGTTTCCGCTCTCGCCCGTGATACTGAAGAAACTCTTCAGAACCTCCTGGTTCAAGACTCCCTCAGGGTGTTCAGCAGACTTATTCCCCATGAATCGATAAATAAATGTATACGCCGCCGGCTGCACCAGCACACCCGAAAATGGCCCATTAAAAAAATACGGATTTTTTTCAACACTCTGTTGGAATCTCATAGCACGGAAAGGAGTCAAGACACTCAAGTCGTAATTGGCGGTCGCAGCATCAGGTTGAAGATCGAACATCTGTTGGAATTGGCTGATGATGACTTTATAGTCATTTCCGTATTGGTAGAGATCCGGGCGGGATGGAGAGACGTCGGACTCGTATTTGTTGTGAGAGCCAGAGATGCCTTGAGGGGTACCGAGGATGCCTGGGTTGCCGACGGAAGGGGCTGGACCGCCGATAGACCATTTTGTTGCGTCGCCGTCGAAGATGGCGCCGTATAGGGCGAGGAAACCACCAAGGTCGTTGCCCATGCCGAAGACTATACTTCTGTCAGAAGAGATATTTGGAGATGTGAGGCAGTAACGTACCATCATATGTGCCGTCGATAAATTGCTGGATGGTAGCAACACCGTTATGTGGAATATATCCGTGGTTGGCCATTGCGTTCAAACCAGGGCAAGGACCACGCTGGTCGGTCGACAGGTCAGGGGCGACGAAAGCTTATTCTCCTTGGTTGGATACATATTGCTTTGAAGCGTCGAAGCCGACAGCGCGACGGTTGGCATGAAACTTGGCGACAGCAGCTTCGATATCTGCTGCCGCGTGTGCATCTCGCTCCATCTTGGCAGCATATTCGATAGCTGCTGCTGGGAAGGCAATAACTTCCGAAGCGCACAAGGCAACTGCGCCTATAACGGCTGTTGAGTATCTCATCTTGAAGAAGTGTGTTCGGATTACTAGAGACAAGAAACGTGAAGAACTTCACCTGAAATGTGGATAGACCCCTCTGGTTGATATACTTTCTCAGACGGGACCCCTGGCCACCCAAAATGATGTGTCGGACCGCCTCCTCATCATACCATGATCGTGAATTTGATCGATTGAAGTTCCACCAAAGCACTAGCTGCCACGGTGTATACGCTTATACACCGCTTAGAGAAATCTACCGGGGCTTGAATTCGGAGAAGGGAAGTCATCCAGCTGGTCAGCATAACTTAAAGTCTTTTCAATTGGCCAAAAGCGTCATTGGAAATTGTCAGGGCCGACGTAGAGATGCTTGGCCAACGCCAAGGGTCAGTGATCGACGGGGTGGCTTACACTAAAGCCACATCCGTCGATATAAGCTTGAAATTGAGGAGAATTTTAGCTGAAGCCGCGGTACTTTTTAGCCAGATGTGGGTCTGCCGAAACCACTCTCAACATTCGATAGCGGAATTAGCAGTCCCACGCTGAGGCTCGAACTCGAAATGCAACGGGGTTTCGAATCAGGAGGCGGTAATTGGCTCCCGTAGGTCCATACTAAAGGACGCCGAGCTGTACCTCCGTAAGGGGGCAAACGACGAAGGATGATCGACGGCATGAAGTGGACAAAACTGGAAATCCGGGGTAAAAATTTCCTCCCACATCTCGGTCGCCTCGGTTTGGAGTGTGTCAAGAAAATATTGACCTCGCGGGGCCGAAACTTCGACATTCTGCGGAGATATCTAGGAGACTCTGGTTGAGCACTTTTCGACATCTCTTCCAAGAAGCATCTAAACATGAGTCAAGAGACGAAATCCCATCACCTTAATGAAGTGAAGGCTGGATCGGAATGAGACCGTCATCGCTTGGAAAATTGTTGGCATATGAAAGTCCGAGTAGTTCCTGGCCTAATCGTGCTATTCAAGCCACCAGCGACATCGTCAATCGCCATACGACGATCAACGTTGGCGAACGAAGCTTCGGGACTTCAGAGCCGACTTCACATCTGAGTCCTCGTCGTCATCGCCCCCTCTTTACTTCCTCTCCAGAACTTCGTCCCAACAGCAACCACTTCCTCAGTGACACCAGGTATGGCATTTCTGACGTAGAAATGGTCGGCCTCAGGGTTCGCCAGCGCGAGACCAAAAGCACCCTTTGGTTTGTCTTCGTTATCTCTCTCCCCAACCAAGAACTCCTCGTCGATAGTTCCCACTGCAAGTTCTATATCTGTGTTGACTCCGTGATTCGTCCATGCAATCGGCGAGCCACACTTGCTGCAGAACGAACGGTAACATCCAGGTGAGGAGTTGTACTCCGCATATGAGGCTTGGGAAGTCCATGTGATTTCATTCGCAGTAACAGTATGGAAGTTATACACTAGACTGCCGCAATTCTTTCGGCACTGCGTGCATTGGCAGGTGTGAGGCTAGAAGATCCCTTCATCAGCGCTGTTCCTGCTTCTGCAACTAAGACAATAGTATGCAACTCACCCCGCGTTTCCAGTCATGATCTGGAGAGAAATCGATTTGATATCTGACCCCTCCGCACAGACAGCCGCCGGTGATGTTATTTGGTGTAGGGATAGACATTGATGCTGCCAATCCTGACATCGTGGTGGCTTGTTCGTACTTTTGAATTCGTGATGTGGGCAGGTCGAGACGAAGCAGAGGGCTCTAGATGATCTGTCGAGTCGTGTCGAAGGTTGTTTGGCAATAGCTCGATCGTGAGTCGTGATAGAAGGTATAGCAGTTGTCTGCAGGAGTTATGTCCAGCTAATACTTACACAAAAGCAGCATTTGGACTGCTGTTGCAGAAGCCCACGCCCTGCGCTTGCACTCAGTTCCAGGTTTCGGGAATCAGGCAGACGACCGTGGAAGCATTGGCGGACAGCAGTTCCGCGTCGCATGTGAATTGCGTTGATCCCATCTCCATCCTGGTGGCATGACGACGGCGAGGTGTGTTGAGCAATGAGAGAGGAGAAGAGAGGTTGATGTTGCGGAAATCTCGGGTGGAGGATTGGCGATGACATCGGCTGGCAGGGATGGAACGGACAGGGGAAAGAGCATCAACAGCTTCATTCCTTGCGAAAACATCCCCAACACTGAGCTCGCTCCTTCCAATTACAACTCTGCAACTTTAAATCGTAAGATTGTTTTGCGAAATTTAAGCTTCTTCATCGCCATGTCTCCTCAACCACAATGTCCCGCAAGCAACTGGATATTTTTGAACGACGATGGACTGGGATAACTTCGTGCTCAATTGCTGCGCATTCATTGCTGGCCTATTTCTTCTCCAGCACGGCGCAAACATCTTCATCGACCACAGCGTAATTCTTGCAAAACGAGTTGGGGCGCCGGATTCACTCATCTCCCTCCTCACTGTAGGAGCGGAGTGGGAGGAGGTATCCACCAACATCTACCTGGTCAAGATCTCTCATACTCACACGTACATTTAGCTGGCTATTGTCATTGCATCTATTGTCCAACATCAACCATCCCTCGGTCTCGCAAACATTGTCGGTTCCTGCATCGCAAACGTCCTTGGAGCATTTGCCTTTGGTCTCCTCGTCCAAGACTTTCTTCCCCGCTTCGACAGCAATTCGAGGATCTATGCTGGAGCTCTACTGGTCGTGTCCTCAATCTTCCTATACCTGTCGCTCACAGGCCATCTCGACTTGACGGGTGGGATCTTCTTTCTGGTGTCGTTCTCGGTATACATTGTGGCAATTTGCGGCGCGATATACGACCGAATCCTGGCAACCCCAACGCCAGAGACTCGCAGAAGTTTGGTTATGCCGGAACTAGAACCTCCTCGATCCGAAGACGTGCTTGAGGAGTTCCATAGAGAGCTTCATATCTCTATTTACCCTTCAGTCATGCAGTGCCATCCTGACGAGACTACTCCACTGGTCAAACAACCCCCGTCCCCGAGCATAATCTCTGGCGACCCCTCAGATGATATACCTCCTCGCCGCAGGGTCTTCTACCATGCCTTTAAGATCATCGTCGGCCTTTCAGCCCTTTCCATAGCAGCATACCTCCTCGCTCACGGGTCAGGCGCTCTCGCAACCGCGCTGAACCTCTCGCCAACAACATTCGGCATCACAATCATGTCTTTCTTCACCACTCTCCCTGAGAAAATACCCATTGCGGTCGCTACCTGGCGGGGCCACCATAGGGTCATGGTCACTTCAACAGCAGGTGCTAATATCTTTCTCCTGACTCTCTGCGTTGGTCTCATCTTAGTGACTGGCAACGGAAACGAAGAGCTGGCGAAGAGCATCACTACGTTCGAGGTGTGGACTGTTTGGTGTTGTGCACTGGTGTTAATGTTGATTATGTTTGTGAGAGGGAGGAAGTGGATGGGTGGTATAATGCTGGGGTTCTATCTTGCATTTCTGGCTGCGGAGTGTACGGTGAACAAGAAGTAGATGCGTTGTACGTCTGACTGACTGGCGGATGGAGGAGCAGGAGCTTGTAGGTTCCATGGTAGCGATGGCAATCCTATCGGCTCACAAATAGATAGGAAATCGAAGTAGGTGTGTCTTATTACTTCTGTGACTCGTTGCCCTCGCCCATTGTCATGCTCCAACTTTACCTATCGATTTCCTCCACATTAACTTCGAGTAAAAAAATTATTCTAACACAGATTTGATTCCGTTACACATCAAAGGGGGGGGATCGAGTATATATACTGTCCACCCGTGCCCTTCAGGCTCTGCGTGTGAGTCAGAATTAGTGGATTTGGCTCTTTTTTGCACATCGTTAGGGGGAGGTATATATACTGTCTCTAGCCCTGTATAGAGGTGAGCCATGTTTTACCTTATTTGGGCTTTGTTGCATATCGGGTTCTCTGAGGACACTCTGGAGATTGAACAAGTAAGTTCTTGGGTTTGTTGCATTTCGACAAGTCTAGCGAAGGTCTGGATTTTGAGACACTCAGGTAAGGGAGCGGTTACACATCTGAGAATTTAAGGATGTTCTAGACATTGAGCTACTGAAAATGCTCACTTCACGATCACACATTGAAACATGAGTTCAAAGTCTGAAATGACATTATCATCTCATCTGATCTGTATCAGATCCAAAGTGCATCATCGGCACCGGACAATCAACTTGTTTTCATCCACCCTATTTACCGCATGTATTTCACGAACCCAACCCAAACGCCGAATCCCATTTCCGTTTTCCATCCAATATCCCGTGCCATCATATCCCACATCAAATCTACATCCCACTCAGATCAACAGCATGCTCCTTCCACACCACCTCCCCATCCTTATGCCCTTTCGAATTTCTCTCCGCCTCACTCTTATGACACACCAGCCCCTCCCCAGTCTTCTCACCAAGCTTGCCTTCCTCCACGAAATTTTCCTCCAGCCAAGTGAGGTGTGACCGGCCGCGCCAGAGTTCAGTTTCATTCCTCTTCTCCTTCTCATCCAGAAACTTCCTCTCCACCGCCGCAATAGTATCAAGACCTATTTCGTCCATCTTCTCACACGGACCTTTTGCCGCCGCAAAGAAATCTCTGAATAATTCATCCACTTCCTCAGGCTTCGCGACGTTGTCTTTGAGGATGAGGAGAGTTTCACGTTTCAGTGCTGCCCATAAACGCGGGAATATCATGCCTGTGCTTTCGTTGCCTACAACAAACGGCTGTAGGCCAACGGAACGAAGTTGTGCTGTCAAGAAACTGACGAGAGATGGAGATGTGTAACCGCAAGACATCAACTCAACGCATTTATTCGCCGGCGGTACATAATATAGCGTATTCAACACCCTCTCTCTATGCTTAACCTCACTCACTAACTCCCTACTCGCAAATGAGCTCGAGTTTGTAGCGATAATCGCATCAGCAGGCGCTAATCGATCTAAACGACCCAAAACGGAGATTTTTAACTCGAGATCTTCGGGCACGCATTCGATTATCAACCAAGAGTTTGAGACGGCTTCGACGAGGGAAGAGGAGAAATGGACGTGGCCCGGGTGGGTACCGTAGTTGGAGCAGTGCAGGGAGAGTGTATCTGCGATGTATGGGGTGGCGGTTTCGAATGCGGTGGGGGATTCGTCATAGAGGGTTACGGGGCGGCCGGTGGATGCCCACTGGGAAGGAATAGGTTAATGGGGGGGTGGGGGAGGAGGAGGGGAAGGGAGGACGTACGATGACTGCTAATCGACGACCGAGGACTCCTGCACCGATTATAGTTACTGGTCTGTTCTCGACATCTTTTGGCGGTTCCCAAGCTGCCTTTAGTGTAGGCTCGACGTGCTTTTCGATAACGGGCGGTGGACTGGTGGCCGTTGTCGAGAATTGTCTGTTTTGATATGCCGTGCGTGATGGAAGTCGTGAAGTCGAGTATCCTGCTCTGCATTGAACAGCAGATGTGCGTATTTGGAGATGAGGTTGGAACCGCTGCAATTGACTCGCCGTCCTATTCCACTTTGCAGCCATCGAATCCCTCGTCATCGGCAGCAACGACTGAAAACTAGCAGAGAAAAGAAGAGGAGGAAGTGGTTGTTTGCACACTGTTGGCAGAGCCGCAGATGCTACTTGCTTTTCTGCTTGTGCTATAGCTTTTGGTAGCCATGTTGGCCATACCTGGGCCTGGGTTCGAAGAGTTGAGAATGACATCTTGTCGATTGATTGTGTTGATGTGCATGACGAGAAAAAGGACGAAAGGAAGGAAATGCGAGAGTATATGAATGGACTTAGCTGAAGGTGAGGTAAAGCAGAGATCAGATCATTCAACATGCGTTCAAACGGTGGATGCAGAAACATGCTCGCCGGTGGTGCTCGGTAGAGTGGAAAGAATCGGGGCTGGTCGTCTCAGGATCAGCTCATGTTCTTGGGCGCGATTGCGGCGGAACCCCGCGATGCACGTGAGTCTCGTATTTAATACGAGGGTTCAACGCGAGTACGATATTAATTTCTGTCTTCTATTTCCTGAACTCTTCCTTCTTTCACCTTCAAGACGTTATTTTGTTCGCTAATATTTCGATGGAAGTTGAGGCTCCATTCAATTGAGGCTCTTGCCAAACATTGGCAGTGTATGAATTGGCATTGACAGTCTGAACACCATCCAAGTGGATAAACGCCAAGATGACAAGATTGTTTTGATACTCGAGTTCATGTCAGAAACGCCTTGTGATATACCAAGAGAATGAAGCTCAAAGAGGCTCTTCTTGTGTCACTTGGCTTGATTTCATCGGTGTATGAATGTCTATTCTTGTCGATTGCGATGTATGGAATTTTGAACCGGAGTTCTGAGAATAGGCCTGCTGCGGATCTCTTCCCCGAGATCTTGAATCATCTTGAAGCTTGAGCGTGGTTCATTGAGAGAAAGTTTGTCATCAGATCATACATTGAATGACATATTGAACGCGCGTATGCAGTATGGATTTTCCTTCCCTGACTTTCCCTCTCACAGTAAGGACATCGAGCGGAGCGGGGCGGGATGGGGAAATGCCAGGAAGTAACCCGCTCAGTGTCCGACTTTTGGTGTCGGTATTGAAGACAATTGAATGTAAACCGGGGCCAAAGGTTAGGTAGAACAAGGCTTCTAAGCTTTGCCAGCGCCACCTCGAATCCTGGGCTCGAGCGGGAATACCTGCTCGTCCTCCGTCACGTCTTTGTAAAGCTCATCCCATCTCGGTCTCAATGGCTCCGGGGTCTCCCAAGCAAGCTCAGGATCTCTCAGCCAGAGTCTGATCAAATGTCTCCTAGGCATGCAAGTCAGCAACCGCGGGGTTCATTCCCTGAGAGAACCCCAAGACTCACTCTCGTCCAGGCGCATCAACGAAGCCATCTCGCGCATGGAAAATGCTCAAGTTATTCACATACTGAACATCACCTTTCTGAAAATCGAGCGTCAGACTGAATTTCTCGGCCAAGAAATGAAGCGCATCAAGAGCTTCGGCTTGTGCTTCAGTGATCGGAGGAATGTCTTTGCTTCTGGGTAGATTCAGAAATCCAGTGAATCCTCGACGTGCATATTGGATAATGACACGTTCTGGAGTATCGCCCTTTGATGGTGTATGGTAGAGAAGAGGTCTGACGCTGTACGGTTTGTCGGGATTCCCGTACCTAGTCATCTCATCAGTCCCCATTCCACACAATCAACTTTAAAGAAAGAGTACTCACCCATCAAACACCCAATCCCCCGCCAACGTCCCAATCAAATCCGGCCTCGTTCTAGCAAGCTCATTATAAACCTTCCAACTACTCGCCAACTTACTCGCTCCTCCCTCCTTCGCCGTCCCCAAGCAAAACAAACTCACAATGTCTCCCGCATCCGTATGGAAAACCTGTTTATCAGTCGTATAAGCGGGAGCTCCAATCTTACCCGCAACAGCTGTATGACTTAGGTCTTTGATGTGGTTTAGCATTGATGATTGTGTTTGCCCGTTGGTGATTTTAGTGTCCTGCCGGCCACGGATGGAGCCGATGTAGGAGGAAACGCCGGTGTAGATTATGGTGTTTTCGAGGATGGTGTAGCGGTCTACAGTGAGGCCGCGGAGGACGAAGAACCCGCGGCCGGATTGCAGGATGCGAGCATGTTCGCGGAGGACTGGGGAGAGAGTTGGCAGTGGGAAAGCCTCTTGGTTGACATGTCCAATTGGCTTGTTGAGTCCTGCATTTTCCGTCAATTAAGATACATTGAGGAGGCTCAGACTACGAGCCTTTGAAGTGCTCAAGAGCTGCGTGGATCTCCTCAAGTTGAGGTTTTGTCAGGGTCAAGTCCCATGGACTCTCATCTTTGAAACTTTTCCCTTCCCAAACAAGTGGTCCCGTCAGTTGAGCAGGAAACCCTGCTGGAAGGCCCGAGTTTGGTAGCCCTTCTGCTTTTCGACGCTCTGTTCGTAGTTTGTATTTCTCGGGGTCAGGGTGATAAGATATATCAGGCTGTTGATGTTGTACAAGTGTGATCGTCGACATGGTGGCAAACTTCGGAGCCGAGAGTGGGAGAACTTTATGAATTCAGCAACTCCAGTTTCTTGTGTCTGCTCTTACTATTAGAGTGTTCTCATAGAAACTGGTATCAAAAATCCAGAGATGACTGAGACCAGAGATATAGTTGATCTTCATCAAAGCAAATGAGGGGTTCAGATGATGCAACGATGGTGAAATCCCACGTGAAGATAGCGAATATCCGCGATGATGGATATTGTTACTTCTTGTACGATGCTTTGAAATTTGGAACGACTAAGCCCAGTTAGTGAACACACCATCGATGGAGAAGGCTGAAGAAGAGGAAGAGCCGCAAAAACTAAGAATGGCAGTGAACCCCGCACCTGCACGTGACTGTTGGTGCAGAGTATGCGGATTTTATGACCTTGGAGGCCTTCAACACCTTGATCGTGACGAAGATGAAACTTCGCTTGCTATTTGTTCAAGGTATCGGAGTAGTGCTCCTCTTTCTTCGAGCTTGATTGCTTTTGTGGACTTTCCATGTGTTTCTCCTCCTAGGCAATCTGAGCCCCTTTCCTTAGCGAGTCCTTACCAGTTGAGACTTGACTCTCGAGCTTGGGCTCATAAATCACAAGAGAAGGCGACAGAATAGAGAGTAGTCTGGAGCGACTGTCGGATTGTAGCTCCATATGCCAAGTGGCTGTGATCCATCCATTAAGACGTTACCCCCAGGTAGTGAGACTGGACTCTGCTTCTCATTTTGCTCCTCCAGTTGCCTGTATAAACTTTGCCAATCGCATACTTGCTACACCCTTGACTTGGTTGAATTTTGTTATGAATTGTCTCAGATCTAGCAATGATTAGCATACACCTCGGAATCGCTTTCAATCCCGAGATTCCGACAAGTCATTTACTCACTGTCATGCGTATTAAACTGAAGAACCACGTGTTTTAGCTTCTTCACTACATCTGTTTCCCTCTCTCGTTGCTGTATTCCGACAGCTGCAAGATCCCATAGACCTGGATCAGTCGTCTCTGGCGACCTTCTCGCTTGCAAGTAAGTCGACTTTCTCTCGATGACGCAGCGATGGGATGATGGTTCAAGGGCCTCTTCGCTCAATTCCTCTTCAACTGTGACATCAGATCCAACTGGAAAGGTGTCAGTATGATGGCGTACCATGAGGCAGTGGAAACAGGAGCAAGAGTGGAACTAACTTTCGATCACCAAGAACGATCTCGAGATATCTCTTCCCTCAACTCTCGCAGATATAGTAGGGGCTTTATGCGCAAACAATACAACACATGGAGCAATTGGCGGAAACAATACAGGATTCTGTGAACTGCTCGTCGTTACATAAGAAGGTGGATGGGTCACGATAGTAGATCGAGAAGCTGAGGATGATCGCGATGTCCTCGAGAAGATAGAAGGCGTAGATTTCTTCTTCGAACTTGAATTGCTAGATGAAGATGCCTGTGACATTCGTTTCCGACTGGACAACGAGGTCTCGGATGGTGGGACTTTGCTGTCATCTTTCGAAGGTGGCGGTGCTGACCAAAGTTGAAGTCTGCCGAGATCTTGGCGATTCGAGCCTCCGAGCAACTTGGATTCCTGCGACGTGGCAAGTACTCGAGGTCTACCTAGGCGTTAGCCTCTACCAGACGTATCGGCAGGATAGAAGATGTGAAAGATCACTCACTCATCGTGGACTACTCGATACCCTGTCATCTTCTGTTGAAAGTCGAACATGTCTAAGTAGTTTTCAGTTATTCTGTACATTCAAAGATGACCTCAGGAGTTAACCTTTGTTTTGGTGAAATACAAGTGTACGAGAGAATGGAGAGTTTTGGTCTGTACGAAAGTTTATTGTTTGAGGCTCCAACGAGGGGGCTGTCCAAGTCCGCAGTGCATAGGATGGATTGAGCTGGACTTGACCGAGATCATAATTATCCCTGCAGGCAGTCAGCTTCGACGAACAACTGACAAGGCTGGCACCGACGTTGTTTCTTTCTCCCTTCCTCCCGACAGAGAAGTCTTTACCAAAACCAGGCTTGAGCGGGTCTCCGTCTGTTTGTAAAGTTGCAAGGTCTGCGTATAGTCTGGGTCTGAAGTCTTCAAGAACCTTGGATCGTGAGCAAGCTGTCAGGTGTCTGTGAAGTACAGTACTCACGCGCTCATCTCCTTTACTCCACGTTGCATCTGTTCTACCTCCCAGTTCGATATTGATGTATCAGCCAACTCGACCGGGTCTCGCGTCCTTTGTTGAAGGTTCTTGGCCTGATCAAGCGAGAGACTCTGTTGAGTCTGTTGGCCAGTAGGCCTTTGCCTCTCGAAAATCGATAATAGGTCGGGAGTGGGAGGAAGAATCAAGTGACGACCAAGAATACGTCTCAATGCGTCTTGTAGAGCCTAAAACAAGAAAGTGAGTAAGTCCTTACGCATACATTGAAAGAATCGAAAAGTGTACCTGTTCGCAGAAATCGAAAAACCGCTCAGTTGTCATACCCCAACTATCGAGAAGACGTTGAGATACATCGACAGAGGGGTAGCTTGCCACAACTTGGTATTCCTTAGAGCCACGAATAGTTCTGATTAGCCAAGCGGCCATCATGATATCAATAATAGCAACATGATAGGCGACATCGCTCAGAACCTCCTGACTCGCCGTCTTCGTTGTCCTATTGAAGTATGAGATGGCTGCGTCAAGGCCTTGTCGCAATGTGAACAGGTCAGGATCTGTCTGCCGAGTGGTCCTGATGAAGCCATCTTCAAGTTCTCGAGGGATCGAAACATATGCTGTCCCTGGACGAGGAAGGGGCTTGCCTTCCTCCTCTTCATGTGCCCTCCGACCTATCTGCTCTGCATGCCCAAGTATCAAAGCTGTTGAGTCGACGATGTGAAAAAACCGATCTTCCAAGACCTGACTGTATAAATTAGCCCAGTGTAAGGGTCAGAGATGAAAGAATGACAAACGGATCTAGAATATTGAAGATAATAGAGAGCTGGAGAAGCTGTCAGCATTTCCAAAGAGGTCTGATTCGTGGCTGTGGGGTAAATGTACTTTGAGGTTATGGCATTTTATGCGCTCCCTCAGTAGTTGGACTTCAGGGTCGATTTGAGCGTACAAGGAAAGAGTTTGTATTAAGCCCCCACTCCTTTGAAAGTATCGTTGGTCGTTCAATAGATACTCACACTCCTTCAGAGTTCCTTTAAAATTGCCTACAAGCTGGGCTTCGAGACCTGGTGCGGAGTTGTATCTTGACTTGTCAGAAGTTCCAGCTTGATACTCCGCGCGTTGCAGGACGTTGAAGAGAAGGTCCAGATTCACAGCAAGTTTCCTGATGTCTTCTCCAAACTCTTTGTATGATGGATCTGCAGCTGTGAGTTACAACCCGACCGGGGGAGGAGTTGCTTGTGGGCAACTGACTCTCGTTACTTGCGTTCCGAAATGCAATTTTATAAATGTTCTGAGCAGTAGCCAAGCCTTCAACTACATCTTCAATTACGACAGGGATCATTGTGAGTGTGGGAAAGTGGGTTCGTTCAAGGTTGAAGAGCAAGACGACAACCTATGTCAGCAGTTTATCGCAATTCATGATCGAAGATTTGGATGTCCAGCCTCACGTTCAGCATCAGCGAACCTAGCCCCTCCATAATTCGGCCCCATTTCTTCCCCTTGACTTGCTTTTGTTGGCACTGCTATTGAGAAGGCTGTTATCTGAGACATTGAGCGGCAAGATCCGACTATCACCAAACTAGTGGCTTTCAGCTTGATGTCTTATTTGGTGGCTTAGTCTTGGCAATGTATTGCCAGTAACGTTTTGGACGGCTTTAAAACGTGACCAAACAAGTGTGAAAGCTGTTAACCCATTTTGCAAGTGTCACTGTGTCTCGGTGCTCAAATGCATTGCCAGCCTTTATTATGCAAAAAATCGTCAAGTGTTCAGTATTTTCATACCAGTTACTCATTCACGTTTAGATTTTTAGTTTTGGGTTATAAATATCTACACATCATGTGTAAACTATCAAATGTGGCGGAAGTGTCAGCCATTTTCTGGGCTTGTGGAACAAGCAAAGTGGTTGTCTCAAACTTCAAGCCCTATGAGAAACACGGGAAAAGATAACAGATGCGGTTCCGAATTCGGCGGCAAAGGTGTTATTTACACGATAAAGAAGGTCGGTGAGATGGACTTCTGCTTTAACTCGAAGGTTGGCTTATGCTTGGAATATGCCAACATAGTTGACATTAAGTATTTAGAGTAAATTCTTTCGAAAAATTTGTGGACCACTCCCGAACTGGATTATTTAGTCTATCCTCGGGAACCGTCCGATCTTCGTGGAGAAGCATAATTGGAGCTGCTGAAGAACATGGCGCTGTGTCGGGGTTCTAATGGATGGCAGGCTTTTCCACGATTGTTGCGCCAAACATCTGAAATCAGTAAGACATGGGGCTCCCCAAACCTATGAATTTTCATTTTCAGCTCTAGCTGAGATGCAGCAGAGATACTTGAATGGGCTGCATCCGTAACCATCTCCTTGTCTGCGATGGGTTTTCCCCGTGGTCAACCCAGCATATACATCGCTTGAGTATCGGACTTACATGGGCCAGGAATTCGACATGGCTCACCGGTACGCACCAGAGAGCGAGGATCCTACGTCTATGGCAGATGGTTCAGAGTTTAACGGAGACTGGAGTCCTGACTTGGACCCGGACGACTTACGAGAACTTCGAGCCGCACAGCTAGATCCGACCAAAATTGTCACCGAGCTGCCGAAAGAAGCTGTGCGCATGGGATACTATTCTACAATATGTCTGATCTTCAATCGAATGATTGGTATGTTGTAAATCTCATCCGCAGTCCGGTTCAAACTAGCTGATAATTTGTTTACAGGCGTCGGCATTTTCAACTCAGCTTCAGCTGTATTTACTAACACGAAGAGTATTGGATTGTCCTTGATACTTTGGATGCTTGGGTCTATCATCTGTCTCGCTGGTGTCTTTGTGTTTGTGGAATTGGGCTTGACTATTCCGAGGTGGCCATTCGGAAGGAATAGTGAGAAGATATCTGCGATTTGCAGTGGAGATGGACTAAATTATGTGAGTGCTGGCACATATGGAGTAACCCATTGACTTCCACTGATCTCGTTCCTAGTTTAACTACATGTTGAAAACACCGCTGTTTTTGGCGACCTGCATGTATGGAATTACTTTTATCATCCTCGAAAACACTGCTGGAAACTCCGTCTCCTTTGCGACCAACATACTAGACGCCGCTCATATAATAGAAACACCTGGAAAAGTCATCGGAATCGCCATCGGAGCAAATACCTTCTGCTGTTTACTCCATGCCTTGTCGAGGAAGTGGGGTATTCTGTTGAATAACTTCTTTGGGACTCTTAAGCTGGGGATCCTCATCTTCGTTGTTATCATTGGCATAATCTGTAAGTTTAAATTTCTCACCAGAGTACAAGGGTCTTTCTCAAACCTAATGTCTTGCCATTTGATAGGGATCAATCATGATGTGGCAAAGGACAACTTTGATGTGACGACTTCATTCAACTTTGACAAGAGCCCTAAACTCCCATTTCGATACGCGGAAGCAATGATCTTCATCATTTTGCCTTTCGGTGCTTTCCATCAGATCAACTACGTAAGTCATTTGAGGTCCCAGAGTGTGCATGGCAGCACTTTCAATCCCCCGGCCTGACGTGGAGAATTGAGAAGTGTGGGATGGACTAAGATACTTCGTTCGGTTTGGTGTTACTATTCGAGGCAATGAGAGTCCTCCCTTCCGAGAAGTGGGCTGGGAATGTTCTGGAAAGGGGTGGGAGATTGATGAAGCTGTCTCAATATGCTTGTTCAAGTTCTGACAGGGTTAGGTTGTTGCTGAAGTCCGGGAGCCACGGAAAATATTTCCTCGGGCAGCTTTCGCTGGCGTCATCACAGTCATTGTGATATATATGGCTGTCAACATTCTATATGTACGTCCCTGGGCTACCTCATATGATGACAGCAGCTACTTACCAAGTTCAAGGCTGCGGTCATTCCGAAGGCACAGCTTTTCAAGGATGGTGGCATCGATGTTATGGGTGTTTTCATGCAGCTAACACTAGGGAATGTCATGACCAATACAAGACATCTGGCTACTTTTGCTTCGTGCATCAAGGCAATCTCGGCGTTTGGAAACCTCATTGTAGTTACCTTCACTACAGCACGAGGTAATGATGCCCCAGAACAGGTTGAACTTTGAAGGTGTCTTCTAACACGTGAGTAGTCAAACAAGAGATTGCAAAAGAAGGGATCCTCCCATACTCGCTGTTCTTCGCAGAGAGTTATGGCCTTTCACTCAGCAGCCTTTTTAGACGCAAATCCAAGTCTAAAGCGAGGGTATCATACCACACGAATTTCGAGAAAACCCCAGCTGCTACGTTGGCGCTCCATTGGGTCATCACAAACATCCTAGTCATCGCCCCAGTTCTCGCCATTGTCCCTGTACCGTACAATTCTACGGCAGCTTACGCATACATAACTACTGCCTTCGTGTACGATATTGATGTAGTGTACTTCGTCGCTGTCGCTTTCGGGTTACTATGCCTTCGCTTCACTCCGAGTGTTCACTGGGCAGAGAAGTCAGCGTTCAAGCGACCTTGGGTCAGCATAACAGCTGCCTTAGTTTTGTTGACTGGTTGCCTCTTCCCTCTCATATTTATTTGGGTGCCAGATCCAGCCTTTCCACAAGCAACTCGCACAAGCAAGCTCGTTCCATGGTGGGGAGGTCAAACCCTGGCAGTATGTTTCCTCCTCTTCGCTTTCCTGTACTGGGTAGCTTTCCGATTGTACATCCGGATACGGTCGGATCGTGAAGGAAAGACTCTTCATGTAAAAAGAGAACCGATCTTCAAGCAAGATACCGGAGGTTTGACGCAGATCTTTGAGATTGTCACCTTGCATTGGAGGAGAGAGGTCGGAATGAGACTGGATGAAATTGAGGAAACAGACGATGGATACCGGTCCTCTACCATACAATCCAGCTCACCTCAACCCAACGGCATTGGAAGAATGAGGCAGCACAATGGATGGGAGGGTCGTGCTAGCCCTGGAGCTGGGTCAAACTCGACCCATGAGATAGGAAAGCAGGAACCACGACTCACGGTGAGACGGAAACCAGTTATGTCAGAGTTGTTAGCGTGAAATATGTCTGGTTTAATCTGACTGTGGTAGTCGGGATATTTCTATTGTTTCATGCACGGTAATTGTGTCTGGAAGAAAGACTTTGGAGTCGTTTAATTTGATTCTACTGGGAGGTGATGCCTCTCGCACTCGCTCAGGCGAAATCTTTGAGGATCATTAAACAATTTTCTAGAACACTATCGGGTTCTAACCTTACCATTCTAAGGCTCTTAACAGTATGAACCTTCCAAAAATCGAATTTGAGCATTCTGTGCAGAGTGCAAGTGTTGTGGTAGTGTTTTCACTGCGTTACGCGAAAAATTAAGCGAGCTGAACCCCCCATTTGCGCATGATTGCTGCTGACATTGCGGGTACGAGTACGAGCTCGTTTTTGATTGTTTTCTTTCGCAGACTCTCTGGCTTCCCCATGCGCTATTCCTCGACAACATCTGCCAGCCAGCAATCGGAATTTTCGCGCGTTCGTTGACTATCTGCCAAATTGCAAACATATATCTTACGATGTCAGGACCAATTTAATTGAGTGCCATTGAGATGCAGGCACTCCGATCCTCGTCGCGCTGGGATCGCGTGCAATCGGCCTCGCGCCCCCGAAGGCTTGCACAGTGACGGCCTCATTCAAACAACTTCAGTGCGCTCCCAACCACCATCAAGTGACCTTCTACCCGACCTCAGACGATCATGGAACCGACGTACAGAGCACTGATCAGACCGATCCCAGAACGCCTCAACCTCGCAAATGCAGCAACTCAAGAGCCCAATGAATCCTGCCAACACTGCTCCCTCCTCGTCCCAGATAGATCCAAGATACACGATGGATTGATCAGAACTTCCTTCGAGCGTGTCGATTTGTTCCCAGACTTTCCCGAGCTCAAAGCATCAGCTAAAGCTGGATGCGGGTTCTGCAGATTGATCAGAAAAACGATTCGCTCTGCATGGGCGATTCGTCCGATGGAAGAATGGGGAGTTGGCCCTTTGAGCGAGAAGGACAGTTACTGGGATATACTCTTTTCGTCAACATGGGATGGGAAGGTTAGGATTCACAATGCCAGCTTCTCGTTGTCTACAATTCCTACGGCGCCTGAAGCATCTTCTGGAAAATTACCCGACAGCCTGGTAGTAAGCTTGAGTATGGAATTTGGCCCCTTGAACACAGGCTCCGTGCCTCGTTGAGACTTCTGCTGTTAATGTCCAAGGAGGCTACGCAGCGCTCAGTTACATGTGGGGAGATATGACCCATCGCCCTCCCCTTCACACGCTGATTTCTAATTACGTCGATATGAAACTCGCCATCTCGATGTTCATCTTACCAAGGAACTTCGTCCACGCAATAGTCGTCACGAGAAGGCTTGGTCTCCGATATCTTTGGATCGACTCGCTTTGTATCATCCAAGACTCAATGTATGACCGGAAGAGGGAGGCTGCAATAATGCACGAGGTATATAAATATGCTGAAGTAACTATTGTAGCGTGAGATAGTCGTGTGTGGTTCTCATAAACGTAACTCTTTTAGCCACTAAGTACATTAACAACTTTCAAATCCAGACAACCTACAAGACAACCGTCTATAGCACTAAACTAAAAATAGAGTTCTATATTCTTAATGAGCTACTATTCGTTCTCCGAAGCGACAACTGCGCCTATTATCCTCATAGCTCCCTTAGAGACAATATGTACCACTCTAATGCCAACGGGACTATGCAAAATCACTTCACTGGAGTTAATAACGACGATATCCCCATCACAAGTACACGCAACGCTTCTAGCATCGAGCTTGAGGAAGGCGAGGCGGGCGGCAGGATGTCTGCTGGTGGGGACATTATGGAGCGGCGATGTCGCATCAGGCAGGGGTCACATTAGTGTGTAATGGTACGAAGAGGTTCATGCGACTTCGTACAAGGCAGAAGCACACCACCGATAGAATTCTACGGACATTGGGAGTGGGGAGGAAAATAAGTCGAATTGAATTTGAATTGAATTGAAGTCTATTCGACCAGGTTGAGCCTAACCAACCCATTACAGCCATAGTCTCGTGATAACTCCTATGTTGGCTTGTTTCAATGATAGGGTGCATCAAGTTTAAACACCGCCATTGTCTAGCGTGACAATATATACGTATTTTTAGAATGATAGTACTAAAATTACGCACTTCGGATGCCCTATAGCGCTTCGCGCGAGACGACGACGGCGTTGGTCTGAGCGTATCAGGGGGGCGCTGTAGACGCTAGTACTTGGCTGCCAAACGAAGGGGATAGTTAGCGCACCAAGCTAGTACATTTCCTTACGAAAGGGGTTGGTCAAAAATCACTAGAGTAGTTACCCCAAGGCATTCTGCCGTGCGTACTCTACGGAAATAAACAATTGGATATTCTGATATCGGCGATTGCCGTCGACCTTCACAGAACCACAAAGTTCGACAGAGAAGGTTTAGGGAACGCCTCTTTTTTTCTGGCAGCGGCGCTAAGTAGGCGAGCAATTCCGGAGACAGTGGGAATTTTAGCGGCTATCAAAACAAAAGAGCAACCTTATCTATTAAATATCGTTACCTAGTCATGTAATTCTGTGCAGAATATGCCTCCATGATCAGCCCATCGGGGGCAACACCACTCGTATCACCGCCAACTTACCGACGAGCCAAACGAATATACTCATAGATCATACTCAATTGGTTTTATAGCACCTATAAGAGCTAAACTTATCGTTTAGTTGCGGTTCGACGTTAGCAGTAAAGGGCGTCGAGAAGGCATTCACAGCAATCTCCTCCGAGAAGCTGCCCCCCAGAACACAGTTGGCGTTGCTGGGTATGTGTTAGCCACGTTCCCCATTATACGACTTGAGGTTTCTTACTCGTAAAACTCGCACTGAATAAAAGGGCCCAAGATAGAATACGAGCTAACTGCGTTGTTCGCGTTGACGAACTCGACTGTATCACTCATGTTAGCAATCGTATTTGATTTAGCTGTCAATCTTTCTCACCACACTCGTTCGGCGCCCCTTGCAGCGAAAACCCTTGACCACCTTGATTTATATCAATAAAAGCCGTACCTAGGTACTCAATGTTAGCTGACCATCGACGAGGACTTGCTTGCTCACAAAGCCGTCAAACGTACCCCAAACTAGAGAAATCGAGCAGGCACAGCCAGCAAAGTTGAGGCAGCAATGAGCCTCATTTCCGGTTGAGTCAATAGTTCCACCACAACCTCCAGCGCTGCAGCTTTGGGGCGGCCCACATGTGCTAGGAACCGGCGTGCAATTACAGCCCTGGAAGAAGTTGCGGCACATTGCTACATTGGAGTTGGCATTGTAAGTGCCATCGCCTGTTCATCGGTTAGTCATAGCTATTTGAGAATTTTCGGTATAGGAGCACAAACAGTTGCCGACATCACAGTTCTGCTGTACCCCACACGTCTTTGACGTAGGATTACAGGGACACGTTGCCCATTCTCCCTTGCACGTGGCAATACCGTTACTGTCGAAGGTTCCTGCGCATCTAGACCTTAGGGTTAGCAAGAGACTTCTGTGGAGTTACGATATACTAACCCTTGATCATCACAGCCTTGTTTAGCACTACAATTGGCCGCCGTAGGGATACATGGGCAAGTAGCGAATCTACCCTTACAGGTTGCGATGCCATCTGTTGTGGCCTAAGGCCCCTACGCCACTGGTGGCGTAGAAGGCCCTGAACGGGCACTTCGTTCAGGCTAGGAGACCCCGAAGCTTCAGGGCTTATAGGGCCCTCAGGGCCTATATAAACAGCGTACCTGTCCACTGTAGAGGTAGAAGAGCAAGTCTTATAGCACACATCAATTTATCACGTGCACGCTAGTCCAAATTTTACCCGCAACACCATCGCTATCAAATGTTCCTGCGCAACTATAATCTGAGAATTAGCGTCAACGTTTCGCTTTAGCAAGGTTCATCGAGTCACGAACCCTCCAGCCCCACACGATTGTTCCTGGCCACAGTTTGCAGGCGTTGGGAGGCAAGGACAAGTAGCGAACTTGCCCTTACATGTAGCGACTCCGTTAGAATCAAATGTACCAGCACATCTAAAGATGTATAAGCAAGGTATGTAGAGAGGAGAATATTGCACTTACCCTCCCGCCCCACAAGACTGCTCGAGGCCACAGTTTTCAGGGGTCAGAATACATGGACAAGTAGCGAACTTCCCTTTACATGTAGCTACACCATTCGAATCAAATGTCCCAGCGCATCCCCCAGCACCGCAAGATTGTTCAAGCCCACAGTTTGCGGCCGTTGGGATACAAGGACAAGTAGCGAACTTGCCTTTACATGTAGCTATTCCATTAGAATCAAAAGTTCCAGCGCATTCACCGTCACCGCAAGACTGCTCGGGGCCACAGTTTTCAGGGGTCGGAATACATGGACAAGTAGCGAACTTGCCCTTACACGTAGCTACTCCATTCGAATCAAAGGTTCCAGCGCATCCACCATCACCGCAAGACTGCTCGAGGCCACAATTCGCTGCGGTGGGGAGGCAAGGGCAAGTGGCGAATTTCGCTTTACATCGAGCAATACCATCGTTATCAAACGTCCCTTCGCAACCTCCCACATCGCACAATTGCTCTATGCCACAGTTTTCTGCAGTCGGTATACAAGGGCAAGTTTCAAATTTGCCCTTGCACGTGGCGATTCCTTCAGAATCAAACGTTCCAGCGCATCCACCGACACCACATGACTGCTCGGCACCACAGTTCGCTGGTGTCGGGATGCATTGACAGCCAGAGGCAAACAGTGTACATAATGCAACTCCATTAGAATCGAATCCTCTGGTACATTGGTCGTCTCCGCAAGATAGGGCCGTAGGACAAGTAAAGCCTGGAGTTGTAGATGTGGGAAAGCAGGCACATCCTGCCTGTGCTGGAGATTTGCATGTTGCTTGGCCATTCACAAAGGTGCCGCTGCAGCTCGCAAGTGTACACAATGGTTGTGTAGATAGGCAAGTAGGAACGATAATAGATGATGTGGAGCTGGTGGTTTGAACGGATGATATAGACGTGGCAGAGAATGTGATAGGGACGTGCAGGGATGTCAGGATATCCACCGGCCCAATTCCTGGGTTGGAAATCGTGGTGACAGATGAAGGCGGTGCAGCACAAACTCCGGCACCAACACAGTCTCTGTAAGCTGTGTAGAGATAGACCGCGAACGCCTGTCCCTCAGGCGAACCGCTTGTAAACTCCGTTCTATCTAACCAGGAATAGGGGTCTACAGCAGGAGAAAAGATGCCGTTATTACCTTGGTACTGGGCCAAGGCTTTCCGATTGGTGTCAGCCCAGGCGGTATACTTTTGAGGAAACATTCCTGGGTCATTGACCGCCATCCGATACGCTACTGCAGAGAGGAGCGCCGTTCCGGAGATTTCGCCAAACCAGCTGCCATCATTCAGATAATTGTGCAGCAGGCCGCCATCGAAACCCGAGAGCAAAGCGCCATCAAGGATGTCCTTGATCCAGCTTTTGAGCTGGCTGGCCTGAGAAGTCATAGAGGACGAGCCTGACCACTTCTGTAGCGTATATAGCACACGCACCATTCCGTAGCCTGCCCAGCCATTACCGGTAGACCAAAGTCCAGTGTCTTGGGACTGTGGCCCGATAATATGCTGCCAGTTATCAAACTGGCTAGTCTTTAAGACGGCACGCTGCAAACTGCATTGAGTGACTGTTTCAGCCATGAGCGAAGCATTGCCTTGTTGAACAGCTAGATATGCCACTGTTGGAGTATTAGCACTGTTTTCGACTTAAGCTCGGGCAGACATGGAAAAAGAGTAGGAACGAAAACACGTACAAAACGGGAAAGACATGGCCATGTTGTCGGCCCAAATCTCGGCGACGTCTGGGCGTTGGGAGATCGCGCCATTGCTCCATTTCGGCGCATCGTTCAGGATATAGTCAGCCTGCCGGTTGGAAGCGTCAATGTACTTGCTGTCCGATTGACCGATAAGGATTGCGGACACCCCGAGTGATGCAGGATCGCCAACAGCAGAATCAGCAACGAATACCTGTCCGTTGGTGTTAATGTATTGTTTGGCGTATTGGAGGGCAAAGACTTCAGGGTCGGCATTGGGAACATTGCCGCCAGGAAAAGGGTCGGATCCAAAAACAGATAGCTCGCTGTTATAAAGCTCCAGCAAAGCTTCAGCGGCAGTCCCCCATTCCCATGAGTGCGAGGCCATATTGACCATAGCCTGGGCAGCTAAATAGGGGTCATACCCCGCGTCAACGTCGGTAGCGATGATGAGTGTGCTCGAAAATATACCGACGAGGAGTGAAGCTACGATCTGCCACGAGAAGGCCATATTGGCCTTGTAACGATCTCGCTGGTTACAAAATTACAACTAGTTCTTAAGCCTTGAGGGAAAGCTACCGGTATGTATCATGAAGAGGGCATGATTTCATGCAAAGTGTACAGCAGTTGTCGGAAGCTTACCTCATATTTTTGGCACAAACCCGTAGCACATGGTACAAGTCTGCTTGCTAGTGGGAATCAGGGAGGATCCACCTTAACTCTAACCTGTCTCTGAAAGTTCCGTAGCTGAGGTTGTCTCCAACATCAAGAGCTTTATCCTAAAGAGGTGAGACCTGCTAACCGCTGCCGCACGCTCATTATCCGATTTAAAGGTTACTGTGGCGCAGCTTTCGGCGGTCTGCACCTTTTATTGATTTATTTGGTTATGTAGTCAGCTTATTACTTCCGTTTTATTCCGGCTACAAAATATGAAAAATTTGCTCAGCTACGGTAAATAGTCTCCTATTTGCTCGCTTAGCATTATGTTAGTGTGCTCTACTTCTCAATCCTTTCGTTTTCGTATCCCCTTTCGGCAATAGCTAGTAATGTGCCACAAAGGTGCAAATTTTTATGTCAGAATTTAACTTACAAAAATCTGGAATCCCAATTTCTGTCCAACCATAAGCATATAATCATTGGCGGCCGATGGAGTTCTTTTGTGTCCGACTGCTGACCTATAAGCATATGATGGTTGGCGGCCGATGGAGTGTTTTACTGTATAACTGTCTACAAACTTCTTACCTACAGTGCCGCGTCAGGAGTCTGAGCCAATTAAGCGAGAACGCGTAAAACGCGTTGACGCGTTTTTCTACTCCTTTCCTTCTACACAATAAATGCCACCTCAACGCACTCCTTTAGGCAATTCCTTTGGGAATAGGCAATTCAACTATGAACTTACTCCATATCAAAGAGGCATTGCTATTAGTATGCGCATAAAAGCCGCCAAAATCCCCGAAATCAAAGCTACTCTAAATTGCTCCCGCGGAGTTATTCGAAGCACCTTCTCCCTCGCTTATCTACGCAATGATAGAGAATCCTAACCTCGAATCGGCGGACCGAAGTATTATACCGAAGTAAACGAACGATTATTACTTCGATATATACGCGCAAACCCGAAAGACAACTACTTAGACCTCAAAAAGAAGCTTAATCTCGGAATAAACAAGTCTACGGTCGATCGAATTCTCAAAAAATATAGTATACACAATTGGAAAGCTAAAAGGCGCCCGTTCCTTACAGAGGAGAATGCGGCTAAGAGGTTAGCTTAGTGTTTGAAGAATAGGGGCAGAAACAAAGAGGAATAGGGAATGTTCATGTGGAGTAATAAGTGTTCAGTGGAGCGGGGGCGGGGGAAACAGACCGAATAAGTATTCCGAACTGCCAACCAAGTATAGGATAAATCGATGATCTAAACCTACGATTATCATAAGAATATAAAAGTTATAGTCTGGGGATGCTTTTGGGATACTAAGAGGACTAACCTTTATATTATAGACCGAGATTTCGAGTCTAAGAAATATAGATACTACGCTAACTCTTATTTGGAGGTTTTTAACGCAAAAGTCAAACTAATAGTCTAATCTTTAGACCTTGGGTATATCTTTATGCAAGATAATGCCTCTATTCATCGGGCAATCAAAGTACGCAATTAGTTTGAAGAGAATAGGATTACGTAGATCGAAGACTAGCCTCTTTACTTTCCCGATTTGAACCCGATCGAGCATATTTAGTGGGAACTCAAAAAGAGAGTTTTTGAGATGTTTCTAGAGATTGCAACGGATAAAAGTAAGAGTAAACATGCAAGACAACAACTTGAAAGTGCTCTATAAGCAGTATAGGATATAATAGACAAGGAAGTCTTTGATAATTTAAGGGAGAGTATAATTAATCGAATTAAGGCTTATTGAAGAGAATAGGATTACGTAGATCGAAGACTAGCCTCTTTACTTTCCCGATTTGAACCCGATCGAGCATATTTAGTGGGAACTCAAAAAGAGAGTTTTTGAGATGTTTCTAGAGATTGCAACGGATAAAAGTAAGAGTAAACATGCAAGACAACAACTTGAAAGTGCTCTATAAGCAGTATAGGATATAATAGACAAGGAAGTCTTTGATAATTTAAGGGAGAGTATAATTAATCGAATTAAGGCTTATGGCAGTCTTTTAAGATCGATGCCCTCGATTCTAACTCCAATTTATTCATGATTCGAGAAGCGCCGATGCTAATAACGAATGACCCCTGGTCTCCGAGAATTGGTGGCACGTTGCTGAGCTGAGGTGAGAATCCCCACTAATTCGATCACCTGAGAGAATCCAATTGTGGTCAAAGGGTCAAGAGCATACTCCGAATCTAGACAGATCAGTCTAGTCTCTCCTAAAACTTAGGCCAATTCGGAAGATACATTGGTGAGGGACACCGGATCTGAGTGAAGGAATTCTTGATCAGTACCCTTGCTAGATTATTTCATATGTTTATAAGATCTGTTAATTTGGCCCAGACTCATAAACACCCATTTAGCTGTCAATCATTGCTCTATTACAATAACTTAGAAGTGAGAAGCCATGGAGATGCAACGGATTTCCAGTCTTTGGATTTTTCTACTTCTAGTCCCCTACACTATTGCTCGGCCACGGTTTAATCCAATCCCTTCCTCTTACTTTCAATCTTCCCCTTTACTAAGCAATAGACTTAATAGTTCTCTCATATTGCCTCGAGGAGCTTCTCAGGATCCGTCATGTCCAGATGGATTTCTTTGTATCCAGGAATCTTGTCCCGATGGAGTAGAGTGTGCAGAAGGTGAAATTTGTGTAAATTTCGAAGGTTCATATGCTTGCGCTCCTTCTGATCTGCACTTATGTGCTTTGAACCCGGATACCTTTGAAGGTGTTAGCTGCGAGAGCGGAATATGTTGGTGAGTTTTCGATCTTGAAAAGTATAAATAGAGCTAATGTAACCCAAGTCACGGAAATTGCTACTCATCCGATGCTGTATGTTGTGACTTTCCGAGCTTTCAGTGTACCGTTGGTACACTCTGCAATGCTTGTAATCCTGGCCAGACCTGTGGTGACAACATTTGCGTTAACGGCTCTCCTATATCATCGACAACAACACACTCTAGTATCTCATCGCATTCTACGATTACTGCTCCCCCTACGACTTCCTCTTCAGACAGAAGCACTTCTTTGTCATCACTTCCAACATCAACTTCGTCATCATCGACGTCAACGAGTTCTGTTACAATTCCTACCCCACCTGTTGTTGTCCAGAGTGATGGTTCATTTGAACACATTGGCTGTTTCGTTGACACAGTCGCATCCCGGGTTCTTCAAAATGGATCCAGCCAAGATACTACAGGTATGACAGTTGAGGAATGTATCAATCTTGGGGAGGGCTGGCAATATGCTGGAGTGGAATTCGGCTCGTGAGTCACTTTTTCGGGATTAGTCTCGGGGGTTGTGTTGGTCCAGTAAATTGACTGTAACCACAGGCAATGCTTTTGGGGCGATGAACTCATTGGTTCGTCAAGTGCGCCTCTCTCTGACTGCTCAACTCCATGCGCCGGAAACGCCTCCGAAATTTGCGGCAACGGCAACCGGATTGACGTCTACCAGGATGTATTGTGGTTTATACCGACTACCCAGTACCTGATGCAACTTGTGGGAGCGCTTAATGATACGGTGTACCAGCTCCATGAAGAACTTCTCACCTATCAGGATGATCTTAATGAAATTCTGCGGGACGGAACTTCCACTATGCGGGCTCGTACACCACAAGGAGGAACAGCCACATTTGACCCCCAATCAGTTCCTGCAGCGATAATCGCCAAGGCTGTGGCTGATAAGGAGAGAATCATGGCACTAGTAGCGCTTATAAGTTAGTATAAGACTTCTAGTCTGACTAGCTATAAACTAACTGTATATGACTAGAATCAATCTTTAAAACACAATCAAAATACTTTGGCGTGGGAGAGTTTCATTTCGTGGTAATGTTACCCATTGTATTGCTCTGAGCAACGAACTTCGCTTACAAATGTCTGGATAGATCGACGTGGAAACAAAAGCGGAATCCCAAAACCTTGGTGAGCCTTTGCTTGATAATAATATAGCTTGGTATTCTGATGCAATGTAGAGACATTTCTTACTGTAGCCGAAGCAGTGGCAAATACTCCGACCATAGACTGGACTGCTTCAGGCCCTGTTGTCGAGGAACTTAATAATATACTGTCAATTGCAAAAGATGCTGTATGTTACTTTGAACTCAGCGTAAACTTTAGCTAATTCACTTGCAGTTGGCTTCTATTGGACTCACAACGGATGTAGTTGCAAGTGGGGCTGTTGCTAAAACTTTGTGTAAGTATTCTAATAAGCCTATTTAGATATAAATTAATCTGTATAGTTGGCGCACTGGGAGCTTTGATAGGCAGCCTGCTATCCAGCTCTAGCACAGGTCAAGAAACTCCCCCGCCAACACAAACACCAACACAAACACCAACACAAACAACGTCAATTTCATCAAGCTCAACTACACCCTGCTATTCATTACTGAGAATTTTTGGTGGGACCGGGGGGCCAGGTGGGCAAGGTGGGGTCGGGGGGCAAAGTGTTACCGGGACACCTGGTGGGACCGGGGTACCAAGTGAAACAGGGGGAAATGGAGTTCAAGAAACTCCCCCGCCAATACAAATAACGCCAAGTTTATCAAACTTAGATACTATAGCTAAATGCGATGTATTACTGGCAGTTTATGGTGGGGTCGGGGGGCAAGGTGGGTTAGGGTTACCTGGTGGAATAGGGGGAGATGGAGGGGACGGGGAAGGCCCTGCTATTCGACTTACTGACGACGATCTCACCCATCTTCAGATAGTTCTGGTCTCGGGAGGATCTGGTGGGAGTGGAGCAGAGGGGAATCCCCCTGGGTTAGGGGGCGTCGGGGAGGATGCCACGGGGGATCTGCAGTACGCGCTGACAGTAGAACCAGGCATTAATGGTGCAAATGGAATGCTAAACAAGAGTCTCGGTCAAGGAGGTAATGGAGGTATTGGAGGAGGGCCGCTTATAGAGGTTATAACATTGGAGGCAGCGATTCAAGCGAGATCTAACCTAACAATTCCACTTCAACCGGGCCCATTTAAGACAGGTAATGGTGGCAAAGGTGGCAGCCCAGGGAAAAGCATTGGACAATGGAAGGGTGGAAAGGGGGGGAACGGGGGAAAAGGAGGACAGGCGTATGTTATTTGGGATACTATAACACAAAGTTGGTTAGGAGTAAGTGGAGAAGATGGAGAAGATGGAGGGGACGGGGAAGATGCGCAAATCGGGAAACACGGGGCTGATGGAGTACATGGGAAAGATGGGAAAGGATGGGGTAATTGGAGTTGATAACGCTTTCATTGTTTATTCTTCAATAGGAATCAATAAATAACAAATATTCCTGTGCTTCAGACTTGGAAAGAGCTTTAGCCGCTTTTAGATAACTGTGCACTGTTGTTTTGCCTTCTTTAGCCATAGCTCGGGTTTTGCTGCCCACGCTGCAATTTCCACAAGTGCTCAAACTTTAAGCATTTAAAGTTAACTCACCGACCGACCTGGCACCAGCAAGCTGCCGGTGTAAGTACTGTCTGCTATGATCTGCGAACGCGATGTTAACACCCACAGGTCTCCTCCATCTCCCGGACGACCAAGCCCACCAACGTAGGTTTCGCGCTTCTCTGTGTTGTGCATCAGCTAACATCGTGTAGAAAGGTGGCCGAAGAACCGTTGGTGTTGCGCGTCATAACCTCACCGGAGCAGAGCGTCTCCGCCGTCGTGCCCGTGCTGCTGCTGCTGCTACCGCCGCTGCTGGTGAAGAAGAGGAGGAAGACGAGATGGACCCTGCTCCTCCAAGCCCAGGGCAAGCTGAGGCTAGTTGAGCTAGACCTGTAATCTTTGAGAACTCTGCTGAGATGAAGGAAGCTGAGATCAAGGAGGAGGAGGTGAAGATCAAGGAGGAGGAGGAGGAGGAGGAGGAGATACACGTGAAAGTGGAAGACGGTGTGAAGGAAGAGGAGGTTGCTGTGAAGGAGGAGAAGATGTAATACTACTGTGCGACTTGTTTCACTGAGCCTGGCGCAAGCTAGTGCTAGAGAAGCCGAATCCTTGCTGGATGGAAGGTTTGGGACTTGTAGATAGCTTCGCGTGGGAAAGGAATGGCAATGAATCAATTCTCCGCCACTTTGAATGTTTTTTGGCTGTGATACACCTGTGCTTTGGCTACGTGAACATGCTCCTTGGAGCATCTGCTCTCGGAAAGCATCGAATTAGAAATGCATTCACGAACTTCAAACCCATATTTGTCCAGAGACGCTGCCGGGAAGATTATACCACTCTCCGCATTCGCGATCACAATGTCCCAAAATATCCCAGCAAACAGGGGACATTATCAAGGACTTTGCTGCCTTCATTCTCGATCTCTACGAATTACATCCACACTACCGTTCCTGATCAAATGGCTTCGCCAAGGAACTCTTTCAAAGTTGTCACAGATTATATGGAGCTCTCAGTCCCACGTCCCAATCGTAGTTAAGGGACTGGTATGTTCTCGACTAGAATCTCCTGCCGAACCCGAGACATCGCAATCGCCAACGCTTACTGACTTTGCTTCTCCAATCCTGCATAGTAAAACGTTCTAGATAATGAACCTGAGTCTTGGGGAAGCTAGATTCCAAGATTCTTTCGAACCTGGAACATAGCTCTGGTCTCAATATCTCGATTGCATGATACGAATCTTCTGTAGGTTTCATTGACCTATCACCTTGGGAATAATGCCGCACATTCCGCTCTATTGAGTACAAATGAGTGGTTTTGAGACTCTTCTGATTCCAATAATGGTACTGAACTGGATCCAATCCTGCTAATCTCGATGTGTCAATTCTGAATCGTGACCCAAGAACTGGAAGCTCCACATAATGACAGTATCTAAGTGCCATGTACTTTTCATGATCTCCAGGCCTTTGGGCTCTGAAATAATGTAGACTCCCTTTGAGTTACCAATCCAGTGCAGGAGAGATGTGTCTTCCTCGACTTTCGGGATTTGTGAAAAGTCATCTAGGTAGATACAAGCAGAACGTTCAATGTTCCCGAGATCCAAGGTGATCAGTTCACGCTGTGGCATGTTGTATCTGCAGACTCAAAAAGAATGTTCTGTACATCTCTTCCTGGTGCTCGAACTATGGAGTTGTCGTAGAGATCAAGTCACAGGTTCCAAATAGGGGAATGGCTTGAAGATCTCTTTGTTAGTTCTCGGAGAAGTTCACTCATAGGCAATTGGGAGGGATCTGGAAAGATAAACTGCATTTTTGATGAGAGTAGCTAGCTAAAGTTCGTAGAGAATGAGTTCCAGGTTCATGTATATGCCCACTCGGATCTTCGCAAGTTCATGCATTGAAGAACGAGTAGGAGATCACAAGGCAAAGCTCGTGATCGCTGCGTCTGAGCGATGGGAAAGAAAAGCTAACTACACTAGAGAGCTTTCGTTGTCTCGATCAGTGAAGAACGAGAAACGGGAGGGAGAACCAGCCCGAAAGCAGCTCGATGATCTCTACTTGAATGCAGAGATGGGGAGAACGAAAACTGTTGATGCTACCAATATCTTGAGACACAAGAGCGCGTGATCTCGATCAATGAAGATCGGGAATGGGGAGAATGAACCAACTCGAAACCAACTCGATGGTGTTATCTCGAGGGTAGAGGAAGGAAATGAAAACTTTTGATGTGCTAATGCTTATCCCAGCCGGGAACGACAACACGTAGAATGCATAGTGGGGTTTCCCCGACATCTGTCTGACAACCTCAGTAGGTAATCTACAAGATATCCACCAACTTCTCCGCGGCATAATGGATGTTCGTCCCCCAATTCGCGGCCGTCGTCTGGATAACTAACTCCCCATCTTGAATCAGCACCTCATTATACCCATTCCCACCTTTCCCTCCTCCTAATTTCTCCACAATCCTCAACCTCACGCACCCCTTCTCAACGCCTTCCTCAAGCCCCTCTCTCAACAACTCATCATCTGCGAATTTCTCTCTTTCCAAAACATCGACCAAGGCTTCGAAATACTTCAGGGCGAAGGAGCCGAGGTTCGTTTCCCAGTCGTCTCTGACATCTTTGCCTCCCTTCAGTCCAGCTCCCAAGGCGTCGAAGTTGGGCTCCAATTTGAAGGCGGGGTTTTTGAGGATGGTGCGGACTTTCTCAAGCATGCCAGAGATTTTGGGTTCGTAGTCGGTCTTGATAGAATGTCTCGCAGCATAAGACAGGGTAGGGGCGCCCGAAGGTTGAGGAGCGGAGGAGAGGGCTTTGTCGAGGTCTTGGGCTACGTAGCTGATGTTTGAGCCGAGATTGTTGGGGTGAAAGACGAGTTCAAGACGCGAGTTATCGATTTGGGATCCGCAGTAGCTGAATTTGGCGGATGGGAGGAGAGTGGCGACGTGAGTTGGGCAGAGGGTGTTGAGTTCTGCGACTCCTGAGGGACCGTGTTTTTCGACGAAGGACTTCAGGGACCAGACGAGGGCGTCGAAATAGCTACGAGAGGTTAGAGATCTGAGATGGGGACGAAGAAGGGGAAGAGGGGATGTGGGAAGGAGCACGAACGCAAAGATGCAGTCGCCGGGGGAATTATGACCATATGAATCTGGCTCAGCGTAAGGGTAGATGATCAGAGGATCTACGGTGAACGTCCATTTGACACCAAGAAGCTCTTCCATCTGAGTTTCGAGAGCGCCTTTCTTGGCTTCCCATCCATCACGGACTGCAGAAGGAATTAGAAAAATAAAGGAGAGGTAGGGGAAGAACATACCATTCTTCCTTGCGGCAAGAGGAAGCTTCTCGGCTGGGGCTTTGTTGGCAGACATTCTGATGATGTGGTTGATGGTTTTTTTTGGATGAAGTTGGAGATGCAGATACGAGATGAGATGAAGGACGAATAATGGAAAGACTTCTTAACCTTTATACTTCCATTACTCCATGCCGTGTCACGATATCTCGTGACCTTGGAAGTCGTTCAGCCTCGCAGGATTGAAGCAATCACCACCAAAACGCCACAACGTAGCTAGCCTGGGAATTCCCCGCCCAGCAACCGATACTCGGTGTGCCTTGGCGTTCTGAGACCACATGAGACGGAAAAGAAAAGCTTCCCCACGCGAGGAAACGGTTTGTTTCCACCCAGAAAAGGTTCTTTTCGGACGGGATGACAACGTGGCGAGACATTTTGAGCTCACCGTCCCCGAAATTCGACGCCAAGATTTCAGCTGAAGTTTCGCGGGACGAGAAAGAAGAAATAATAAAGCTTGGCATGAGACGATGCGTCCAGCTGAAGAGCATGTTCCAACGGCAGATGAGCTAGGGATGCTACCCCGGTAGATATATGCAGGTACTGTCCGTGAAGTTGCATTTGTCCCTTCGTTTCCCCTCTTTAGTGATAGCTTCATCACAAACTCGTTATCATTGCATCGCTCCAAATTCCAGAGGTAACGAAACAGCGTCTTGTCTTTCTCCTACTTTGAAATCGGCAATAAGGCCGTCCATAATGTCGGTTCTGTAAGTCACAAAAACTGCTTCTGTCTGAGGGTCTTCGTACTGACTCGCAAAGTCCAACCCGCATCCGCCAAAACATCCGCGACCACATCACATCCCCAACCTGTCCTCTAATCCTCAAAACCACCTCCGTTACAACCACACTCGGGTATCCGGTCACCTTAGATCCAGAATGGACCATGCTATGGAAGACGCTTCAAGCATACTATCCTGACTCTTCGACTTTCGTGCCAACAATTGCGAGTACCATTATCACGTGGTGCGATGCGTTGATGAGTTGGCTTGAGAGTGAAGAGAATGAGGAGGATGTTGAGAAGTTGCTTGAAGCGCTGAAGGCAAGGTCAAGGCTGGAGTTGTGCCTAGAGGTGATTGATGTGTGACAATTGTAGAGAACCATTGAGAAACTGACAGAGAGGCAGATTTCGCCAACATCAAATCGACCAACGACAGCATGGCGGACCAACAAATCTGTTTTCGTGATAGCACTTCCAAAGGCGGAGGTGGTGCAGCAGAGTACTGTTTTGGCGGCGTTTGCGACAGATCTGTTGAACTTGTTTACGGCATCGCCTGTGATGGGTGCCTCTAGCCTGGCGACCAAGATTTCGCAAGTTGACGATCCTGATGATTGGGCTGATCTTGATCTTGGGTCTCCGAAAGCAATAGCCAAGCCGACAATTGCTATGAAGCAAGACGAAGGTGACGATCCAATTCCCGAGGTGTCAACTCTTCCAAGGCCAGAGGAGCTGACGAAGCGTCCTCCATATTGGCTGGTTGTCAAACAAGAAGGTGCCATGCGAGTCGTGGTTGAGGGAAGCCATGCACAAAGTCTTGCCTGTCTGGAGGCGTACTTGAGACGATGGTGTCGAGGTGAAGCATCAAGAGTAAATCGAGTAAGTGGTATCCTGATTGCATTTTATAATAACTGCTGACAAGAGATCCAGCCACCGGTTGTCGAGATTAAATTACAAGAGTCAGCATTTGGACTTGGATTGATGAATGATAAACTCACCATGGAGGCAATCAGAGGCAGAGAGGTCAGTGCTATGCTTGTGCTGGTGTTCGTGGAGAGTGTGCTTGGATATGCGCCTGTGGCGGGAAATTCTTCTGTTGGTTCTGTGTGGGAATTTAAAAGGACGAAAGGGTTCAAATAGATAGCGAAAGAAGCGACCTTGTTCGCACTTGCAACAAACCCTTCAATTGCATCGCATCTCATGTTTGTTGGGTGGTGGTGCCAAGCAATTGAGGGGGACGCTGAGGATGTTCCTCACTCAGATGGTTCCTGCCCACAAAGACTTGCTTCACCACAGCACCTTCCCCACCAGCTAGTGTACCTTCCTAGAACGTAGTACCCACTAATTCCAAGTTAAATTCCCTCTCGTCTTGTTCTCTTCTTCTCTTCAACACACTCACACCCACAGCCTACTCTTCACCCGATTCACCTCGAACCCCAGTCTATGCATAAATCCTCACACGAAACGTTCAGATAGGTCCAAGGTTCAATCCCTTCTGGTTACTCCCTTGTACAAAGTATGTGGCAGGTTCAGCTGGGCAGTAAAAGCTCTGTCTGATTGTTAGAGGGGTTGACACAACATGATGCTGCGTACTCACTATCTTTGTGTGAGGATGGGTGTGCGGCGTGTTTCTTGCAACTGGCCATTGCAATGTTCGACACTTGAGGCGGATCTCGAAGCTTGAGGACAACGGACACGAGGTGAATGACTACCCTGCTCCAGCTTCTGCTACCTGTGTGGACGATGCTAACTTTGAGAGCAGAATCACTACTGCGCCAAGCGCCGAAGAGAAGAATATGTGAAGACTCGAAGCCTGCAGACGCGTCAGGCAGCGTCATGCTGCACCTGCATGGCATGCAAGGTGAACAGCAATGCTGCCAGAACACCTCAGTGAAATATGTTAACACTGACACGAAGGCAGGAATATCGATGCACCGAGACCCAAGAAGAGGCAGAAAACGTCGCATCGACGCGTCGGACGACTCGACTCATTGGCTCAATAATGTGAGCGATACCGCTGCCACAATTCCCGCATGAGAAGTACGCTGACATCAAGGGAAGAGCACTCAGAAACTAAGGAGAAAGACAATGGTGGAATTTGAAGGTTGTCGATGCGTCATTCAGCTGACCGGTTACTATAGCCCAGTCTGCCGCCATGAATAGGAAGATGCCTCGACCCAAAGCTCCTTGACACGTCGGACAACTGATCATTCCTATACCTCAGCTTGCAGACTTGATTGACTAGACAAGGTGAGTCTCTATCTTGCTGGAACCAGAACTTGCGAGCTAACATCACGTCAGGCAGATGCTGCCACCCTAAGTCCTCGATGCGTCGGATAATCAACTATCACAACTTAGTTTTATTAATGCCTTAATGAAGGACACGAGGTACGCAGCTGTCCTGATAAGATATATATCTCCAATAAATTTGTGGAAGAATGCGGATGTTTATTTATTGTAGGATGAGAGACGTCACGACGTTGAAAGAAGATTGGATGTCAGCCTCGGCCGAGCAATTGCCGAGACATTCTGGGATAGCGGCGACCGACATCTCGACCTTGTCCAGCTCCCACAACCTTACACTACACCTACACTCACATCATGACCATACGAATACCTACTCGCTGCCTCGTTCAAGCTTCTCGCCGACTCGCAGATTCCAATGGCAGATCCTCAATCTTATGCAGCATCCAGCGGAGGACATTTGCCGATGTCGCTGCTAACGATGGAACACTTCCGCTGAAGGGGTACAAAGTGTTGGATATGACTAGAGTACTTGCAGGCGTAAGTAATGTCTGCGGCGATTCTAGAGACTTTCACTGACATCTGCCGCAGCCATATTGCACCCAAATCCTCGGCGACCTTGGGTACGCGCCCCCGCTGACTACCCCACCTTCAAGACCACAAGCTCACCAACTTCAGTGCAGAAGTCATAAAAGTTGAACACCCCACAAGAGGCGATGATACACGAGCATGGGGTCCACCGTATGCGAAATACCTACCAGACTCGGGCAAGGAGGGACCAGGAGAATCTGCATATTTCTTCGCTGTACGTACATACCTTCCCATATGCTCCAACCCACAACTGACCATTCGGCCAGGTGAATCGCAACAAGAAATCTCTCGGTCTCTCCTTCCAACATAAGTCCGGCGTCGAAGTTCTCCATAAGCTGATAGCAGAATCCGACATCCTTGTTGAAAACTACCTGCCCGGAAGCCTTAAGAAATATAATATGGACTACGAAACCGTTCGAAAGATAAACCCCAAATTGATATACGCTTCCATAACTGGCTACGGACAAACCGGTCCATACTCTTCGCGGGCCGGGTACGACGTTATGGTTGAAGCAGAGATGGGACTCATGCACATCACTGGCGCAAGAGATGGACCTCCCGTAAAAGTCGGAGTAGCGGTCACGGATCTCACAACAGGCCTTTATACCTCGAATTCGATCATGGCTGCTATAATTGCGAGAGCTAGGACTGGGAGGGGACAACACATCGATGTCGCTTTGAGTGATTGCCAAGTTGCTACACTGGCAAACATTGCAAGCTCGTGTCTGATCAGTGGAGAGCGAGATTCAGGCAGGTGGGGAACTGCACATCCTAGTATTGTTCCATACAGGAGCTACAAAACGAAAGATGGAGATATCCTCTTTGGTGGTGGTAATGACCGTCTTTTCGGGCTGCTGAGCGACGGCCTGGGAACGCCAGAATGGAAAACAGACGCCAAGTTCGCAGTCAACGCAGAGAGAGTGGCCAATCGGCAGGAACTCGACTCTAGAATTGAGAAAATCACACAAGAGAAGTCGACCAAGGAATGGCTTGACGTCTTCGAGGGCAGCGGATTGCCATATGCGGCTGTCAATGATGTTCAGGATACATTGAATCATGAACATGTCTTGGCAAGAGGCATGGTCAAGGAGATGAAGCATGAGTGGTGCGGAGACATCAAAATGGTCAACACTCCCATCAAGTACAGTGAGAGTACGCCAGGCATCAGGAGCGTACCGCCGATGTTGGGGCAGCATACTGATGAGGTACTGAGGGATGTGGTAGGGTTGAGTGAGGGAGAGATTGAGAAGTTGAAAGAGGAGGGTGCTGTGAGGTAATAGAGTAAGTGGTACCTTCGTAGATCTGTCGATAGTCCGTTAGATTGTACATACGGTGCCGTATGGGCACATTCTCTAGTCCGACAGTGCGGCCACGCAGCCGACTCACGCAGCGGCTGAGCTGGTTGCACTTCATGCCTTCCTTTTATGCACTCCTGCGCCGGTACAAATCTTTCTGGAGGCCGCAGAGTAACTCAGCAGCCTGGCGGGGCGATTCATGACCCATCTCTTCGCAATATCCTTCGTCTTCCTATCTCCGTACACTGACTGACAAGTCGAACTGCATCTCCCTTTTGATTTCGAATCCATGATTTCGGTATAACTTCATGCCTTTCTCAGTAGTTGTCAGTGCACATTGGAGATGTAACTTGTCGATTTGGTTGAGGTCGTCGAGCAGTAGTCTCGTTTCAATACCTTGTCCTTGAAGGCTTGGGTAGAACCAGAGCATTTCGAGAGCTGGGACGATTAGTCGGGTTCCGATCATCCAAGGGTGTCGGGACTTTTGAAGAGAATAATGAATGCTGGGAGGACTCACTTTGCGTAATCCTTTCCATAGCGAGTTGCAATCATGAGCTCGTCTCCGCAATCAAAGGCATCTTGGCATAGTTGCATACAAGCTCCTTTCCCCAGCCATCGAATGAATCTTTTTCCTTCTCTTGTTCATCATTCTTTCCTTCGTCGGTCAAATTCTTCTCACCCTCATCTTGCACGTCCCTTTCCCTATCCGTGTTCTTTGGTTTCTGTCCAGGTGTAGGCTGACGAACAATCTTCCAATACGCAGCTCCGTAAACACATATCTCCTCATCATGTCCAACCTTCTCTGGAACTTCTCTATCGCTAACAACCTTTGTTATCCATCGATCCTGCCTCCTGTTTTGACCATACTCATCACGTAAAACCTGTTCTCGAGCGACTTTTCTTTCGTAGCTGTCTTGGAGGGACCGCCGGATAGGACTGTGAGGGGATCAGAGGACCAGGTTATGTCGTTGAGGTGTTAGAGGAGGTGGTAGTCGGTTGGGTAGATCGGGGGTGAGGGTGGTTGTTTCTGGTGGGCGGGGTGGGAAGGGGGTTGGTTTGGTGGGTTGTGAGTTGGTGGTGTGATGCGGAGTGGTGTGATGCGGAGTGGTGTGATGCGGAGTGGTGGTGGAGGTGGGGGCCACCAGGTTGTGCTGAGGGGATTTGGTTCGGGATCGAGGGGATGAGAGGAAGGCAGCACTTCCTGTATATGATGGTTTGATTTGTTTTCATATTGATGAAGGTCACAAAGGAGTTTGAATGGACTTCGTTTCAGTAAATTCACGAGTTTCCTGTCTATGTCTCTGCTAGACTTTAGACGTCCAGTAATGAAAAGGACATCTGCACTATAAGCAGATATCCAAGAGAGACAATCCCTCCAGACTGCAAAAACATCGCTTTTGTCGAAACCACCAAATGCACGCCGACAAAGAAGTACTACCCCGTATGTGTGCAGCCATTGTACCCAGGATCTGAGCACAATCACGAGGAAAAAATTGAAGACTACAAAAGAGTGCAGCCAATATTGTACCCTAACCTCCTAGACGGTCAACTCAACCTTTGTGCTCGAGTCGATGTGCTTCTTGTACGGCTTGAGCGCCTCCCCAACCTCCCCACCAGGCCCACAGTACTTCATGACTTGTTCCGGACATCTGCCAATGAAGAGCGTAGGGTCCAACATGCCGTCCACTTCACCCCAGATCGGCTTGAAGAATTCGCTCTTCTTGATCAAATCAATCAGATTGTTCTTTCCACCCTCCTCCTTCACAACGATACTGGCTTGGTGAGATAGAACCCGAATCTCCTCGTGGGCATCTTGTCTTGACTTGCCGAGAGCAACCATCTTCATGATCATGTTTTCCGTAGCCATGAAAGGGAGCTCTTCCATTAATCGAGCATGGATTCTCTTGGGGTATACGACAAGACCAGAGCAGACGTTGTCGAGAGTCATGAGAATAGCGTCGGCCGAGAGGAACATATGAGGGATATCTATTCTGCGAATAGCACTTCAAGAAGTTAGTACTATGTTTTCAGCACATGGAAAGAGCCGAAGAAAATGAAACCTCTTCGGGAGCTCCCAACACAAAAATTCAAGAGGCGAAACAAAGAAAAGGCTTGATTACGAATCGTCTAGGGTACGCTCGAACCATTGCGAGGCAAAGGTATCGGAACAGTCTTTGTTGATGTTCGAGAGGTGTCGACCGAGACCGCAGATTCGTTCGCAGCGCATCGGATTACGCTTATACGCCATCGCTGAGGATCCGATTTGAGATGCTTCACGGGGTTCTTCGATTTCCTTCATCGAGGCGAGATGGCGGATATCGGAGCCGATCTTTTGGACGGTTGCACCGAATGCTGAGAGGGCGTTGGCAATGCGGAGGTCGACTTTTCGGGTATAAGTTTGGGTGGAGATGCTGTAGCATCGAGGAAATCCTGCCTTCTTACAGAGGATCTCGTTGAGCTTATCGCACTTTTCCGTATCGCCATGGAAGATCTCCATGAACGAAGCTTGGGTTCCTGTCGTGCCGGTGGCTCCGCGAAATCTCAAATCGGCTCGAACCTTCTCAATATCCTCAAGATCCATCATCAGGTCTTGAACCCATTGGGCCTGTCAAAGTTAGCCTACTGTTCTTGGAATGTCTGGGGAGCGCAGGTGCATGTCTTAGGAGTGTCTGGAGCACAGTCGGAGTGCAGATGGAGCAAGTACTCCCGAGACAACATGAAAAGGGGATCATTCTCCGAGGAATTGATACTTACAGCTCTACGGCCGACTGTAATAAGTTGAGCTGGTTGATAGTGTGTATACCCGAGTGTTGGCATGTCCTTGTATTCGATGGCGAATTGTGAAAGTTTGTGGATGACGCCCGCAAGTTTGGGGAGTAGGAGGTCGAGGCCGTCGCGGAGGAAGATGAGGTCGGCGTTGTCCTGCATGAAAGGTCAGCAACACTCTATGGCACGGCAGAAGATAGAACATTGGAAGGGGGAGCTTACGGTCACATAGCAACTGGTCGCGCCCCAGTGGACTGGAACGAATTAGTATGGATATCTTCTCTAAAAAGGAAAGGCGAGAGAGATGATATACACTCCCACTCGACAGCTCCTCCACAGCAAAACCGAAAAGGCAAGACAAAGAAAAAATGTAGCTTACTTATACCAGCAGCTGCGGGAGCTCGTAAACCATACGCGTGAACATGTGCCATTACGTCGTGTCGGCGTCTGCAAATAGCGCAACGCGTTAGCCAAAGTCCTTTGTGTATGCGCTTGACTCTGGGACCTACACTTTCTCCTCTTCAGCAGCGACATGGAAGTCCTGCTCTGTCATCTCGATATTGGCTCGCAACTGTTCGATAGCCTGGTCGCTGATCTCCAACCCTAACTCCTTCTCCGCTTCTGCAAGCCATGTCCACAGTTGTCTCTATAGGATATCCAATCAGCAGGGCGAAGATTTGTCCATGTTAGGCACGTACCCAAGTTTCCCCACGTTGCTTCGCAGAGAAGAGGTGCTTCATCTGCATGCCTATCCATAAAGTCAGTCGACTGAGCATCAGACCACACAACAAAGGGAGACAATTGACTGCGCAAACATGTATGAATACTTACTAGCATACCGCGATGCCAGCGGAGTCTGATAGATCTGGTTTCCCGACATGTTGGAAGATTTATCTTGTTCTGCAAAAGGTTGCGAAAGATGGTCGAGGATTGGGATTTTCTGGGACCGCGGGGTTGTTTTAATGCCCCTCCAAAAAATCTTGCCCGCATCGGCCGCTAGTTCGAGGTGGTCTTAGAGTGTGCTGACCCTTGCATACACGCTAGCTAGCCGGGTCTAGCCCTTCTTGTCCCTGGCCGACCGACTTCTGCCTCAGTTCAACATTTTCTTTTCTTTAGTTATGAGCTTCATATATACACAGCGAGCTGCAACAATGAGCCATAAGAAAGCTCTTGTGGATCTGAAGAATAGTCCGACATGGGTCACCTATTAATTTCAGCAACTTGAAAGAACTCGGCAATTCGAAAGACCCAGCAAACCGCAATGGCCAACCTGTCAGCATCTTGATATTCCGTTGCTATCATTCAAAGACTAACTGAAGAGCGGAAATTCCAAACAGGCTCTAACAAACTCTCATTAAACATCCTTTCAGTATGGAGTCCCATACCACGGAACTTGCTTCACTTGTCACGCCCTTGACAGCTCCTTGAACAACCCCACTGCTTTACAACATCTGTTCCAAGTGTCAACAAGCAATCTTCACACCTCCTTATATTGCGTCTTATCGAATGCTCTCTGAAAGCCTACTGGAAATCGAGGAGTCCTCCAAAGCGGGATGCCACGCTTGCACCTTGATCTTCGATAGAATCGTACTCAGTGCAGGCAGAAGTGAGACGGAGAAATCTGCCAGATGGCCAAGTGTCAATAGGATTCGAGGAAAGGGACGATACTCCCGTGCTTCATGTCAGATGCGATAGTTATCCCGACACGACTTTGAAGATCTCCCAATCTCCGTCGAGATCAGGGTCACCCAAGCTCGTTGGATCCACATCAATCACACATGATCGGTGGCGACCTTCGCATGAATACAAACGTGATTTGAGTAAGTGAGGGAGATTCTTCCAAATCATTTCTAACTTGTTAGTTTCCCCAAGCTTCAACTCTACAACCATCTATTCCCACATCTCAGAGTGGATGAATACTTGTACTCGGGACCATAAATTCTGCAACGAGCAATCGGAGACGTTCCTTCCCAATCGTGTCATTGATGTAGGGCCGTCGGATGGGTCTGAGAACTCTCGCCTGGTTATCAACGAAGAGTGGACCGACGTCAACAGAAGAGCTCGAGGAAAGTATGCTACTTTGATTTATCGCTGGGGCACTTCCGCAACTGTTACAACTACTCGAGATAGGTTCGAAGCTCACCTCGAGCGTATTGAGCTAACGTCCCTTCCAAAAACCTTACGCGATGCGGTAATTGTGACTCGAGACTTGAATATTCGGCATCTATGGATTGATGCACTCTGCATCATCCAAGACGATTGGCCCGATTGGGCGAAACAGGCGAAGCAAATACCATCCATTTATCGCATTGCGTGGGTATGCATCGCTGCGGATTCTGCCATTGACAGTGACGCAGGATTTCTCGCACCCCTCGATCTGTGCGCTATCAGAAACTGCCATCACTAAAAGTCGGGTCTGACCATATATCCCACTGTCCAAAACGCATTTCACATAGTCAATAAAGGAGGTCTGAGTGAACGCGGCTGGTGCTTACAAGCACGAATACTCTCTCGACGGACCATTCATTGGACAACTCTTGAGGTTGCTTGAGAGTGTCAGCAGATGCAAGCTTCAGAGCAGGATCCCGAGGACAAGAATTATGTTGGTTGGGATGGAGACGCTATGCAAAATATTCTCTTGTCGCGTGCTTTTGCAAAAGGAACTAGAGAAGAGCTCCCAAAGCCGGAGGTGTCCCAGGCCTGGTATTCTCTGGTCGAAAACTATTGCTCGCGTGTTCTCACGTTCCCCGACAAGGACAAACTAGCAGCTCTGCTGGGGCGTTTCAAAAGCATTTTTCGAACGGCACGAAAATATTTTGGGATCCAAATACTCTGGCCAAGATACATACATCTACGGTCTTTAGCAAGGTGACCTGGCGAGAGGGCTTGCCTATGAGATGACTCGAAAACGGCGAGTATGGCGCCAGTTTCAAGGATTCCAAAAGTCTCCCCCAACGACACGACGAACCGCGTATACCGTTCTGCCTCCTACAGCTGGACCTCACTAGATGACGTAGTATCATTCCCACATTCGCGATCAACTCGGAAAGGTCGATGGGAAGACCTCTACAAATACGATATCACAGTTGTCAGAGGTCGAAGACATGCACCGTTTGAAGTGAACGAAGCTTGGAGTAAGATAAAAGAATGTGCCATCACGCTCAGAGTACTTGTCATCTCCAGCGAAGAAATGAGCAAGAACAGCAGGAATGTCACAGCTCTCCCAGATCCAGACCAACCAGGTGGTGATCCACCTCCGGAGACATGCTATTTGCGTTTGTGTGTTGCTCGGAAGCTTGACGATGGACACGATTTCGTTGAGCAGCGGTGGCTGATGATCTACCCTCTTGAAGAACGAGATTTGAAGATCCAAGACAAGTTTCGTAGGTTGGGCATCGTGGTCGTTCATGGAGACTTCCTGCTGGATCGGACGACACAGTATAGGATGCTTCAGCTCGTGTGATGTTCCACAGGCTCACAACGAAAGATGCCCTTTGGTCGCGCGTATGATTTTTCAACTGACCATGGACATTCTGATCATGTTTCTTGTATTGCGATAAGACCGACATCCTCATGTTCCATCTCGGTTGAAGGTGTAAGGCTATGTTGTTGATCGGTCACACGTTGACTCGAAGAATTTGTTCAACCTGTCTCGGAAGGCGCGAAGCATTGTAGTTGCCTGCAGCTGAAGTACTCAATTCATGCTCGCTTTCCTCATCGAATTCCCGTCATCTCCCTCCTCTGTAAGGCTTTGTTTTCAAGGAGGTCCGGGCTACATGAATTTCTTTATTGTGCCAGTTCTTGAGCCTGCACTTTGCGCATATGTCTTGCTAGGTTAGTCGAGCCAATAGGACCTCCGGATCACTCTTATAATTGGGGCACGTGCTTACGTATCAGTGAGCGGGGTTATCTTCAAAATACCCGCCAATCTCCATGTTTTGCGGCCGAGCATATCTATGGCATCAAATACAGTTCAGAAATCCGTTTCCAATGGTCCTCTGCTATGTTTGCGAGAAGTTGCAATTCCCAATAGTCTCCAGTGGCCAGTCATCCGAAGGTGTTCGATTGTTTGCCTCTCTATAAGCCCTGAAGCGATCGGCGAAGACCTGCGAGCTATGCAACCTCTTCTTATCTGCACTTGCAAATGTTAAAGTCAAAGGCCTCAAGAATGGCACTGTACGACTCCACACTTGGGCATCGGATGCACAAGGTGATCCCATGGGGACGCCACGAGTGTTCGTCAGGATTGGGGATACTGTTGGGCGCTTCATCGATGTGTTTGCTACGCAGGGTATAAATCTCTCTATCCTCTCGTCCGGAGGACGAGATGCCCATACTTGGTCAATTTGATACACTAGGAGACTAACAATGAGAAGGTAGTCCCGCTGCAGAAGCAGGATTTGCGACCGGCAGGAGCCTGCCACTCACTTTTGATCTGGATTCGAAGTCAAGATTTGGTTTGTATCGCGGCTGGCTCTCTGATTGCCTCGAGAATCACCCAAGCTGCCTCGGCGATTTTGCAGAGTACAGTGAGTATTTGCCTCAGAGAGTTCTCGAAGTAAGCTCCTCGGATGGCTTACCAATTCTGAAGTTAACCCAAACCACGGGGATGACAGGCCAGTTTGCCGCACTCAGTCATTGCTGGGGTGGCCATGGTGGCTTCAGAACTTACAAGTCTTCGCTTCAAAGCCACATGATCTCCATTGACCCTAGTCTGCTCTCAAAGACGGTATTTGATGCTGTCGCAATCACACGAGGACTTGGACTCAGATTCCTTTGGGTCGACACATTGTGCATTATCCAAGATAGTCCTGAAGACTGGAAGTCCGAATCTGCTAGCATGGATCTGGTATACCGGAACGCAGTAGCCACTATTGCTACATCGAGCGCGAAGGACGGACGCGGAGGATGTCTGTTACAATCATCGTCGAGGCTTGATGCAATTAGAGTTCCACTCACTATCAATGCCTCACAACAACTCACCTCGCTCATGTTCAAAATCCATTCAGGTTCTATAACAGAAGTTTTCAAAAACAATGCATTGTGTGAGAGGGGATGGTGTCTCCAGGAATCCGTTCTTTCGAAGCGAATCCTTCATTTCAGGAAAGACCGTGTTATATGGCAATGTAAGGAATCCCTTACTTCCGAAGATTACATTGATCTTCGACGGGATCAAGACAGCACAAGCAATATGAACAAAACCCGTAGGTTCTCAAAGCTTGGCATCCCGCCCATCCTTTCCACCCCCCCAACCTAGATGATTAGATGTACGTCCTGGAAGATTACTCAAGGCGGAAACTCACCGTACACACCGACAAATTATTCGCCATGGCAGGCTTGTCAAATTTCTTCAAGGCTGCCTTAACAGATACATACATCGACGGCATATGGCTCAATGGAATCCACAGCTGCTTCCTCTGGATATCAGCAACAGGAGGAATGCAACAGCCCCCATCACCAAGAGCACCAAGCTGGTCTTGGGCCGCGTTGGACGGACCCATCTTTCACTTCCAAACTCTGCGATCGATGGAAGCACTCCAGAAACCAATCTTACGAGTCCTACAATTTCCGCAAAAAGAGGACACCTCTGCAGGACAGCAGCTGGATTTCTCAAAATTCACGAAAGATGACTTGGTTGTCTGTGCCCCCATCTGTTCTATTTATCGATCTGATTCTACGATGACAGCATCGCAATTCACCATCACTGCGTCTGAGAGTTTTCATGATTTGTTGTATGAGAAGCGCGATATGACGTGCCATGAGTTATTTGATTCGAGGGGCGAGTCTTGTGGCTGGGCTTCGTTGGATCAGGAGAGTTTTGTCTTAGAGGATATGTATTATCTTCTTGTTTCGAGTATGTCTTTGGGGGAAAAGTTTCAAGCGCATGATGTGTTAATATTGAGGGGTGCTACTGAAGGGAAGGAGAGCAGGTTTACACGGATGGGTGTGGGTGAGATTACACGGGAGGGGTTCTTTGAGGTGGTGCAGGCCAAGTCAATTATACTCGAATAGGAACCAAGCGGTTCTTAAGTAGCCTTACCACTGATTCACTTTCACTTCATTGTCTCTGATATTTGAATAAAACATCGATTATCCAAGAGGATCTGCTTCTCCATAATCCATGTTCTTGCTAAAGCACCGGTTTTCTGGACCACCGCTCTCTCTCTCCTCTGCCCATTCAACCTCTACTACACACCTCAACCACTTCCATCGTCTCTACCCCCTCTACTAGTTATATTTGTTAGGTTGATACACATAGTGCGAAGGGCGCCAATCCTCGTGATGATGAGGATTCCGACCTACATACCACATCATGTCGCCGACGCTGAATCTGTAGAGGGTACCGTGAAGGGGGTGGGACATAGCGGTAGACAGTTGAGTCGTTTTATCTTCCTGTGGTTTGTATTTGTGATGATCTTAATGATGATAGCGGGGATGATATTTTGTTGCTTATGAAGTAGTGTGAGATGGAATCGACTGTAGATTTAAGAAAGGGGGAAGCTGAAACTATATACACATAAAACAAGGACCCACTTAGTGTTACACGTGACCTCCAACTGATAAGTAGATTTGTTGCGAGTTTGTGAGGAGAGGTAGATTTATAGTTATGTATGATGGATTGAGAGAACAGACATTGGTCTCGAAATCCAGGGCACTTATAGCCCTCCGTGTCTCTGCCGCGATTCTGTTGTCTTCCTTCCTATGATCAGCACAGCTAAGAGCTAGCCATCTCATGGATCAGTGTGAAAACAATATGCCCACCAGTGAGTAAGTCACAAGAGGCAAGAAGTCCATCCGGGTGAAAGAAAATATTACACAGTAAAGTAAACCCAAGTATTTGGTGAATAGAACAGCGGTTTAAACATAAAGAAGCAACTTTGATCACGACAGACCTTCATCGATTTATCAAGTCGCCCTTACTTGAAGACTCTTGCGAATCTTGTGCGGAGAAGTACCCAGCCCGGATTTCTTGCAGGGAATAGTGGCATGAAAACGGCGATACCAAGTACGCATAGACAAATATTTCCATTTCGAATTCTAGTTTGACTCATTTCTACACCAAAACTCCTAGCTTTATAGCCTTTTTAACCTAAAAATCCAGCCCACTGCGGCCTGTATGTCCCACTCGGATCGTAATGCACCACATACCAAAACACCGAGAAACAAAGTATCCTACAACAAAAATCAAAAGCCAACACATTCCTATGTCCCCTACTCCCGTCCTCACACAATAACACATGCCTCTTTGTCGCCTTAAAAAAGTACAACAACCACGAAAAAGACGAAATGCTGATGGAAAATATGAAATACAATTGACTGAAATGAAGACGTTGAACCCCAGCTAGCAGGATGTAGATAACGAGCATTGACATCACGAGTCCTCCTAAACGACGGTTTGGGGTGGGAGTTGAGGCGTCGGATTGTAGCGCCATCAGCGGGACGTGAATCAAGAAGACGATGAAGTGTGCGCTGAAGCGAAGGAGGCGAAATGTCCATTTACGCATCAGGTTCGGATCTGGTGGGATGACGGCGAGGTCGACCCAAGCGAGGAGTGCGAGTTGAAGAAGCACAGCCAGCCCACCACAGAATCTGTCGAAGAGAAATAGTCGGTCCTCGATTGGATCATCTTTCGCCGGGTTGGTATTGACCTCTTCGACGGCAAATTCGGAGAGGGTGTTCATGCCTTCCAAGGCGAGGAAGGAGGATAGGTAGAAGCAAGCCCATACTTGCGTCCATTGAATCCCAGTACTGGCCATCAGCTTGATCACTTGTGACAGCACGCCGACGATGAAACAAGCGCATCTTAGAAAGAGGACCTGCTCCAAAGACCGAATTCCTCCTGATTCGATATCTTCGTGACCATCAACGCGCGCATTGAGGACTTTCTTAGCTGCGACTGCATACGGGAAACCGAGGCGACGATATGTGATGAAGCGGATTATGATAGTGATACTGTCAAATGCGCATACGATAGGTGAAGCGCGGAGGTAGGTGCGCAGTGAGGGGTCGAAACCACAGATTCGACCTGATGGCTGCATCATCGTGTTTATGGCTAGAGGTAGTAGTGACCCGAAAGCACTGTACCAGAAGATCTCGTTGGACGCCATTTCGGTGGGATTTGAGTGCGATGTCCATCGCAGAGAAGACGATGAGCGCTGAAGGACGAAATGAATTGAAGGTTGATGTTGCATTGTGGCGTTCAATATGTATGCAGGTTGGAGAGATGCTAAGTGTTTTGGGATGGGAGACAGGGGGCAGGTTATTTTTGGAAGCAGAAACACTGGGTTGATAGGGCCAAAACCAGATACCAAGCAGACGAACACTGAAGAAAATATTGATGGAGACGCAGTGTTCGGGCATTAGAGAATAAGCTCATAATGCTGCGGCGAAGGACTACTGGTCCGGATTTAAGTACGAGAAGCAGATGCAAGAGGAGCAAAAGAACACGCTCGTAGCAAGAGGTCTATACTTTGTTTGAAATTCAGATTGTCCCAGGACTTCTGGGACATGCGAAATGCTTTTTGCGGAAGCCGAGAAAATGAATGAAGGGAACAATTCGCTCAGCAATCAGACAAGAGCTTTTATTTCAAAGCTTGGCCGATCAACCCGCAGCTATCTCTTCTTCCTCATCTTCCCACTCGCCTCTATCTTCCATTTCCTCGTTCAGCTCCATCTCACCATCGCCTTCTAAGCCCTCACTGTTGAAAGTCAGTAAGTTTCGTTTCAATGTACTGAGGGGCAAGGGGGATTTAAAAGTGCTTACGAGTCCCACTCATCGACGTCCATCTCATCGTCGTCGTCCTCTTCCGCTGCGTCACCCTTCGCACCAAGACCCTTGGCTTTCCTCTTCTTCTCAACATTCTCCTTCTGCATCTTCTTCCTCGCCTCTTTCTCTTGTCTTCTCTGCTCCCACTTCTTCTCCAAGTCCTTGATTTCCTCTTTCGACTTGTGAATGTACTCATGCCACATGACCTTTCCATTACAGACACCTTCCTCAACCTTAGTCATCCGCAGCTTCATCCTAGGTCCCAACTCTACTAATTTGACGGCTCTCTTCTCGACGCCGTTCTTGCCGCCTTTGCTCTTGGAATCCCGCGTACGGTCTTTCTGACGCTTCGATAGAATCTTCTTGGCTCGCGTCTCCACGACCTCCACTTCAGCGTCTGTATCGACTTCACTCCCGCTCGTAGCATCGGTCATGTAGCCTTCTCCATCGTTACTGACCATGTAATCTGCAATGTCTTCCATCTTGCCTAGATTTGGGAGTCCGCCTTTCTTGCTTTTGCCTGACTTTTGGGAATTTAATACCCTTTCTGCGGCATTCAGTCTCCGTAATGGTTTCGAAAGGCCGGTGGCTTTTGTTGTGATGGCGTAGTGTCTGAGGTTTAGCGTATATGTGCCGTCGTTCTCCTTTGCTGGTTCGCGGTTCAAGAGCATTACTCGGCGGATGGAGGATAGTGGTGTGTTTTGGGGTGTGATTGCTGGAAAGAGAGACTGGAACATCGTGGTGACGAGAGATTCGAGATGTTTGGGTACTTTGGAGCCAGGTTCGGAGTCGGAGGCGGGAGAAATGAAATTGTTCATGACGAGCTAGAAATGTTAGCATTGGTCTTTATGTCCAGCAATAGCAGGGAAATTTACCAGAGGAGGACTTAAGTATTCCTTTCCGCCACCTTTTGGGTGCTTCAAAGCTTTCCTAATATCCTTGCATAGCGAATAGCTCTCCACATTGAAGTGTAACGTCGGCCCTCGAGGTGTGACTGCCAGTCGCATGTTGGTATTTCCAGACTCTGATCTCGAAAACAGCATAAGATGCGTTACACCGAGCGGTCCTGACATTGTAACGTAATCTCTCAGTCGATTGGCCCTTCTCTCCTTCAATCTCGATGCAGTATCGGGCTCCATCATCAATCGCACATCCTTTACAAGCTGGCTCACGCTGGTTCCAACTTCGCCAGCTCCAATTCGAATGACCATGCTCTTCGGGTTGTTTGATGTCTTGCTGGCAGGAACTCCCTTGCCCGCAGGACCATTGTTGGCACCAACATGCGTACGCTTCTTTGTTCGACGTCGTGCCATGGTTGCGAATGTATTGTGGTTTGAATGTCCCAAGGCGCGTGGGAGAATGAGATTCGAGATTCTTGAGGGCAGAAATAAATTTTGGCGGGGCCCAGCTTTGCACAGCCAATCAAGAGCCGGACGTCGATAAAGAGAGCTTATCTGTAAAATTTATTTCATCGACGCAATATCAGTCCTACACACCAACAACCACGACAATGCTGCCAGTAAAGAGGAGAAAAACCGACGAGGACAGGCCAAAAGGTCTAAATATCAAGAAGAAGAAGACGAAGAATGTTGTCAAGGACCCGGTACCTGCGTCAGCTTCTTCGTCGCCGGCTCCCGAACCAGAAAATGTCCAGGCACCGAAGGGAGATTCAGATGAGGAAGCAGAGGTAGAAGGAGAAGTAGAGGCGCCGAAGAGTTTTAAAGACTTAGTATGCAGATACTTGCTTTCTGTTTATACTGCGGCTAATGGAGTATACCTAGGGCATCATCGATTCCCTATGCGACGCCTGCACCGCTTTGGGATACAAAAATCCAACTCCAATTCAAGCACAATCAATACCTCTCGCATTAGAAGGCCGAGATCTGATAGGACTCGCAGAGACTGGTAGTGGAAAAACAGCGGCATTCGCGCTTCCAATTCTACAAGCTCTACTCGACAAACCTCAACCTCTGTTCGGACTCGTCCTTGCGCCCACTCGCGAATTGGCATATCAGATATCACAAGCTTTCGAGGCTTTGGGCTCGCTCATATCGGTACGATGTGCGGTTATTGTTGGAGGAATGGATATGGTTCCCCAAGCCATTGCGCTTGGCAAGAAACCTCACATCATTGTGGCTACACCCGGACGACTGCTGGATCACCTGGAGAATACTAAAGGGTTCTCGTTACGATCGCTGAAATACTTGGTCATGGACGAGGCGGATCGTTTACTAGATCTTGACTTTGGGCCTATCCTAGACAAGATACTAAAGGTCCTCCCACGAGAACGCCGAACCTACCTCTTCTCTGCGACGATAAGTTCCAAAGTCGAAAGTCTGCAGAGAGCAAGTTTGAAGGATCCGCTTCGAGTTAGTGTCAGCAGCAGCAAGTATCAGACAGTCTCGACATTGAAGCAGAGTTATATTTTCATACCCCTCATACACAAGGATACCTACCTAGTCTTTCTGTTAAACGAGTTCGCTGGACAGTCAGCAATTGTCTTCACACGAACGGTCAATGAGACGCAGCGAATTGCTATCCTCCTACGATCACTAGGCTTTGGTGCCATCCCACTACACGGCCAGCTCAGTCAATCTGCACGTCTAGGAGCTTTGAACAAATTCCGAGCAGGATCACGAGAGATCCTCGTCGCTACAGATGTCGCGGCTCGTGGTCTCGATATTCCATCCGTCGATGTGGTCCTCAACTACGACTTGCCACCCGACAGCAAGACCTATATCCATCGTGTTGGACGAACTGCGCGAGCTGGGAAGGCTGGTGTTGCTATCAGTATTGTGACTCAGTACGATGTTGAGATTTTCAAGAGGACAGAAGCTGCGTTGAAGATGGAGCTGAAGGAGCATGAGACGGAAAAGGATGAGGTGATGGTGTTCAAGGCGAGAGTCGAGGAGGCGCAGAGACATGCGAGAAATGAGATGAAGAATCTGCATGAGGATAGAGGCAAGAAGGGGTCAGTGTTGAAGGGCAGGAGACCGAAGCCAGGCGACAAAAAGAGAGGACGGGATGAAATGGACAAAGAAGAAGGTTAAGCTTCTACTAACAATTCAACATCAGTTTCAGATCTACCAGAGCATGCTCAAAGTACAAGCCAATTGGGTACATTCGTTCTATTGAGTGAGTGCCGAGCCAATCGCACTTTCCTTTTCATGCATTCATTTGACGCCTGGCTGAAAAGGGTTGGTATGTTCAGCCGCACTCAATCATGAGAGGTGCCATCCTCCTTCTCCATCTCAGTACGTAAGCCCTTCACCGACCCTAGAACCAAACTCCATACGGCCTTTCGTCATCCATACACAAATCATCCTGGACGCTATCTCATTGTTTTAACATCTTGAAAGTCCCACATATCTTCGGCCATTACTCAGCACGCAAGAGTCTAGGTTCACAGGTTGATGACAGGCAAGGTGTGGTCTTGGGTTTCGAAGTGCAGCATGGTGTTGTGAAAGATGGACTCAACGATTCATACGGAACGCCACTAATAGCTGGCCATCTCGAAAACTCCTGGATGCAACACCTTACACTTTATGCCTTGAAGATACAGGTATGATGGGCGATCACCGATTCGAGAGTTTGGCAGATTCAGGCTTTGATCAAGACCATCTTCAAAAGTAACGCTACCTCCAAAGCAATGCGCTCCCCAACTACAAAATCGATCCCAAAAACAAGTGCTCTATGGCTTCTCCAATGCAAAGGCCACTCTATAATCGAGTCGGTATCCTCGGTTCCCAAGCAATTGAGTTAAAGTCCGCCAACACAAACCGGATATTATTCCGTTCCGAGAGTAATTGCTTTCCCAATGCCAAGTTTTCAGTATCCATACGCCATCCCTATGTTCCATCTAACAGCTTGATTTTCCCCAAAACCAAACGCCAGTGCTCTATCCAATGTACGAGGCGGTTATAGAAGCCGGGAGCGCAACTTAAGTTGCTCCATGACTAACGACGAATCGAAGGCACATCGCTCCAGTCTCAGCGACAGAACTGGCAGAGGTGGCTACTCATGAGGCGCTTGCAGTTGCCGCATGGATATTTCAAGGAGTTTTGGAGAGGAGGCTTGGGAGTCTTGGTTCTAGGTTCGTTGGCATAGGAGTTCTTGTCCTAGTTCTTGCCGCTGACACTACCTGGAGCTAGAGGGTACTGGGAATATAATTGCATTAGCTCTTGGCCTTGCGGCATCTGCTGCAGCTGTTGGAGTTGGAAGACATTGGGAAGGTAGTGCGCGGTTATTGTTTGTCAAGAAGAAGTTTAGGTGTTATAGAGGTGGGTTGTCTGGTTGCGAAGTGCAAGAGACACTTGATGCGCAGTTGCTATTTCTTGCGAGGTTGTAGAAGGAATAGATGCAATGACCTTCAGAGTTGCGAATGGTAAGATTGTCCTGATGTGCAGAGTAATCGTTGACGATTTGAGGTCGGACGTCGTGAATTGTAAATCGCAAGATAGTGTTGGTAGTGTCGAGATTATATGCGTTCTGGAAGGAGGCTATTCACCATGCGCGCACTCTAGCCGGATTTGGACTATGGCCATTACTTCAGGCGAAACCTTATTTTAAGCTTATTCTAAGAGCTGGGTGTCTCTTACATATTGGTACAATCTATAGCACAACTGCTCCCCGCAGCTTACCGCGACTCCCCTTCTCCCACTTTCTTCTCATGGAGTGTGACTGCAGTTCCAATTATCCCTCAGCATCCATAGAGCTCATACAACTACCTCGCACTCAACTAGAAATGTCGGGAAAACCAGCATGCTTCTATCTGTCAGAGATGGCAAGAAAACGGGACATAAATTGCGCCTGTTTGGATTCAAGCCAAACTGGAACGTGGAATTCAGACATTCGAATTCAAACTCTCAACAAACTAGAAAAGCCCCTGGGAGATTAGTAATAGCAGAACTCGATGTGTTATCTAATAAACGCTGTCATACTGGAATATCCATCGACTCATGGGACTTTGTTGGTTGTTCCCCTGAATTACCCCACACCTCTCGCTAAACAACCGATCATTAACCTTACCCCACCCCCTTTCCCATCCACAACTGTCTTCAAACACCCCAACCTACTAGCCGCCCACCATCAAAAACAACATCGTGTTTTTGAACTTGGAAGTTTCGTCTACGTAATTCGTTCCCGACGACCGAAAATCTATAAACTTGGACATGTGTAATCCGTTGAACGTCGGCGGACAAGGCACCGAGCGGCGAGCAATCTATTTATTAGGTATATTTCTCACCCCTCCGCAAGCCTAGGACCCTGTCCTCAAGCCCAAACGCAATATCCCCATCGCCATCTACCAACTCCCTGAATCTCACCTTCGTCTTCCTTACATCTCTATCTAACGGCAGCGCTCCAAGCGAGCTCCCCTCAACCAATCGATCCAACTGCACATTCCGAGTCGTTGCGATGGTCGCTGAGAACGACGTACTATGACTGACTCCGTTCTGTATCGTGACATACGTCCCAATAGCGATGCTGAGGATAGCGACGGCGATGGCTACGCCGTAAGAGAGTATGAGGTTGAGGCTGTTGTATTGGTAGATGTTGTGGGTTGAGAAGGTGGTGATGGGGATGGTTTGGTTTGGTGCGCCGCTGGTTTTGTTGTCAGCAGGTAGCTTCATTTGGAGAGGTGAAACTTACGAGATGTTAGCAGATAACATGCTGATTGTGATGTTGTTGAAAAGATCTTCGATAGCTGGTGCTAATGTCCCGTTCCGGCACATCCACGAAGGCTGCTCGAAGATGTCCGTGTGGGCGTGACCACTTATGTTATTGTTGGGCGCGAAGTAGCGATCCATGTTCTCTATATCAAACCAGAAGTTTGGTGTCATATCCTCACAGGCTATGAGCCCAGTCAACATTGCCCTGCTCGTCTGTGATTCGACTTCCAGAATGGTGGCATCGGCCCCCCACATGGTTGACATCGCCAAAGTTATATTTCCACTCAGGACATTCACCAGCGCAGTAAAAATTGAGCCGTATGCTGGGAGCTCAGGCCAGAGAAGTCCTGCAGTAGCTCGACGTATCCCATTCAATTCCCCGAACTCAGAAATCATGTAAAGAGGTCTGAAATCGGTGATGTTCCGGCTCACGCTTTGGATGCTACTTACATATCCGAAGTCGAGCTCGAAAGAAGCATTTCCAAGGACGCATACGATTTCTGAACTCGTAGTTGTAATCCACAATTGTTGACTTGTGAAGGTTTCGTTGTCAAAGCTCGATAGCCTAGCAATTTCTTTGAAAATGAGCGAATTTTGGTCGACATCGGCGAAGTCCCCATTTGCAGTCATGTTGGCCTGATATGAGATAAGGTCGGCGAAATCCGCTGGAAGATCAACATTCCAATTGTTGAATTGATCAATGGCTGGACAGCCTCCCTTGCCTGTCGTAGGCTCTGTAACCCAGCCCGGACATCCATCGTTGGGGGCAAAAGCGGAAAACACCAGTGCTTGCCACCAAGAACTTTTGATGTCACCAACCAACATCTCATTCTTTGTAGTGTTGAACTCTGGCGATTCAGCGATACCTGGCGTGGTTATGAACACCCCTGTTTCGTTATTATAAGTTGACTTGTTGAAAAGTTGCTGCGAGTAGTAATCGAAAACTGGCTTTTGGGTAGCATTTGCTGCCTTACATTGCAGTGAAGGGCCATGGAATTTTATGCTGTAAGAGGAGTTGAGGTACGGCGGTGAAATTGGCAACAGACTCATCTCGTATGCCGTATCTGTTGCCACGCTGATGATCGAAGGCGGAGGTGCTAAGTTTGTTTCGTCGGTGATCCAGCCTGGCAGAGACCCTGCAAAGAAGGGACAATTAGCAGCTATCCCAGGATTGTTTCAGGACGTTTGACCGCATGACGCCAGAAAGACTCGTAAGACTACTGGGAGCAGGAGAGTATTTCTCCCTGTACGTACAGTTCAAAGATGGCCATGGAGTAAGGATCGTTTGATTTTGCAATCCAGGGACCACCGACAAGGTTCCGGGAGGAGTGACAGAGGCAATACCCATGCACCTAGATATATATTAGCCAAGAAGCGGAAGAAAGCTAAGCCTGCTCACCAACTTATTAATGCTAGTAGCACTGCGATCTGGCCATGCTTGAGGATTTCCGGGTTGAAAAAGGCTCTTGGATCGGATGTCATAGTGAAGAGGTTATCAAGTGTTTCCAGTGTGTATCCTCGCCTCCTGACCATTGACCAAATATATTGGCTGTGGGCAATTACAGTCGCCGCTGCCAACAGATGAACGACCAGAAAGGCAAAGGTGGTCCCAAATGTGATAGCCCATTGCTGCCGCCTGGCAGAGCCGGCAATGGTTCCATCGAGCGACTTGTAATAGAAATGGTGTCCGAGGGCGAGAGCTACCCCGCTAAAAGTGCAGAATAACACATAGCTTGGCTGCTGCCAGTGTAGTCCCCACTTCACGTACTTGGGGTTCCCTCCCTGACTGAAGATATCTTTCTTGTATTTTCGAGACTCGAAGAAAATGAACCCAAGTTGCCCTTGTTGGAACGACTGTTATTCAACGGATTGATTGCAGACAACGGTGAGACAGGACGTCGACTCTGTGTCATCGAAGAATTTTCGTCTGGCAGATCTTGATCACATGACGTGCTTTCAAATTCAGAAGGACTTCGGGATACATCGATGTAAGGTTTGCGCTGTACCATTGAGACCATGGCGAGGGGGGTTTTCTTCTAAAAAGAGAACTCAGATGTTGCACCTTGGATATATAGCTTGATGCTCTATTTTCGAAGCTTGAATCTCCATTCTCGTAAGCACCTCGAATGACAATCCTTGCTTCGGGTTAATCCGCTTAGCTGCGCAGCAGAAGGAATTCGGCAGTACGTAAAACATTGTGCCGCACACTTGCAGTGCCGTACAGTACCTCTTGCAACTGTTGGGCGCTCGCCGCGACTGCTGTTCGATCGGCCCACTAGAGCTGACCGCAAAAGGAGGGAGTATAGCAGAAACAAAGCATGGGCAGAGAGAAACAGGACAAAAGTGAAAAAGCACAGTATCTAGTGGGGTAAAAGTGTTTTCTCTGAAGATTTGATGTTGATATAGGTAGTTGGTGAGGTGATAAAGGGTTGGTGTCGTGAGGTGGCTATGTCTAGGGTGTGCCTATAATATTCACGATCACGTGAAGGCGTCATCTCCGCGAACCTCGATTTACTTCCTTCGAATATCCAGCCTGCCCAATACTCTACTCCAGATTGCATCTCATACCTCCTAAGGAGTGCTGTATTTGACCGTCCCTTTTATGCTGTTTGTGTTTAACCAAATAAGGCTAGCCTTACTGCCTCGTCAATTCCTGCATGATTGCTGAAACTCGAACATAGGGAAGTCAACAAGCATTTGAGGAAGCGTTTTCTCTATTGTAAGATCATATCTTTGCTATTCTGAAACACTTGAAGCATTGCATTTTCTTACAACTCCAAGCAATACTACTTATTATATAGCCCAGATTGATAAATCTGGGGCAATCTCGCGCCTTCAACAATGTCCCTCGAACATCCAGACTTTCAAAGCACCACCTTACTTCCCTACCCCAATTACAAGCCGCAGACCATCTTCTCAACCAGCAAATGTACTCCTGCTCCTCAGCCACGCACCATATCTCCAGAGATAGAACATGCCAACGACACCCAAGCAGGACAGTCCGGCCAACAAACTGACTCCTCCACCGATTCCTAAATTGATAAACATTGGCCTCGAGAATAAAATACAAGCCGCCGCGAACAACGATCGCGATAGATCATTTGCCGCGAACAAGGAGGCCGCATATTTTGGGTACGACAATGGCAGATACACAAACACACATTGGAAGATCAGGAAATTGGCAGTGACCAAGATGACCACACCAATGAGGCTGGCAATCCAATGTACTCCATGACGAGCAGTCCATCTGAACACGGGGTAATCAGCAATTGCACTTCTAAGGATGTCTCGAGAGAAATATCATGAGACACCTCCAAATAGGAAAAGGAATAATTCCCTATTTTCTACTCACCCAAACATAAAATAGCCGGCTGGAAGGAAGATGACACCGAGAAGTGCTGGAACGAGACGATGTTCTGGGGCGCGCAGGCCGTTTTTCTTGATATCTGGGATCAGATACTTGAATTGGTAGATTAGAAAACCGGATACACCGATCAGACAAGCGATCCCAATTGTGACGAAAGCGAGACCGGTTTCGCCAAGGTTGAAACCGTAAATAGGTGGGTAGACCAAGGGGAAAGCTTCGAAGAAAGAGTAATAGATTCCATAAGTCAAGGACGTCTGTGCTTCTGTCAATCCTTCTGCTTTGAACAATGCTGACCTGGATTTAGGACACTCACGTATATATTCGTGAAAGCGACAGCAGGATCCTTGATCATAATTTCAACCGGCTTGATAATGGCATCCCAAAACACCTCGGAAACTGTCAGCTTCTCCTGATCGATTTCGCTCTTCGATTTGATATGTGTCGCTCCAGTAAGTTTCCGCAGGCGCTGGGCTCGGCGGCGGAGGATGTTGTCTGATGAAGTTTCGGGATATGCGAATAGGAAGACGATAAGGATTGGGCCGGTCAGCCAGACAATCTCCCACAATCCCCACTACAATGAGTTAGTATCATCTTTTGCAAAAAGCGCAGTAGGTGAGATAGGGGTTTCAATCTCCCAGTCTTGGCAAGACAATCGAGGAGGCTTGACTGGGCTGAGAGATTGAGCATGCTGAGGTGAGAGGCTCCTCGGCCCCCAACATAGCGAAACCAAAGAGGCGAGATAAAGAAAGGGATTGCTTACGCGCCAGCCTTTGGCCTGGACAGCGAATGCCGCGATGATGGGGCCTATGGCTGGACCCCAGAAGCAGGCCGCTGTCCAGGAAGAGAGGTAAACTGGGAGCTCGAGCAGTGAGTACTATGTCTCGTTAGCCTGGATCGATAAAGTTGGAGTGTGACGGCAGCTACCATATCACCAACCGAAGCCCCTCCATTTGCAAGACATGGACTCCCAAAGAAACCGGTCAGAAATCTCAAGACTAGTAGTCCTGCATAGTTGTCCACAACCGCTGTTGGAAACGACAAGATAACGAAAAGCGCAAAAGTGGGAACGTAAACCCAATTCCTTCCAATCGCAGCAATTTCGCTCAACGGCGCGAAGAGCAGTGGGCCAATCCCATATCCCACGACATAGATTGCAAGACCGATGGCTGCTGGTGTCGCTCCGACATGGAACTGTTTCATAACTCCCTCTTCACCTGGAACGTACATACTGGATGCACCGTAAACGGCCATGGAGTACAAACACAACTGCAAAAGCACCCATCCTTTCTTCGACCCGTTCCAGTTTTGTGGGTTCGCCGGGTCATCCGTGGAATACCAGTCAACGAGGATGGTTCCGTCAGCAGTTTTGGTTGGAGCTATCGCGATTGATTTTGTCCTTTCGGCTTCGAGGTTTTGTTCCACATCAAACCGCTCGTTAGTGTATGGACGCGTTGAAGTCCTGGACAGCACAGTGTGGAGTGTCGAGGGACGGGATCGGGTAGGTGTCATTTCGTCATCGGCGGCGGTCTTTATGGGCTCGAGGTGAAATGGGGCTGGATCTCCAGTCTCGACATCGTCTTCATCCTCGTCGTCAACATCTTCGGCTTCCTTTTTGGTGGTCTCTGGGCTTTCTTCTGCAGAATCGGCAACCTTTTCTTCTTGTTCAGCTGAGTTCTCGTCTTGTGCTAGGAGAGCGTTCTATTTCACGTCAGTTTAGTCTAACTGTATTGAGCTCACGGAGTCGTACTAGTGGTGTCCAACTGAAGCCTTCTCTTTCCTCAGGATAGAGTAGGACTTTGTTCTTGGTAACGTATCTCAACATCTGACCAACAGCTGATTCTCGCAAGAGATCCATTGCTACTGGATCGGGGATGTTGATGAAGTCTAGGCAGACCTAAAGATACGAAATACGATGAGAGTGGCACTTGCTTCTTTGTTTTGATGGAATGCTGGAGAAAACTGAAGCAAGAAATATTACGATGGTACAATTCCAGAAAGTGAAATATGGAGCCTACCTCACTCACTGCTATATACCACTCTTACGCACGACACTTGCTCGTCCATGGCTGTCTATCGTTGCCTCTGTCGCAACTCTAGATTGATAATACAAAGGGTCCACTCGACAGCTTGGGAAGACATGGGTGTTGTTTGGTTTTCGAATGATTACTATCCAATGCGTATCCCTCTTCGGGAGATTTTTAGTCAGGAACAAAGGGCTTGTCAGCATGTATGCATACGGTATGTTATCGCCGAAGGATCGTTGAATGTGATTGGCCAACCTCCGCCGACAACGACGAATTTGTCACACAAGCCTCAATTCAAAGAGCATCATTCGTCTTGGCAGTTTCGCGTTCGAGATAGGAATTATTTTTTCTGTTTATGGGAAAAGCACGAAGGATATCGATACGCGAGACAGATATAGCAGCATGGATGTATATGCGGGTTGGTTGGCTTTTGATAGGTTGGACGGGTACAAAAGCGCGAGCTCGGGACGGGCATTGAAGTGCCGGGCGAGTGTTCGCTCGAAGGTGAGTTCTTAATCGCCCAATTGTTTCTCTTCCAAACCTTTTACGTGAAGTTCAAACCCACGGAATTCATCTTTCGGAATTAACCTAATCTTGATTACTGAAGAAAGACGACATTGGGATTGCCTATTGAGTTTCTCATCTTCGTTTTCGGTGCTTACTGGCAGTATCCCCGAAGTAAGCATTTCTCACCTGCCGTAACGCCGCGAATTTGTAAGATGCCTCAGACACGACTGTTTTCTGCCTTGGACAGCTCGTTTCGCTCGCGATCCAGTCTTGCTTTGTCTCCTAGAATTGCTCATGACAGCGTACTCTTCGTGCATCTTGGAACTATTCACGTCCGTGGTTAGAGTCTTGATGAACTCGCAATCTAAATTGAACGCAGGACGGCAAATCTTTAAAGTCAAGAATTGGTAAGTTGTTTCACGATTTTAGACACCCCACAGAAGGGATCTGAGACTACTGTTGCCTGCGATGCTCACAGGTCCACCAAAAAGCGACTCCCAAAGCCTTGGAGCCAACGACCCCACAAGAAGAAAGAAGGAAGAGAGTATGCGTTCACGTCCTTGGGTTTGCCATCTGCGGTCAAGCGGCAAAGGACCAAGCTTCCTACAAATTCTTCCTCAGAAACTCTATCTGGACCTTGATGTTCTCCTCAAGACCCGGCCCATCATATACACCAAAATGGCTGTATCCCCTCACGACATGAATCTGCTTTGGCTCCAAAGCAAGTTGGTACATGGCCAGTTGATTATCAGTCCCGACTGTCTCATCATCATCAGCCACAACCATCAAAAAGGGCGTCGGCGCAATCCTATGAATGAACGACTTCGGTTCATGCGCCATAAGGTTGAACATCGACTGCAACGTCACCTCATTCTTCCAATTCCCTCCAATCTTCTTCATGTCCTCCATGAAGTGGTACGCCGCAGGCGAGTTCAAAATCGCCATCGATCTCCCACTCTCAGCTTCCTCGGGACTTGTAGGACTAACAGGAATCATGACCGATGGATTCCCACCCCTAATTCCTGCTCGATTGGCAAAGATACCAGGAAGCATTTTTACCAGGGGCTTGGTATGGATCTCCCCAGATACGAATGGTGTTTGTGCTATGACGGTTTTGATACGTTTGTCTACCGCGGCGGCACAGATTACATTCCCACCTGAGAGACTGGTTCCCCAGTACGCGATTCTCGTAGCGTCGACCTCGGGTTGAGAAGCGGCGAAGTCGAAGGCGTCAAAGTAATCTCTGACTTGGTGGACTGGGTCGATTTCGTTCCTGGGGAGTCCATCACTGTCTCCGAAGTTGCGGTTGTCGTATACGAGTGTGTTCCATCCTTCTGCTTGGAATCGTTGGGCGAAGTTGTCGAGGTTCTGGAGCTTGATTCCTGAGAACTGGTTTGGTCAGTAAGTGTTTCATATAGTACAGTTCTGTTGGTCGAAGGGTACATACACCGTGGCTCATGATTATGCAAGGGCCTTTTGAAGTTGCGGGGTAGAACCACGCTCGTAAAGTTACGCCATCGAGACTTTTGAACTCGACATCACGTCGATTGGTCGTCATCTCGAAATACCTATCATGGAAGATAGTTCGATGGGATAGGAGAATGTGAGGGAGGGCTCTTTCTTTTGTTCAACCTACAGAAACTCACATACATTGCACCATCCAATCGAATCCGCGTCTTGGGATCATTTTCAAAGGTTCCGACACCATCGGAACCGGGTCGGGGTCGGAGACTTCGCCCTTCTGAAACATACACAAAGCTCATTCCGATCACAATCGGAATCAGCGTCAAGACGTGATAATATAGTCGGAACCGAAATCTTGGGAAAGCCATTTTATTCTCCGCCTTCCAAACCACTAACCCGGAACAAATTCCGTAGTTCAGAACTTATACTTTCGTCCCAAATGAGCTGCTTCGACAGCTTCGAGACAGAAAAGAAGAGAAAAACAGAGATTGTTGCCTCGAAAGAAGCTACATCAACAATGCCAAAATCCATCCTCCCCCGCGAAGGCCTCACACTGGAAGCCTTATTCGCTCCAATCCGTCAGATACTCCTTCAGCCTCTCCTCACCGGATCACTCCTACTGGTCAGGTATCAATATCTTGATTATATTCAGAGATGGGTGTCGCCAAAAGCATTCAACAATTTTCGATCAACCAAGGCGCTGACCGCTTTGAGCGTTTTATTCAGCATTGGTCTCTTGCGAAAAATCAACAACGCTCTATCTCGGCTTGTCCTGAATAACTTCACCCACGATGATACATGGGACTGGTCCAAAGAAGTTGTTGTCGTGACGGGAGGAAGTGGCGGGATAGGAGCTTTGATGGTGCAAATGTTCGCGGATAAAAACATCACTGTCATCGCTTTGGACATCACTCCTCCAAGAAAGCCATTCTCATGCAAGTTCCCTACCCCAATTCCCAGTCATCACAATCAATACTGACAAGTCTTTTCATTACAGCGCCCAAAGTCCACTTCTACAAACTCGACATAACCTCTACCACCTCCATCCAGGATGTAGCCTCCCTCATCCGCAAATCGCATGGCGATCCAACCGTCCTAATCAACAACGCCGGAATCGGCACCTCCAAAACTATCTTCGACGAAACCGAAACCGAAATACGCCGCACATTCGACGTAAATACCATCTCTCATTTCCTCCTCGTCAAAGAATTCGTTCCAGAGATGGTGAGGGAGAATCATGGACATATTGTTACGGTGGCGAGCATGGCGAGCTTTTTGGTGCATGCAGGGAATGTGGATTATACGTGTACGAAAGCGAGTGCGTTGGCATTTCATGAGGGGCTGGGACAGGAGTTGAAGGGGAGGTATGGGGCGGGAAGGGTGAGGACTAGGTGAGTTTATTTTCCCTCTCTTGTATGTTGCTGTAGCGCTGATTCGGTTGTTGTGTAGCATCGTTCATCCAACGTGGATTCGAACACCGTTGATCGAAAGGTTGACTTCGAAGCCGGAGTTTAAGGACTTCGTGCTGGAGCCGGAGACGGTGGCTGAGGCGGTCGTGGAGCAGGTGTTGTCGGGGTATGGTGGGCAGTTGATTTTACCTGCGCGTTTGGGTCTGATGTCGGGCGTGAGAGGATTCCCCTCATGGTTGCAGGAAAGTATGAGGAATGGGGTTAACCAGGTTTTGAAGACCTGAAGCAGAATCCAACATTCTTATATCGGTGGCGAATGCGTCCATTGTCGATTATCCCATGCGTTGATACCCTGCGGCTGTGGAAATGGGTGGTCTGCGGTCCATTCGATGCTTTCTGCGGCCATCATTTGAGAAAGAAAGGAAGAGAAGGATTCGGATCTTGGAGTCAATTCGTTTTGTATTTCTGTTTCTTCCTTCCACCCACTGCTCGTCGAATCCGGGGTTTTGATGTTTGAGGATATTTCATGCAAGATAAGCTGAGGACCAATCCCTAGAGGGTCGTATCCCAACCTCTTCATCGCATTTTCCAGAGTCGAGACTTTTTGGCAGAGATGCTCCGATCCCGTGCCCGAAGTGCAGCACGCTTTGAGGATCTGGAGGCCAGTGAAGATATCTCGAGGCGCATTGCTGAACTGCAGCGGCGCATGTCGGACGGCCAGATAAAGCGCTGCAACAGCCGACAAAACGAAGAAGTTGAAGTTCACAGCTTGGAGTTCGTACATGGGAGTAGCTCTCCGAAGCTCGCTGCAAGACCGGATAGTATCCGAAGCACTGGAGACGGCTTTGTGAGAGAGGTGTGGGTTTTGGCAGACGTTGTCGGAAGAAAAAAGATAGTGCTTGTAGAGACCAATCTTCAGTTGGTTCTTGCAGACAGCTACCCATGCCTCGTTGAACTGGTCTCCAGGTGCACTGTTCGTGAGATCGAGATGATCTAGGTTATATGAGAGAGGTCGATTCATCGAAGTTGATAACGCCCATTTATCGGTCTCGATGTCAAGAGAGATGCAGGTTGAGGGCTCCATCAATATGTAGTTGCTCCCAAGCTTCGGCATTCTGGGTACGAACCTCGCCGCGATTCGAACATACTCGATGAGAGACGAAAGATAATACGAAGAACGATCCTTGAAGCGATTAGCATGATGGTCAGGGTGCTGAGGGATACACTCACATATTCAAGTATCCTATGATCCATATCCTCGTCGTGGAGTGTGAATGGGAAATTGATCATGAAGCTGAAACGTCGGTCTAGTACATAAATGCACCAGAACATCTTGGACACCCAGCTCGGCTTTCCATCGAGCGATTTGTGAAGTCCCAGTTCTTGGCACATCTTTGCAGCAGTGCTGATTTTTCTCCAGGCGAGGACTGTCTCGTCGCACTGCAAGTGATAGATACTCTAATGAGCTTCCTTAGCAATCAGTATGGATATCTCTCTTGGGGAACATACCAACAAGGTTGCAATAGCGATATCCTTCACATCAAACGTTGGCCCGCTCATCTTGGTCGTGAGCCTCTCGGACGCGATGGACAACAGGTTGCGGCTGACTTCGGTCTCTCTGTTTACCTTTGACGCGAGTGCACATGCTACAACTAGCCAGAGCAGATCCAAGTTTCTATCGTCGAGTTTATCATCCCACTCTGTGGTTCCTGTGCCTATGGCGGGGTCGAAAGTGTTGACTGATGGGTCAATGATAGTACCGGCCAACACAAGCAAGGAATCGAACTGAATAAAAGGGTAGAAACGCTCGCCCTCGAATCGAAAGTATTCGATTAATTCACACGTTTCCATCCTTGAAAATGGGAAGATCGTAGGTATTGATGTGATGTGACTTGGCGTCAGAATGTCATCGACTGCGAACGAGGACGGAGGGGTAAAGGGGTCGGGTAGAATTTCGGATCCGACTTTTAGCGGCCGAGTCTCTTTCCCGGTTCCCGAGAGGCACGTCTCAATCTCGGATGCAGCCTGAATAAGAATCGCGTCCAACTCATCATCGTGAGCCTCCACATCAACAACAACATCAATATCAGGATCTTGACTGGACGCTTCGATATGCCTCAACGCCAGGTCCAGCGAGGATTGTAATTGCCGCAATCCAGCCTCGAGATTTTGGTATCTAACTTTCGTCAGCCGCAGGCTTTTGTACTGCCCTTCCTCCTTACCTCGACGCGACTCCCACGCTTGCACCTGGCGGTGAAGTCCCACACTCATAGGTACACCGAACTTTGCGATGCGTACATCTTTGGCATCGAGGCCCGCCGCTACACTTGAGCTTTCGTCTCTTACATTGATGGCTGTCAGTCTGTCAACAGCAGGCTTCCAAGATGGAGCTAGGGAGAGGACGAACCATGCGTTTCGAGTGTATTTCTGACGTCTCTTGCTCTGTCCTACTGCGCGTTGACCCTTTTCCATGTTGCTCGACACTTTGGATGTTCGGATGGAGATGCCAAAGTCTATGATGGCATGCAGGAAGGAAAATGAAGAGGCACGTCGTTGTCTTCCATACTCCGCAATTCTGTGGCGTACCTGGTGGCGAACCCCACAATCTCCGCTCCCGCCGTTCTTCACACCTTTGAGGTCTCAAGCGGAAGCCGGTAGTTAGAACCGGGGAAATTTCAAAGTTCGGTTTGGTACCATCCAGCGCTGCAGGTGTGGACATAGTGTGGTTGGAGACATGGAAGGCCTGGCTGGATTCGAAGCTGCGGCTGGGTTCCGCCACGTCGTTCCGAGGAGTCTCGGAATAAAACGTCACGTGCCTCATCACGATCAAAACGCGCCGTACTTTTCGGAACGACTAGTACCTGTGTCTTGAAGAAATAGTATTAAGAATAGAATCTAGACCCTCCCTATCCAGCCTGTCTTTACGCTGTGATCGAGTTTTGGTTCCCCGAAAATCTGTTGTCACACATCAACCCCATCATCATTCAACCTCCACACGTCAATTAACCACTTCGGTCTTGACATTAGGTTCCCTCGCGCTACCCTCCCTTTCTCTACAATGATTTTCGACTTCGATATTGTGATTGTTGGTGCGGGACTCTCAGGGATCAATGCAGCACAACGAGTTCAGACAGAGTTTCCGGGATTGACCTACACGATCCTCGAGGCTAGAGAAGCCCTGGGCGGGACCTGGGACTTGTTCAAATATCCTGGAATTCGCTCCGACTCTGATCTGTACACATTTGGTTTCCCATGGCGCCTCTGGGAGAGTACTCAAGCCATTGCTGATGGTCCATCTATTAAAAGGTACCTGGTCGAGTCAGCGGCTGAATCCGGGATTGAGAAGCACATCCAATATCACCACAGACTGATTTCTGCGGATTGGTCTTCAAAGACCCAGACCTGGTCATTGATTGTCGATGCTGATGGAGAAAAGCGACAATTGAAAGCAGGATTCATGATCTATGGCACTGGATATTACGACTACGAAGAACCCTTGCAGACCACAATCCCCAACATCGACAAGTTCAACGGCACAATTGTTCACCCTCAATTCTGGCCCCAAGATCTCGAGTACAACGGCAAGAAGATAGTCATCATTGGCAGTGGCGCAACAGCAGTGACTCTCCTACCAGTACTAGCCAAAACAGCCGCCAGCGTCACAATGCTACAACGAAGCCCAACCTACATTCTCTCAGCACCCGCCATCGATTCCGAGACCTGGATTCGGAGGCTATTCCCCTCACACATCGCACATCAGCTCATTCGTTGGAAGTTCATGTGGGGCATGTGGTTGTACTTCCAGTTCTGCCGCCTCTTCCCTACCAAAGCGAAGCAATTGATCAAGGTCGCCACTGCAAAGGAACTCCCGAAACATATCGCCCAAGATCCACACTTCAAGCCTGCCTACAATCCGTGGGAACAACGTCTTTGTGTTTGCCCAGATGGGGATTTCTATGAGGCATTGCGGCAAGGAAATTCGCATGTGGTAACTGATACGATCGAGACCGTCACTGAATCTGGGATTCTTACAGCTGGAGGAACGGTCTTGGAGGCGGATATCATTGTCACTGCTACAGGCTTGAAGATGAAGTTCGCAGGAGGCGCTCAAACAAGAGTCGATGGAACTTTGATCAAGTTCTCAGACAAGTATTTGTGGAAAGGGGCTCTGCTGCAGGATGTGCCTAATACGGCGTTCTTGCTTGGATACACGAACGCGTCATGGACGCTTGGAGCCGAAGCTTCTATCCAGTTGGTGTGTAGAGTCTTGCGATACATGATGGCCAGAAGACTGGCGGTTGTTACGCCAAGAGTGGAGGATGAAAGTAAGGTGCAGCCGAGGAATATGATGAATTTGAAGAGTACATATATCGTTGCGGGGCGGGATGTTATGCCCAAAGGTGGCGACCTTGGGCCGTGGAAAGCGAGGGTCAATTATTTCAAGGATTTTTGGAATGCGAAATTTGGTGGGTTGGAGGGGTTGGAGTTCAGGGGAGCCTGGTGAAGGAACTTCATGGCAAGTGGTACGTACCCATCCTTCCAGTCCGTGACCGCCGGCAAAACATACTCTGTTCTAATCATCTTGTACATAGGGATCCTTGGGAGATAGCAATTATGTGAATACTTTTATGCCTTCATCAAACTTGTCTTCATGACGAATGACATGTCAACAATGCCCTGCGAGAACACAGCTGCGCTGAGCATTATATTATCTTTTCCCATCTCCACCAGTTTGCTTCAAAGTGTCTCTTTCTCATGAGCTAGGTGTAGGTAGGCAAGCACACGCACTACTCGCCCTCTCAATCACATTACCCACACAAGCACTCTTCACATACCCCGGCACCACACTCACATCCGTCACCAAAAGCTTCGTAAACTCACCACAGAATTTCTGACTCTCCGCCAACCGACCCTCAACCGAGTTCGACCTGAACGCCCTCAAACAGTTATCCGCATTACAGACCGGTGGAGGAGGGCAAGTCTTCGAAGTCATCTTCGCAACCCAAGCCCCACGCTCAATTGTGTTAATGAACACATATCCAGACTTGAAATACGCGTACGAAGACCATGTTCCGACAAACTCAACGAGACCACCACCAGGTGAAGCATCGTCTTCAGGATAGATGTCGAAGAATCCAACTTCGCAGACATCGCTTCCAGTGGGATTGCTGGGGACAGACGAGATGTCCAGAACGCGGAGACCAGCGCCGTAGTGTGATTGATAGACTAGGCCTCCAATCACATATTGATTGTGATCGATAGACTTGGTTTTGGATTTGTATATTCCGGTTTGTTTAGGCGCCTCAAGAGAGCGGATGTCCCAGATGAAGGTCACTGGGAATCCGTCAGCTGCCGGGCCCGCACCCCTTTCTTCATCGAGTTCGTCATCGAGAAGAAGAAATTCTTGGTTGTTGACGTCGAGCACCCAGCCTTGATGAGTGTAGGATGCTCCTTCATAGGATGTACGCGAGATGATCGTAGTGTTCGTCTTGTCGGTCACGTCGTAGATGGTCAGGGTATCTTCGTTGTACCCGTAACAGATGTCTTTTCCTTGGTAGTTCTTGTCGGGTCCGCGATACACGAGACATTGGGCATCATGCACATAGCCATCTTGGGCAGCGCAACCTGGAGTGGTAGGCTTAGATGGATCCGTCAAGTCGATGAAGATGAGTCCAGCGGCACAGCTCGAGTTTCGTGGCGCCGCGCCAACAGAGACAGCGTAACCTTTCTCCTCATTCACAACAACGTTGTGGGTTCGTCCGACAGGAAGCTCGTTGAAATGGCCAGTCAAATCAACTTTTGCGTCAAACGTCTTCGGGCTCGCTGGATCAAGGTCAAGCAGCTACCACACGTCAGCACTATTCCTCCTCAACTTCAACCTTTAGACTTACCTTCGTCATATCAAAGATTTGAATCCCATGACCAACAGCCTCACTCCCAATAATCATATAATGCTTGTACGCCCTGATCTCCCTCCAAATACTCGGTACGGAATACTGCGGCAGTCGTCCAAGATACACCATCTTCCCCTCTTTAGAGATCTCGACAAATGCTGTTCCGTCCGCTTGGCCGATGGCTACGAACTCGCGGCCGGAGTCGGATGTCCAGCCCCAGGATGAGGAGCCTTCTCCCATTGAGCTACCGAGTGCTTCGTGGGGGAGGAAATGGTAAAGATCGGTCTTTAATGGTTAGGGTGGGCGAGGTTGAGGGGAAGAGAGGGGGATTACATTGCTGCATTTGAAGGTGTTGTTTGCGTCTCCAACGATGGCTTGTGCAAAACCATTTTTGCAGGGTGTGTAGCCAAGTTCGGGGTAGAGAGAGCTGCTCATGAGTCCTGCTGCTCGCTCTTGATCCCATGTGCTCTACAACATTGATCAACGGTGTCATTGAATGTTTTCGGGGTGTGAAAGTTACCATTTTCTTGGCCATGATGGACTCATGGACAATTCCTGAGTCGTACTGCTCTGCGGCGAGGAGCTCATTGACTGCCATCTCCTTACACGTGATGGCTGGGAGGAAGAGCGCAAGTGCGCCAAGGGCATGCTTGAAGACCATTATGGGCAATGCTCAAGTGAGCAAAGCTTGGAGAAGACACAACGGAAGATGAGAGAGATTGAGCAGATTCTGGAAGCGCTGCAGGACAACGTCGGATTTTCGTCTTCTATTTATACGCTATTCCTACTCCGCGCTTCCTTTTGCACTCCCTCCATATCTCATGTTCATGATATGTGTCTTACCTTCTTGATTCGCTGCAACGTTGAGTTGACCTTCTGGAAGTCTGTTCTGGTCTTGGTATACTACTAATGGGGAAGGAAATAAGACTCTTGGAAGACGCGATACCTTGGCGTTCATCTGAATTCCTGGTACGATCCCCAACACTCGTTGATACCTTCCATGTCTTTAAGAGGAATCTAAATGCCGAGAGCCTCAGCATCTTGGCTCTCGGAACATCTCGAAAAGGACTTCTGATCCGGAAGGTGTCTTCTCGCTTAGTCTCGGGGAAAGAAAGTAGGACCTGCACTTCTCGAAAACGATTCCTCGCACAGCCTCATAGGTGATCTTGTAGAGATCTTGGCTTGCTTATATTCAAGGATGACAGATCTTCTTATTCGATGGTTAGAAAGTGCTTGGCTTGAAGAGGAAAGAAGTAAGAAGCTTGGCGGGTTAAGGTTGTCTGCCGAGTCCTTGGCGATTGGCATAACGCTCATTGCAGGGCAGGTCGGACGAAGATTGGTCCGTCTTTCATCTCTTCGGGAGTCATTTCATCTGAACTGGATTGGTAGCGACAGTCGTGGACGTTGTGGCGAGCGACTTCCTGGGAGGATTGTGGAAAAGGGGGCTGCAAGGCTATGCGGGGTCGGTTTAGCGAGCGAGCGCGGGGTAGTTCAGAGGAGCCTTCGAGTCTTCCTCTTCCTGTTCGACTCCCATTTCAAGTATCTTTAAAGTGATATTCAGAAAAAGAGCCAAGTGCTTACCTCTACCTTCTGATCGAAAACATCTCAAGTTCGCATTAAGAACAAAATTCGCCAGACAGCATGCATGCTTGAACATACATGGGAACATTATACAGATTCTGAAAAGTATGCATCGCTGAATCGTCTTTGCAAATACGTTGTATCTCCTCCACTCTAATTGCCAACCTCATCACCTTCTCTTGTGTGTTTCCTCCTCTCATCCCCATTTCCGCCTCAGATGAACTCCGGAAACAACAACACCCTCGAGCAGCTGCAAGGAATATCATACGCATCCCCATCAAATCCCTTAATCATCTGAAACAATTGTGGCGCATTCGTTCCATGATACCATTCACAAACCAACCACCCATCAAACTCCTCATTCGTCTGCACAATCCCATCCGGTCCAGCATTCGCCCATCCTCCACTTCCATACCCGCTCGTAATATCAATCGGTTCCCATCTCGCATAGTTGGTATCAGACGGGAAGCCATTGGCGGAAAATGGGTACTGGTTAACGTCGAATTGAAGATTGGTGCCGTTGAGGAAAGCTCGTGAGCCGGTTGTGTTGACGAAGACGGGGTCGGCGAGACCGGCACCGGTGTGCCAGGCTTCCAGGCCGTATTCTTGGTATTTTGCTGGACCGTCGGTGACTACCATTTTGATGTAGAATTCTTGGGTGTTGTTTTGGGTGCCGGGGGTGTATGTTTGTCGGATTGAGAGGGGAGATGCGGCTGTGAAGCCGAGGAGGGTGGTTGCCGCAATGGCGAGGTTGCGGAAGAAGACCATCTTGCTGGTTCGTGAGATAGAATTGTGATTGAGATGTTTGGAGGAGAGCTTGTTTCTGGTGTCTGGTCTGGAGTGCTTCTTTACCTATATATACTGCTTGTTACTTCTGCCACCGTCGTCACATTTCCAGTTCGTATGTTGATGAGTGATCACCATTTTTCTCGTACGGTTAATCTCTTCTCAATACCACCTCGCGATCTTACCGTCTTGTGTCTGTGATCGCTCAGATCTGCAACGAAGCTCAATGCTGTCCTCGTATCCCAAGTCAGATGAGGCTCTTTCGCTGTCGGCCGCCCAATGTATCACAAATACGAAGTGATTCCAACGATTCGGGCCCTGAATCTCCCCGCATGATGTATGCCAAGGCTTGCTTGTCATCCTAAGTGACGAGATTCCTGGGGATCAGCGAAATTGTACTGTATTCTACGCTTGATGATGGGTTGAACACAGCTAAGCGAGGGGCGAGTTTTCAACTTTTCGGATACGGCAGACACTAGAGGTGGAATACGAGGCGTCATTGTCGGTATATAGATTGCGATACCACCCCATTTCTATTTCGCGATCACCTGCTACTTAGAGAACATCTGGAGATGATCAATATGATCCCGGGTTCTTCTGCTTCTCCCTTGCTTCACGATGTTGCCGTGGACCTAAGAAATTGTCATGGTAGCACCCCTTGCATCTACGATTCGATGTGCTAGAGACAACGTGGCACTAAGATTACTGTGCTTGCGAGGTGCAGCACTGCTCTGCGGTTCGACAAAGCTGTCTGCACCTCAGACTCAATCCCCTTCTCGGTGACGAGAACGGAATCGTGCTCCGGACATTTGGCGCTTCTTTACTTAAGGGATGGTGGCGAGATCTCAGGGAGTCATTCCTTACCGAGGCCCGCTTCAAGCTTACCGACGTAACTTATCCTAAACCTTATTCCCCAATTCCTAATCCAAAACCTTAGGAAATTCTTCTTTATGTAAAAGACTAAGACGATTATAATTAGTATTATTTATCTTAGTCTTACAAATAATAAAGTTTTGAGGCAGTAATCATGGGCCTAATAAAAGCGTAGCATATAGTCTTATAACTCATGCACGCAGAAAGCATAAGATATTAAGGATTAAGGATTTGGATTAGTGTTTAGTGATTAAACTTAGTTATGTCGGTAAGCTTTCAGCAGGCCGACGAATTTCCTCCTGTGTCTGTAGATCTGACTGGGTTGCTGCAGCGCTCGTCGCACAATTCTGAACCTTAATGTTGGACAAGGTCCTGTGCCCCGCGTCTGCCCCACGTCAGGAAATCAATGTACTTCTCTGGGCGCGACTAGAAGATGACTTGTTTGAAAGCTTATCTTTTGCTATTATTCTATATTGCATTGATACAATTTCAGTCTCCAAGTTTCGCCAGTTTGTATGCCGAGGGGACAATTGAAAAGATTTATTCGGACATTTGATGACTGTTTGCGGGACGGGCCTCCAACTGCCGTGCGTGGCTGTCATTGGACACTCGAACGTATCGTTTGCCCTGCATCTAGTGATGTATCGACAAGCATCAGGTATGCACCAGATGCGAAAGCGAATGAATGCAGATTTATCCGGGCTCGAGATCTACGGGAATCTTGTCAGCACCAGCACAAATATATCCTGACTTGCTCCGGAAATTTTCCCAAATCCCTTTGAACTTCCTTCTTCCACCACGTCGTTTTTGAGAAATGGATCCCATAAACGAAAAAGAAATTGGCTTCAGTGGCACAGGTGCACCAGCCGGTGTCAATGAAGTGAAGGACAAGGAGAGTCTTGGTGGCGAAAATGCAATGGAGGTCAAGGTCGACAAGCATGAGCTCCCACTTGTTCCTCAACCATCTGCTCACGAGGATGACCCTCTAGTATACCCAGCTATCCCTTCCGAAACCGATTTACTGACATATGCAGAACTGGTCTCCAAGTCTCAAACTCCTCATTTGTATCCAGGTCAGTTGGCTCGCAGCTCTTGGCCCCATGAGTTGTGCAGTCATCAACCCCGCATTCGTTCCTCTTGGCAAAGCATTCCACATCACGACTGTTGAAGCATCCTACACATTGACGATGTACATTGTGTTCGCGGGGGTTGGACCTCTACTGTTTACACCATTTTCGAATATCTATGGCAGAAGACCAATTTACCTCATAGGTAATCTGGTCGCCGGAGTTATGAACATCATCGCGTCTCATTGTACGACATGGACTGGGATCATGATCACTCGGGCTATCACAGGTATAGCTGCTGGATGTACTGTGGCAATTGGAGGAGCAACAATATGTGATCTATTCTTCATGCACGAGCGAGGTCTCTTCATGGGAATCTATACTTTTGCATTGACGAATGGACCTCATCTCTCTCCTCTGATTGGTGGCTACATTGGCCAACGTCTTGGTTGGAGATATTGCTTCGCGATTCCGGTAAGCTATGGAGCCCTTTCAACATCATGTGTACTAATAATTTAGGGTTACATGCAACTCGCAACCTTTGTCATTACCGTCTTCTGCCTCCCAGAGACCCTCTACTCCCGCAAAATAGACCGGTCTTCCCACAGCCCCAAGTCCTACTTGGACCTTCTCCTGTTCAAACGCAGCGTCCTGACAGACCGCAAACTAGGCTCAACGGACTTCCTACGACCTTTCTACATGCTGAAGTATATCTCCATCCTCATCCCAGGCATTTATTACATGCTCTGCTTCGGCTTTGGCACAGTAGTCTTTGCTGCCACGGGAGCACAGCTCTTCGCTAAACTCTACCATTTCAACGTTGAGCAAACAGGTATCCTTATGTCCGTTCCCTTGATCATCGGGGGACTGATTGGAGAATTCAGTGCTGGTTGGGTGACAGATTACATGGTGTACCGCTATGCTAAGAAACACAATGGGCAGAGAAAGCCCGAAGCAAGACTTGATGCCATCTGGTTGGCGCTTTTGACACCGATTGGTGTGATAATTCAAGGAGTCTGCTTGACGCATTACAAGACTGCGAGCTGGGTTGGTTCAGCGTTCGGGATGGGAATCGCGAGTTTGGGGCTGCAGGTTGCTACGACGGTGGTTTATGCTTATTGCACCGACGTGAGTATTTAAGGTACCTCGGAAGTAGATGTCTGCTAACTTGGCATAGTGCTACAAGCCACAGAGTGCAGAAGTCTCCACCATCTTGAACACTTTTCGCCAAGTCTTCTCATCAGCTATCTCATTCTATGCGTAAGTTTTCAGGGGCTAGGACTGAGAGTCCGAGCTAATTCGTGACAGCATCCCACTCGCAAACAGGATTTCGATTCAGTATGCCTGGTTGGTGTTTTCTATGATTAGTATTGTTGGGATACTTCCAGTATTTGCGCTGAGGATATATGGTGCCAACTGGAGGGCTCGGGCTTGGCAATCGCCGCCAACATTTCATACCGATCTCTGAAAGAGTGAGAGAGCTTACGTCACCTGCTTCCAAGTCTGAAGCGACCTTGGAATATCTTTGCAGGACGCTGTGCCATTTGGCCAGAGCTTGCAGCTACGTATCTTGGCTGTCACCGATCTGACTAGGAAGCGATTCAAACGAAAATGTGAATCATGTTCAGTGAATCACTACGAATGCCATTGAGTGATTCATTGTGCGACCCAGAAGATCTCCTTCAACAGTATAAATCGCATTGTCACTTCAAATTTCACCACACAAACACCAATCGCAAAACAAGAACCCCATGAAAGCTTGTAAAAAGCAAACACACTTGACCCCACCGCACACGATATTCAAATCCTCAATGAACAATTAACCTGCAAATCAAAACCATGTTAGAGATCCAGCTTATCTCTCGAACAGCTCAAATTACCTTTGCTGTTTCAGGCATAATTCTCTTAGCTTTCCGTAAGTAGTCATCCTTTTCTCTCGTTGCGAGGACTACACTAATCAGCCCACAGTGATCAAAGACCCTGATGCTATCCACCTGTTCTCTACGCTGTTCTCGAACTGGCTCCTCGCCGCGTTCTCTTTCGGCGTCATTGCACCTCTCTTCTTCACTGCCCTCATCCTCAAGTCGGACCTCGAGGGCAAACTCGGCACAAAGGGACCTTTAATCCTGTTTGTGATAGAACTTATGGCATTCGGGGTATGGTTCGGTACGGGAATACCGTTGTTCTTACAGGCTAAGGGGCAGGGATGTTTGACTTCGTATGGGAGTCTTTGTGTGGATATGATGGTCTTGGTCGCTTTCACGATTGCGGAAATGCTCCTCACGATGGTCATGTTTGCCACGCGTGTGAAGTACATGGCTGGAGGTTGATGGGTTTAGTGATCTGTTGAACATAGCGTGGCAGGTTCGCCGGCAAGTTAATGACTGAGACGCATGTTTGTTACTCAAAATGTATGCCTGAATAACATCGCTATTCCAAAACATTCAGTACGAGTGCGTTTGACTCCACATACTTGTTATAAAATACAATTTCAGTCTGGACTCGAAGTCCGAAACACAACATAAACATCGCATCAACGAAAAAGACTCGGTCGACCCCTCAGCCATTTCCAAGATCTCAAGTCACCATAACGACACTTATTCAATAACATAGATCAAAGAATCCGAACCATGTCGGACTCCAACTGGACGCTGTCATGATACGGACAGTGCAAGGTACTATGGCGGTGGCAGGTATCGGATGCTTGATATCGTGTACTCCTCCCCCTGTTTCAGCTCACCACAGAACATCACTGACGGATCATCTAGTACTGGACGACACTGAAGCCTTCCCACCCAACAACAATCTCAAAGATTTCCTTGTCAAAACGTACATCTTTTTCGTACTCGGTGTCTTTGGCCTTGGAATACTCCTCCCCATCTGCAATATCTTCCTTCTCTTCAAGGATAGAAGACCAAATCGGCTGGTCTGGCCGGAACTCGTAACTTTCCTCTTGTGGGGTGGTGTCTCTGTATCACTGTTTCTCCAGCTTCAGAAGAAAGGATGCATGAATGTGAAGACGTACTCCGGCGCATGTGCTATCGCGGTGCCAATTGCTATTGCTGCTGCTGCGGAATGGTAGGATGTCCTCTTCAAAAACTTGACTAGATACTGACTAGCCTCAAGCTTGTTTAGGTCTAGGTACTACAGTTATAGTGCATTTGAGGAAAGAAAAGGGGAATGGGGGCGGTGGAGGAGGTGGCGGAGGACCGTCGGGCCGGGAACGACCCCCGGCACGACCAGCTGGTGAGGATCCTGATTCCGGCAATGAAGATGAGGAGAAACCACGCGGAATAATGCCTCCTCCGAGGTATTGATGCATTATGAGCTCTGCGGTCGCTATCTTGGGTGGGCTACATGTTATTTGTAGTTTGTCGAAGTGGTCGGTTGTAAAATATGCCTGATTTTTCCTGTTATGTAAGTCATTGAAAGATTCAGATACATTCATGAACTGGCTTGTTGGGTGAGTAAAGAAAATTTAACACTTCAAGAATCCTTTTCTTGTTCTGTGATAGGTATTTTGATATAATTCGAACTAAAATCAATACAGTCCATCACATATTTCGGGGTCACTTCTCAATGACATGCTTCCCCTCGGTCTTAGTGACAAGTAGACTCAGCAAGTCAGGTCTGGAATATTGACCCACAGGGTCCAACAACGCCTTCGAGTAATCAATGTCCGACAACACCACATCAGCTTGGAGAATTCCCTCCTCATCTGGGGCCAAAGCTTCAACCAACTCTTTCCCATCTGGTCCGTAAATCATCGCGAAACCTCCTGCAGCCTATAAAATTCAATTTCAATCCAATTCAAGTATGAACAAAACTCACCTTATCTGTCACACCGGATTCCAACAAATGCATCTTATCCAGGTTCTCCTCTTTGACAACCTGCGTACTGACAATGACGAAAGTCTGCCCTTCCAAAGCCATGAACCTACTCGCCAACAAACTCACTGTCGGGCTCCCATGGAAAGGCCAGTCACTTCCCTTCGGGACCTCAAAGAACGCCGGCCAGGATGCAACATGGATTTGCTCTCCCTGAGAATACTGATAGTACTTCAACAGCGGCTGGTAATGCTCAAAGCAGCACAGAGCCCCAATCTTCCCGAAAGGAGTGTCCACGACGGACTTTAGGGAGGAAGCCTGGCCTTCACCCCAGATCATACGCTCGATGTGCGTGGGCTTTATCTTGCGACGATGAGCGACAATGACTCCTTCCGGAGAGATTGAAGATTGAGCCATGTAGAGAGACCCGCCATCGCGCTCACTGTGGCCTAGAACGACGAAGATCCCGGCTTCTTTGACTGCGGTCTTGATGGCCTCCATCTCAGGGGAGTTGATGGAGAGGGAGTTCGCCATGTACCTATGGACCATTTGGGTGTTTTGAGGGACGCTTTGAATCCAGATATCCCTTAGACACAGAATTATTATGAGAGAGGAGCAAGGGAAGGGATGACTTACCATGGGTAGCCGGGAATCCAGACTTCAGGGAAGCCGAGGACATTGATACCTTTCTGGCCGGCTTCGTGAATGAGGTCGATCGTCTTTTGGACGGTGCCTTGGAGGTCAAACCAAATTGGTCTAGCTTGGACAGCGCCGAGGCGGATGGTTTGAGACATTGCTCTGGGCTGAGTCGAAGATATGGGATTGATGTGGGATGATATTGAAGTTGCTGTGAAGTCAAGTATAGTACTTTAAGTCTGTCGTTACTGATGATGTGTATTGAGGGTTGGTTTTTGCTGAGATGTTCATTCCATCCTGCCAGGAGGAAGGGTATTTATGCCCAAACTCCATCGTCTCGGGCAGGTCCTCATTATCGCATCATCGTTGAGAATATGATAATCTCCCTACCTTTGCCTCGCATGCTGCTCAAAATGCCGAGTGATGACAATTGTCCGCACTGTGTGAATGCACCTTGATTGATAGACTTTTGAGGCTAGCGATGAAGATGCCTCAGAACCACTTGGGTGAGTATGACCAATGCGATACTCTGTTAATTCTGTGCACAGGATTTGAAAGGTATCTGATTGATGTTTAGTGATCAAATCATCGCGAGAATTCAGGGTCCAGGCGAGCTTACCTGTTGATTGGTCGAGCCAGTTCATCGAGATATGCATGTGTGGACAGGGGGAAAGAACTTCCACAAGGGTAAGTTGAAACAGGCGATGCTTCTCGTGCGCGGGCTCCAGGAGCCTCTTTCGGCCTTGAAAGGTTGGAAGGTTTTGAGATCGAAGGCCTCTTCTTCAATCACGACGAATTCTTTCCAATAGCGCCTTGCCATCTCCATACACTATCATATCATCTTTCGCCTCAGTAGCACAGAGTGGAGTCCTCGTAAGTAATTGCAAGTCGGTGACCCGGATCGGAATGGGTGCGCCGGGGACACGGGAATGTTCTTCTAGCCCTACTAAATTGCGATCTCGAGCTTAGAGCAACGTGACAGCCCTGCCTATAAAAGTCCAGCCTCTGTTCCCTCTGTTCCTGCGTATAACGGCAAGGGAGGTGGGCATGCTCTTCTTGGAGGAGTCCAAACCTTCAAAACTACAGATGACATCTCCACGTCTTGCCTATTTTGGGACTAAGCCGCAAATCTTGAGGTGGGATTTGCTTATGAAAATATTGGGGTGATTTTGTATCCCTTGAAACCCAGCGACTTCAAAGAGTGCTCTTGCCAATTGATAGAGTGGCGATGCAGCCAATTCATTCAATAACTGCGCCTCTACAGGATCAAGCGAATCCTGACGTACACCACTGTCGTTTTCCGTGAAAGCACTGAGCTGAGATTCTTGAGTGGTTTTCGGAGCCTGATCTTGGGTCTGTTCTGACGCTTTGGCTGTTTTAAGGGCTTGCGCAAGTTGCTTTCTTGAGAATGAGACATTTGTGAAGTCAAAATCTCTTCTAAAATCAACTTGAAAAAAAAATGGAGTAATCCTGATCCATTCCTCTAAGCCGCCGAATGTACAATTGTAACAGTCCGAGGGAGTAGTGCTGTTGAGGCTCATTGGTTCGGCAGTAAATAACCTGGATCTCTACTACACCGGTAGAAAGTAATGAAGCGACCACGACTTCATCACTGGCCCCAGTCAACAACAAGGTCTCACCAGCCAAGAACTAATCAAGGTTCCTATAATGGACGAGATGTAGCTTATCTCAGGTAAAGCTCCTTCCATCAAAGCCTGGTAAAGTATTTCAAAAGGTATTTTCCTAAAGTATTTTAAAGTTTTAAAGGCTTTGGAGCTCGTTTCTACCTAAGGTAATAAAGCTATCAAACGTTAGAATATTAAAAACTAAAATACCAAAATCTTATTACGTAATTACATAATTATATAATTTTCAAAGGGGCTTTTAAAAGATTTCTTTTTATTATAATAAAATCGAAGATTTTATAATCTTTCGTAAAAGCGTTTTTATAAAACCTACGAAGTAATATACGCATCGAAATAAAATAAAATAAAAGAAATTCTTTATTAGTTCGTTCATCGAATTAATTAAAGCGGATAAAGTTTTTTCTTTCGAAATAAAAGAAATATATTAATTCTTAAATTATTTTTTTATTTTTTTATTTAATTTAATTATTTAATTAATTATTTGCTATAAAAACTAATATAAACTTTTTAGGGGAGAAGTCGGAGATCACGTGAAAAGTGGGGTTAAAAAAAAGGGAATAATCGATTTTTATAAACTTCGATAAAATATTAAATATAATTTTCTAATTAATAAAAAAAATATCTTTAGTATATAATATTAAAAAGAATAATTATTAAAGAATACTAAAATCCCTTCTTATTTATATTCTAAAAATTAATATAGTTTTTTATATAAATTATTTTATATTTATAAATAAATTAAAATTTAATTAAAAAAATTTTTTTTAAATTTCGATTTAAATTATTAAATTATTATTATATTATTAACTAATAAGTAATTATACGCTATAAATCGCGATTATAAACCCTTTTAAATATATTTCTGTTTAAAGTATTAAAGCTATTAGACGCTGGAATACTAAACGCTAGAATACTAATTGGAGCACTAGAATATTATTACTTGAAATATTAAAACTATTAAATTTTAAAGTATTAATTAGAGCATTAGAATGCTATATTGCTTGAGCCACTAAGGCTATTAAACGCCGGAACACCAAAATGCTACTCTCTTTATAACTCTATAAATACGCAGCTCTTAAGGGGGGTCCCAAGGGGTGTCCCCCTGGAGTATTTTGAGGCTTTGGAGTTCGTTTCTGCCTAAGGCACTAAGGCTACTAGCCACCGGAAGTTGGAACTTGAACACCAAAATCCTACTCTCTTTATAACTTTCTAGCTACGCAGCTACGCAGCTCTTAAGGGGGCCCTTAAGGGGTCTCCTCCTAGTAAAGTCGAAGACTCTGTAGCCCCCCTCAGGGGCGCCCCTGCGAGGCCTGCGGAGCAACATGCGCGGCCGTCTGCTGGCTCGCTTGTCGAGCCAATCAGAGCGGACGGACCCCTTTCTTTCGGAACGAGAGAAGCATGTTATTTAATTATTATTTTTAAAGCTTCAATTTAATTTTATTACTTTTATTACTTTAAGTAATTCAATATATCTTTACACCGGCCGAGCTATAACCCCGTTCAATCAAAGGCATTATCATAGTTAGTGCAGCAGCAGGAAAGATCTACGATGCGACCTTGAGACAGCTACAATACCTCCACTCACTAGACAATAACTCTCCACTCGTCACACCCGAGTATATTGAGATGATCAGTCGCCAAGTATCCATCATCCGAAGCCCCGAATTCGAAGCAAAGCCACCCTCTACTGAAGGAGACCTCCTGCTCGGCATCCCAGCCAGCTACTGGCTCGAAGTCAAGAAATACGATCAGGTCGCAGTAGCTGCATCCCTGAAAATCCCCATTGCCGTTATTCAACCCGGACGCGACTATCAGGTGACTATCACGGATGATTTCAAGAAGTGGGAGGAGGGCTTGCAAGACAGCGCGACGTTTTTGAAAATCTATCATTCTTTGAATCATTTGTTGATGAGGGCTGCGGGGGAGGAAGGGTTAGCACTTCCGGGGGAGTATGAACTCGAAGGCCATGTGGATGAGATACTTGTGAAGGATGTTGTGTCATGGATCCAGGAGCATGCGGGCAAGTCGATTTGATGGTTTATTAGCGGATATCCTTTTGCGAGCAGGCGTGGTGGAATAGACGTTGAGTATGCGGAGTTTCTATAAGGCCTGGGGGTGCAGTATAGATGAGTAATGGTGTCTGCCAATGGAGTACAAGCATAGATATCTAAGCCATGTTTTCACTGTTTCACTATCATCTACGTCTTCTCCTCCCATCGATCTAGAAACTTCTCTCAATGAAATATGCTAAAGCCATTTCTAGTCTCACTGTTTAACTATCCTTAGCCGGATCTACATGCTAGAGTAGCTGAATCTCTTACGATTCCACCAAGTTACATAAGAGGAATATGCAAGATGTAGCTAATGACAGAATACTTGCTACCCATACACTACTTCCAAGCACCCCCCACCAAAATCCAATCCTCTTGACAAAAACCTATCTATCTAAACATCTCCCCAAAAGAATCAACCTTCTCCTCCGCAACCTTCTTCACCGCATCCTGAATCGGGACCTCCCCGCCCGAAATCTCAAACACACAGCCCACCGTCGCAGGATTCTCCACACAAGCAACCAACACATCCGCAACATCCTCACGACTAATTCTGGGCTCAATGCCCGCCAACCCGGCCCTGATTTTCCCCATCCTCTCCCCGTCCCCATACCACGTAGACCGAACAATCGTATACTCCAGCCCCCGCTTCCCATTCCCCTCTACGAGATCCTTATCAGCCTCATACTTCGCCTTCATATAAACAGGCAACATCCCCCACAATTCATCGCTACCCTTCCAATCCACCTCATTATACCAGCTCGGGGCCGCTTTCTCACGATTCCGCGCATCCATGGTCGAGATGGTAATCAATCTCTTCGTCCCCCCCGCTTTGACCATGGCGTCGAAGACTCGGATCGCGGCGTCTCGATCGACGACGAGGCTGAGGTTCGGGTCTTCAAAGGCGCGAAGCCTCGCTCCTGCGGCGAAGATGACGATGTCTGGTGCGCTGGTGCGGATGATGGAGGCGAGCTCGGAGACGCTGGCTGATTCGATGGATTGGAGGATGGGAGTTGCGCCCAGCTCGCGGAGAGAGGGAATGTGCTCTTCACGCCGGATGACGGACGAGACTTGATATCCCTTCTGGACTAGACTCTCTGTAATGAATTTGGCGATTTTGCCGGAGCCGCCGAAGATGAGAACTGAAGGCATTTTCTAGAGGGGAAAAAAGATGTGAGGGGTTTAATGGAGATGAGATGCGATGAGAGATGCACAATGAGAATGGAGATGTATGACTTGGAGATTTCAGCATCCGATATGCCCTCTAGATTCATTTATTTATATATTTCTCTTTTTAATTCCATGTCTGGAAGATCACGTTTTACGCGCGTTTTACGCGCGCTATCACTCCGAGTCACGCCGATGGAATCGCGTTACGGACGTAAACATGGGTCACTTAACCCCGGATCCCAGAATCTCATCTATAACATGTCCAACATTTCCAAAACGACACCCGAGATTCTACTAGGAAGGCTCGGGTTCATTTCCAAAAATAAATCTGGTTTGGTGCCTTGAGGCTAAATTGTTAGTTTCCACCTATAGAATCAATAAGCTTGCTGGCCACGGTTTGGACTCATCTCCCTACGAATAAGGGAAAGTCAGGAAAGTGACATCGTACTGCATGCCCTTTTGGGCCAACGGTCGCTTTTATTCACTTGCTAAAGGAGTATGGTCGATGAGAAGATGGAATCCACCGTGGACTGCCGGTGTTAGCTATGTCCTATCCCCGAAGTTAGGCCAGAGATAGCTGCTTGTCCTGAGAGCTAGTAGTGTCGTATAGTTGAAAGAAGGATAACACTATTGCAAAGATTAATTTGAAAGTAGGGTCTGGAGAGCAAATCGGGTGGGATGATAGTACAGGATGTAATGCATTATCCTCTTTCTTCACGTGGAAGCTAACGTCTGCCTCACTTATCTTTCCCACCCGCGCAAGAATTCTACACGACCGGGCAGAAGAGGCAAATCGCCGAGAACGGGGCTTGAAGACGAGAGGCCTCCTGCCACAGTTTTTTTTTTTGGCGATTTGTAACAAAACAGCAGTCTCGATTGATATGGTCTCACGTGATGCATCACAATGCCTGACTCTTTAGAACCGGCGTTGGTTACAAGTTTGGCTACAACCATAGGCCTGTGGCTGCAGTCGGAATAGAGGATGATCCGGGCGCCGTGAGTGGCTAATTTTGAGGTGGTCCCACTCGGGTTTTGAGGATATACTTCGCAGCTTATAGTCTCACACAGTGCAATTAAAATGTTTCCATCAAATTGTGTACTTCATGAGAAAGAAAATGCATTGAATTGAGTGATATAATCATAGAACGAAAAGCTATTATAGTTTGTATATACTCGTGATTCTTCGTGTTTCCGCTACAGAATGCGAGGCACTTTCAATCCGAGGCATAATCGCTCGATTGCACTTATTTACCGAGCGATTACTTGCTCTGTGGGATCGCAAATTCACCACGCGGAGGAGTATATCCTCAATCTCCGGCCGCGGTATCCTAGCGTTCGGGTCCCGGAGCAGCAAGGCCGCCAATCAGGGCTACTAGAGATCTCATTACTCAACTGATTAACCAGACAAGTCTTTGGTTACAACCACAGGCCTGTGGTTGTAGCCAGAAGCACCTGTGCCTGTAACCGCCGCCGATCTTAATTCAGAGGAGGCTAAATCAAATCAAACAGTAATCAAGACAGATGATACAACCATGGAAATTGTTAACGACTAGCTGAAGTCTGAATGATGCGATGTAAATTTCCACTTAATTGTGCTGCGCGACACACTCGAGAACAATAAAGCGTCAACCATGATTCAAAGTTGCTCAAAAAAACATAAAAAGCAAACATGAACAAGGCCGCGAGAAGAATAGATTTGTACCGAGAGGAGCAGCAGCACTACCATTTGTGATGCGCATTACAACGAGGTTGATGAGACGGGAGATGTTCCGGTGAATGAAGTCGTGATATTCACTTAATAAGGTTACGGGAAGCCCCAACCTCCAAAATCTCAACGCGTCACAAGCCTCACCTTCCCCGCCCTCAAATCCATCACGACCACAAAGACGACCTTCCGTATCTCAAGATCCGCGACAAAGTTCGAGACCGAGATCTGGGATGGTACGCTTTGCACCAGATCCCAAGTTCTCTGTGTTCGCCCTGTCACTCGGAAGCTCATTCAACTGGAAGCGGATCGTGTTTTCTGCTTCGTCCCCAAGTGGGTATTCTCTTGGCCGCGGCGTGCGTGCCCTTTGCATCGAGACTCTAACAGTTCTTATAAGTTGTTGAGCCCATGTGTTTCCTTGAGACTACACGTACAAGAAAGCCGAGTTGTGTTGCTCATGGCCGTAAAACCGATCGCCCCCGAACTGCGCATCATGGCCATTTGAGCTGTTGATATTGCGTATTTGTCGAATTTTTGTACGAGTGAGCGATATGGCAGATGGTTATGCAATGGAATTGGGTTAGACGCTTTTCATATAGCTCAAACCTGCCATGTCAAACTTCAGCAGAGCAGGATGAGGTTGGAATTGAGGGCTAAGATTTGTGGAGAGAGTTGGAATGACCCCTTTTCTAACCGAGCGCGTTTTGAAACAATCCATCTCATCTTTTTCGCGGGCCAAGCTTCCCATCCCAGACGAATCCGCCGAAAACACTTTATATGATATGCCAAGACCACGAAACAGGAACACCATTTTCCCTGCGGCAAATCGTCAAGCCGTTTCAACTTGTTTCTGACATCGAATTCAGTGTTGAAACAGATCGCAAGACCTTTCAGCGGCGGGAAATCCAGAATACCATCAGTGCGATCTGGGCCATAATTTCGAGGTCGTTATGTTCGAAACTTCATGATGAGGAAGTGGGGTGCTTAGAATGCATATATCCTCATTGTCTTTCCTTCTCATTTTCGCTCACTCATCGCAGCCAGTCTCGCAGTAGATTCCCTTCTTGAAAATTACATTCATTTCAGTTGGTCTGGAACCATCACATTCTTTACCCATTCTCAAACGTTCCAATCAACATTCACTCTTTCGAGATGCCTTCCATGACCGGCTCCACCCTTTTGGCTCTCGCATCTGCTGCTACAGTCTCAGCTCACGGCTTCGTCCAAGGTGTCGAGATTGACGGGGCCTAGTGAGTTTGGATTCAATGGATGAGGTTGAATGTAAAGCTGACAAGTAAAGCGAAACCGGATGGCTCGTCTCCTATGCCTATAATCCAACCCCTCCTGCCTCAATCGGATGGACCGAAGCTGCATTGGATCTCGGCTACGTCTCCCCATCGCTGTTGGACACTCCTGATATCATCTGCCATTTGAACGCCACAAATGCAGCCCTTTCCGCCACCGTCGCTGCCGGTGAAACCATGGAAGTATTCTGGAGTTCCTGGCCCGACTCTCACAAGGGACCTGTCATCGACTACCTTGCTTCCTGCAACGGCAACTGCAGCACTGTTGACAAAACAACTCTTGAGTATGCCCATTGCCATCATTTGTGCCGATCTGTGCTAACATCTCTAGGTTCTTCAAGATCGACGAAAAGGGACTAAACAACGGTTCCTGGGCCTCTGATGAATTAATCGCCAACAACGCCTCCTGGGCTGTAACCATCCCCTCCTCAATCGCACCAGGAAACTACGTCCTCCGCCACGAAATCATCGCCCTCCACGGCGCGGGAAGCGTTGATGGAGCACAACTCTACCCCTTCTGCATCAACCTCGAAGTTACGGGCAGCGGGACCGATGTCCCAGCCGGTACTCTCGGAACTGCCCTTTACAACGAGACTGATCCTGGTATCTTGGTTAATATTTATGTTGATGATCTTGATTATGTTATTCCGGGTCCGGCATTGTACACTGGTGGTTCGGGATCGGGATCTGCGGTGCCTGTTGCTACTTCCTTTGCGGTTGGTGTTGTTACTTCTTCGGCTGCTGTGACTACGCCTGCGGTTTCGAGCGCTGCTGCGGTTGTCTCTTCTGCGCCGACTACGTTTGCTACCTTCGTTAGCTCTACTGCCACCTCGAGCACAGTTGCAGTTGAGACCACCGCTCCTGCCGCTGAGACTGATGATGAGTGCTAGATGTGTGATGTCAAGGAATTCATGTACAAAATTACCGTTGGAACTTGAAGGGATATGAGAGCGTTTATTTCAATGTACATACACTTTTGAGTCAGGAATGTAGAGGGAATATCAAGTACCCACCTGAGTTCTATTTTGCTATGCTATCCATGAATAGGTGAAGTATCTATCCCTATATATTTGCGTTAAGTCGAGTATCATTCCGGGTAGATCATGCTAGCATCATACACTGCCTTGCCCTTTACCGAATATCGAACCCGATAGAAAGATCATTCGTGGCCGATTTCTGGTTCAGGAACCTCTGAGGTAGCTTTTGAGTCGATGAGAGCTCGTATGCTTTTGAAAGCTTTCATCATCGGTTCCTCGATCTGAGCTGTCCCAGGAACCCCGAACTCGCACGCTTGGTTTGGAATCAGAAAGAAACATCTAGGCATAACAGATGCAAGTCTCAGGATGACCACTGCCTCAACCTCGTCGGGTTCGACGATGAGCGGCTTTCCGTCATCGGTAGCTTCGCATCCAATCACAAGGCCGTATTCGTTGTAGGTGCCGTTTTTCCACTGCATTTTGTCTCCGTACATACTACATCTCGAAGCATATTGAAGAGAGGTTGAGATTTCAAGTTCCATAAAGACCCCCAGATTACTGTCATTATCTGAATTTCTGAAACGTCTGTTGCGCGGTCATTATCCGATCCAAAGAATCCGTCCCGAATAATGGATGATAGATTGCTGAGCCAAGTCCCGTGGAACACCACCATCGATTTTCGGAATCTTCGGTGAAGTGCTGTTGCCACAAAGCTTGCCGCTTGGGGTCAGGTCGAGTGAGTATAAACTGGTGTATGGACTCGTGAACATGGGATCTTTAGCTCTTTCGTAGCGAATTTGATACCGTCTTCCATCGTGCCGCAGATACCACTCAAAATCGCATGCGCCGGATCTGATCTCGTCTGCAACAGGTGTGTCAATTGTCCTTGACTTCTGAAGCTTGGCACTCTGTCAGATGTCTTCAATACTTTTTGTAGAGTCTCAGACTGATCGTTTTGAAGAGATCTATAGGATATAATGCTGTAGAAGAATAAGGAGAGTATCAGATTCATAGCGTTGAAGTTGGGTACGCGACGCTCGTTTCCTGGGGCGACGGCAAGCGAACTTTCATTGTGTCTATGGACCTACCTAAGTTCCTTCCTCGATTTTTGAAATCGTTCACTCACTCAGCCTGAAGCGATCCAGTTCGGATTCTCTCGAAAGCCGCCATCATCACAGGCTCTACTACTGCTTTTGTCGGGACCGAGGTTGTCGATGCATCAAGAAGGAAGATGTATCTTGGAATGACTGAACTCAGTTTGGTGATAACGTGGAACGCATATGGTCCAGTGTTGTAAGGCGCTGGCTGCAATCTACCCTCACCTGTCACCTCGCATCCGATGAGAAGTCGACAATCGAGGTAGGGATCGTGCTTCCATCTGGTTCCTGGCGGGGGTGAAAGATGCCTAGTATGTTCGTTGTAGGCTTTCCGATCCGTTTTGTCGGCAACGGTTGCATAGCCGGAGGACATGGTGGGTTGCTCGGCCACAAAGACTCCCACCCCTCGGGATATGTCGAAGGATGGATAGAAACCGTTGCGTAAGATAGATTGAAGATGCGGGTATCCAGTGCCATGAAACAGCAATAGGGACTGCTTCTCATCGTCGGTGAAATGTTTGTTCCAAGGCTCTTGAAGGTCGGAACGTGGTTTGGCGATGACGAACTGCTTGATCGAGTCCTGGAAACCAGGAATCTTCAGATCTCCGGTGGCAGCTACGAACTCGGCACCATACTTCGATGCGATCCAAACGAGCAACTTCTCGGCTCTGGTCTCTGCCGTGTTGAGCAGGTCTGTCAAATATGTCTGCTCGGAATCTTGAAAGTGCTGAACAGTGTCAAGAAGTTCTAGGAGTTCCTTCTTATTCGTGCACGGGAATCCTGGCAGTGCATCTCTGATCGAAATCTTTGGGCTCGCAAAGTCGGCATAGATGGTGCTGATGAGAAGATTCATGACGGCTGGAGTTGGATGTGCAAAGGGGGTATTGGTATCATCGACCGTCTCATCTTCGGCAGCTGTTTCCGGTTCTGTTGCTGTATTCTGGTCGTCATCCTTTGCCTTGGCTTTCTTCGCCTTCGCGGCCGACAATTCATGTTCGGATTCCACCTCCGCCGCCTTTCTTTTTCCCTTCACCTCCACAGCCACCTTCGATTTCGCTTGTACTGCCGTAGAGGCCTTCGCATTCTTCTTCTTCGGCTCGGCCTCGGCGACCCTACCACACTATTAGCTTCCCTACCCTTCCCTCATGTAAGCAAAACTTACTCATCCTGAATCAAAACCTCAATACAACGCCACTTATTCGCTCCCTTGACGAGCCCTCGCTCCTCGATCTCCTCATGCAACTCGCTCACCAGCACTTTACACCATCCTGTGACTTTTTCCAATAATCCTTCATCAACCTTCTGCTTAGGGCCAAGGATGTCCATGACAGACAAAAGTGCCATAGCTTGGAGTTCTGGCTTCAAAGCCTTGGCATCGTATGTGATCTTGGATTTCGTCAGTCTGGACTGGAGATTGGCGACTTTGAGTTTAGGGAAGGACTTGAGATCGAAGTCTTCGGGGAAGGAGGGAGGGTCGTCGGACTCGAAGTGGACTTTCTTGGTTTTGCCCACGGCTTTGGAGGAGCTTGCTGGCGCCATGGTTGAGGATGTATGTTGGAGTGTTATGACGATGATGATGCTTGTGTTAGTGTTGTGTGGAATGATGAGAGAAAGAATGTGTTGATGATGAATGATGGTTTGGTAAGAGGGGCAGAGGGAGAGTCTGGAAATGAAATAGGGGATGGGAGCCTAGATGCTGTTCTCGAGTCTTGACGAGAAGAAGCGATTGTCTTCGAGGACAAAGATGTTGTCCTCGGGTGTGTTTAAGGAGGTCTCATGTCGAGGTGAGACATAAGCTCCAAGGTAGTCAAGTTCATCGAAGCTTGAGCGAGGATCAACTCGAAGGGACGTCCTCACGGAGAATGACATACAGCCGTGTCCTCACAAATACAGTCCCAGCTGCCACCAGTCACACCTAGTAGCACACAAAGGTTAGCAAGAATATTGCAACTGCTCCTCTCCATCTTGGCCCTCACTCACCTCGAATCTTTCGCAGGATCCTCCCTAATATCCACAAAAGTTCCATTGAAATCCACCACACTAGCCTCACTTCCATACTTCGGCCACATCCCTAAACCTTCCTCCTCCACGAACGCATTCGGATCTCCCGTACTCATAAAGCTCATAAAATACCTCTGCATCATTTCCGCCACGGTAGCATTGGCAACCGGATCATTGAATCCCCCATCATAAAACGTATACACAACATCAGCGCCATGATGTCCCGTCCCCACAGAGAACATGTAATTCCAGGTCTGGTTTCCCTTCGCCGTACTGATATAGCGAGAGTTGCATACAATCATCATCTCAGAGATCAGTAGGTCGAGGCGCTCGAAAGGAGTAGTGTAGGGCTGGCTGCCGTCGTAGATTGCTGGATAAAGGACTTGGGATACATAGTCGAGGACCGAGGGGGAGATGGTGGGGAAGAAGATCTTGAGGTAGGTTGAGAGGGCCGAGGAGTTAGTTGCGGCAGGGTCGGTGTAAACGTAGCCTTCGTTTGAGTTATGCGCTGAGATGATGTTGATTGTGGGGTCAAAGGAGCCGTGAAGGAGCAGGCGCCCGAGAATGTCTGGGATATAGTCGCCATCGATAGTTGGTTCTGGAGACTTCAGATGAGTCTTTCTCAGATAAAGTAAGGAGGGGTCAACTCACGGAAGATGTAAAGACCAAAGGCGGCGGGTGCGATCACTTTCTTGTTCGCGACCATGAGCGCTTCGGATGACAGCTCCCTCGCCTCATCGAGGGTTGTCACCCCCGCAGCGTCGAGAAAACTTTTAGTCAACTCATCCTCGAGCTCTGGTGACTTGGTAGGATTGTGAATGGAAGGACTTTGGATGATAGCTTGCTGGAAAGGCAATTTTCCTGGACCTTGCTTTCCACCATAAGCGGTGATATGATGCATGATGGCACCAGCCCCTGCTGACTCGCCCAGCACTGTCACGCGTTCGCAGTCACCACCGAAGAGATGGATGTACTTCTGGACCCATTCAAATGTCATGCGCTGATCTAAAAGTCCAGCGTTTGCTGTTCCGCTCTTTTGGAAAAGGGGTCCACTCATCCAGCCGAAAGCACCAAGCTGCTTCCTGTCAGCATCAATGTCCCTGAACGGTTGGGGACCATACCCTGTAATTTATCGCCACAAAGACAGCACCTTCAGCATGCTCTGAACTTCGATCGAGGATACCGATTGGACTCCCTCCTACTGCTTTGCTCCTCATGATATATCCCCCGCCGTGAATCCAGACCACAACCGGCGCGCCACCCTGCTTGAACGTGCTCTCAGAAACCGTGATGTCGAGAAACAAGCAATCCTCGCTTTCGGTCGGACCAGGAGGAGCAATCGCCAATGTTGCGTTCGACCACGCTGGAGTTCCTTGAGGGCAGATCTTGCCATATGAGCCATCTTGGATTCCTGCTGAGCGATTGTCGAGAGGTGGCTGCGGCGCCGAAAATCGCAAGGAGCCAATTGGGGGAGCTGCGTATCTTATGTTTGGAAATGTCAGGTACGATGCATTCTCAGATGAGATTTTGGCTTGATGGAGAGCGTAACCGAGATCTACAACGGGAGGATCTGATGAACAAGCAGATGTTACGGCCAGCACGAACGCAACCATTAAATGAACGAATGACATGTTAGGCAAGCACTTGCTGTGGCGTTGAATTGATATTTGAAGAGGAGATGGATCTCGACTTGGTCGCCAAAATGGAGGTAAAGAAATCAGATTTCGCAGCGACAGCGGCGCAGTATTTCAGCGGTGACAGATCTGGAATAAGACAAGATGATCGCAATTGTGTATCCGAAGCGTCCACTCAGAGAACGCGGGGGTTGACGATCAAATCATCTCACCCTATCGGATCTTCGATGACCGACACGCAGAAATTATTGGAGGCTCTTCGGGTCCGGGGAAATGTCCGGGTATGCAGGGGTATAAAGCTTGATAGTTAGTGTAGAGATACATTCAAATGAAATTGAAGAAAATGTGAATGCATACCCAAGTGGGATGTGGGAAAGACCTACGGTACGTGCCTGGACACCGTAGTACATTAGCGTTCAACCGAGGCTTTGGAAATGCCATATCCAAGAGTGTAGTAGTCTTGACTAAAGCAAAGTAAATGCGATGGCATAAGATTTAGTTGCAGTACTCAAGATGATCTATGCGATTGGAACTTGTTGGATGTGCTGCCGGCCGACGAGTTGACTCTGGATTGCATTTCGGAACCTCCGGATGGTGAGGGACTTCCTCAGTATTCAAAATCATGACAAACTCAGATGACACGGATGGTTGAGAATTGAGGAGCTGAAAGCTCCCTACCTCAACACTGACCATATACGTCATGGCTCGTAAGATTGCGCGTGTTGCGAATTCTGACAACGCAGAATCTCGGACGAAAGAAGGGCGTCTGTTCGGGTAGAGGTGTCAGCTTTTCAAAATACAGACAAGTTTGGAAGCTATTGAGTGGCCTTACCTAGGCTTGGAGTGGAGACACTCTCTGTTTTGAAGGAAGCTATGAGTTGACAGGATTCTGAGAGTTTTCAGATTCGGTCCAAGCACGTGACGCGTCTATCACGTGCATCAAGGACTGGATATTTCTCCTTCTCACAATAGATGCAGCGAGACGAATTGTCGGCTTTCATGTTGCGTTACATCGCTTAATCAAGGCATTCTCGTTGATCAGATAAAAAGAGACGAAAGATAAAATCGAGATGGTGATATTTTTGGGATGGCTTCGCCTCCACCATTGGCCAAGCCACGGCCACCCTCGCTTGCGGCACGGAAAAACTTCCTCCCTTGTACGGTTCCGTACCATCTCTTCGTCCACTCGCTTTCTTTCCTTCTCTTCTCCTCTCATCCTTCATCTCATCTTTTTAAGCTTTCTACTGCGCCTTGATGACTGCGGCCGCGGCGAGTAAACATCTTAGAATCTAGATGCCCGATCATGGCACGGGAAGGATTATCTTATTCTCGGAACGAACCCCCAATGACCAGCATCGTGGTCGGATTGAGGCGCTACTTCCTGGCAAAACGCCAATCAACGCGTTCGGCTGCTCGAGCAACACACGTAAGATTTTACGTGGTACATGTTCTATGGGAAACTACTAGGCTATCGACAAGCTCTGGCCGCTTAATTGCGAAATTTTAGTCCCTATTTAAGGTGCTGATCGAGTTGATCCTACTTGTAGCGTTGCATCTCTATCCCGAATCTGTGAAGGATTAGGTTAGACGAAGCGCGCTCAAGCCCCAATGGGTTTCAATACAATGCCCCATTCGTGAGGTTTCTGCGTTTAATTTTTGACTGCTCACCCCCGGATTCCTGTTCGAGTTAACGTCGAAGCTCTCAAGCGACCGAGGCAGTTCAGCCTCACATCAAATTTCGTTCGTCTTACCATGGGGTCAAGGCTGGAAGCCACGAACATGTCAATCCTTCTTTTCTTATAAGAATAAAAGAATTCCTCGCTGGAGGTAGGTCAAGCCGCTCAAATTTGCTCATTTCTTCTCGGTCTCTTATTTGTCAATTACGATTTTTTCCTCCTTGGCATTATGAAGAGTTCTTTCTTTTGTCTTAGCCTTTTGGCGAGTCTAGCTTCGTTGGTCTTGGGTGATGCACCGAACACAGTTGTTTTCCCCGTCACCTTGACATGGGCGAAAGGTTCTCCAGATGGATTCGAGAGGGAGATGATATTCATGAATGGCCAGTTTCCTGGACCAACACTGAACATCCAGGAGGGAGACAATGTTGAGTTTGTTGTCACCAATCAACTGCCATATAGAACAACAATACATTTCCACGGCATTGAGTAAGCGGAGATCGCGCCTCTCGCCTTTACATACTGACAATGTGCAGGCAATACAACACTCCATGGTCAGACGGTGTACCTGGACTCTCCCAAACCCACATCCAGCCCGGAGCGACCTTCACATACAAATGGACTGCTACTCAATACGGCACGTATTGGTATCACGGCCACACACAAGGTCAACTGGAGGACGGACTCTATGGTGCCATCAACATCCAGTCAGTCCAACTCATCTCTGCTCGTGCGACCATTACTGACCTTCGCAGACCCAAAGACGGAACCTCCACACCATTCACCATGATCTCAAACGACACCACCGATCTCCACCGACTAAGCCTCGCCGAGTCAAACCCACACATGGTCATCCTCTCCGACTGGAGTCATTTCACCAGCGAACAACTCCACGATATCAGCATAGCAGCCGACATTGACCCTCTCTGCGGAGACTCCATCCTCATCAACGGAAAAGGAAACGTCAACTGCCCAGGTGTTCCGTTCATCATGAGCCTCGTCCCACCGACTATCACACCGTTACTTATGGGACAGAATCTGACGGATAAGGGGTGTCTCGCACCGACTAATGTCCTCGCTCAGACATCGTACCCTCATAACATAGCCGCCATCCCACCCGGACTCTTCACCGGTTGCAACGCAACCTCCACCCCAGGATCAATCATCGACGTCGATCCACACAAGGGCTGGGCGAGCTTGAACTTCATATCCACTGCGTCCCTCCAAGAAATGGTCATCTCAATCGACGATCATCCTATGTATCTATACGCCGTCGACGGCCGTTACGTTACCCCGCAAAGGATTGACGCTATAACATTCTCCCACGGATCTCGATACTCCGTATTCGTCGAGCTTGATCAACCTGCTCAGAACTACATCATTCGTGTGGCAGGCGACGGATTGAATCAAAAGATCTTCGGCTCAGCGACAATGAGGTATACAGGAGGGAAGAACATCAACACCCCTCATCCGAGTATAAACTACGCGGGCGTAAACACCACCTCGAACGTCACGTTTCTTAACGATCTCGCTGTCGTTCCTTACCCACCCATCAAGCCTTCCGCAACCGTCGACCAAACAGTCTCCCTCCTCCTAAACCGCACCGGAGCGGCCTGGCAATGGAGCTTGAACGACAACACACCATTCAACGAATCCCTCGAGAACATGACACCCTTGTTATGGAACCCAACCGAACTCGCCAACACACCATTAACAATAACAACCAAAAACAACACCTGGGTCGATCTAATCCTCCTCGCCTCCATATCCGGCGGTCTCCAACCCCGCCACCCTATCCACAAACACTCCAACAAAGCCTTCATAATCGGCTACGGCAACGGGGAATTCCCCTACACCACCGCAGCCGAAGCTATGGCCGCTTTACCTCAGAACTTTAATCTAGAGACACCGGCTTATAGAGATGGGTTTTATACGTTACCGGTTGCGCAGAGCAGTACGTGGATGGTGGTTAGGTATTTTGTTGAGAATCCGGGGGCGTTTTTGTTGCATTGTCATATTAATCCGCATTTGACGGGGGGAATGGGGGTTGCGATCTTGGATGGGATTGATAGGTGGCCGACGGTTCCGGCGGCGTATGGGCCGGGTGGGAATGGGAGTTGAGTTTGAGGTTGTGGGAGGTGTGTTTGAAAAGGGGTAAAATAAATTTGTGAATATTGTGTAGTATTTTTTAGCGTAATGTTGAATTGAAGATAATGATCATGATCGTCAAGCAAGTAGCGATTCACGAACGTAATTTCAAACAAGTGCCTGTGCTCAGTGATCAATGATCTGGAAGACGACTTTGAGCTATTGCGCATCTTACGGTAGCCATCGACCAAAACTCAGTAGCGTACAGAAGTAGATTTGGAAACAAGCAACTTGGTTTGAATTGACAAGTTTTGTTACACATCGCAGTAAGTCCTCGACCACCCGGCCATGGGACGACCACCCGTAGGTCCGCCATCGAGACTTATCTGCCGTATTTGAGCTGGGGGTAAGGCCTGCGATTTGCAACAAAGTTCAGGAAGTCTAACCCTGCCTTGACATTGAAATCGAAATATCGAAGAGGGCAGAAGGCCGGAACCGAGCGGAGCGGAGCGGAGCCTCTGATGCTTTCTCATGGATTTCTTGCACAACGACATCTCCTGAAATCTTTTGGAAATTGACTCGAAGGCTTGTGCGTGAATTTTGTTGCACGTCGACAAGTCTATCTGCATTCTGGATATTGACATGTTGACTTGAAAGTGAAGAAAGCTGTTGGTAAATTTGTTGCACGTCTGCAAATCCAGCGACATTTAGGACATTGATCTTCGAAATGAAAGTAGAACTTTGCTTATTGTACATCGAGATTTCCAGCGACGTGCCGGAGATTGACGCGATCGGATTTAGGATTTTACAACTTTATAAAGTCGAGACAAGAACTCAGACATTATCCTGCCTCTCTGATTTTGGGATGGAAAATGAATACTGTGAGACGCGACGAACTATGCCAATGTCCGATATAGATTCAGAATTGTGGACGCGCAACGAAAACGAAAGAGATTCAAATCTGGTGTCGTGGATCAAAGTAGAAGTGCAGATGCGCAACAGTACGAAGTAGGCACAACTGTTCCCGTGCCAAATTGGCATACCGTCCCAACTTTAGGAAAAGAGGGGACTTTACATGCGTGAGTCACCTTGTAGGCCTTGCCAGCCAGCAGAGATTGTTCATTACTTCGTCGCTCTTTATTTTGCTCCCTCCAATCCCATCATGCTTTCGTCTTCAACCTCGCATCAACAATCCTCTCCACCATCTTCTCCAGTATGACCGACTCCCCACTACTTCCCTTCAAAAAATACCCCTCAACCGCCTTCTCCACATACTTCCCAATCTGATCCACCTCAACATTAACCTCCTCCCCCACCTTCTTACTAGCCGTAACAACTTTCTCCTGCGTATATGAAATCAACATAACCTCCCAATACGCCTCCTCATCATCAACCTTCGTAACCGTCAAACTCGCTCCATCTAACGTCACATATCCTTTCTCGACAATATATCTCAGCACGCTCTTATCTCGAGGTTGGAATCGGAATGTGAGGGCATTGCCGTCGGGAGTGATAGTTAGGATTGTGGCGATGGTGTCGACGTGGCCTTGGACGAAGTGACCGCCCATGCGGGTGCTCGCAGACACAGCTCTCTCTAAATTGACATTGCTGTCTTTCTTCAAGGATCCCAGGTTTGTCCGGCGGAGGGTTTCGGGCGCGACGCCGACTTTGAAGGAGGATTTGTCAAACCATGTTACGGTGAGGCAGGTGCCGTTTACGCTGATGCTGTCGCCGAGGGTGCAGTCGGAGAGGATTTCGGAGGCGTTGATTATCGTGAGAGTGGTGCCGCCATCTTCGGATTGGGGATTGAGTTCGGAGACGACTGTAAGGTGTTAGAGTCGAGGAGGACAAGCGGGTAGTGGTAGATTGGGACGAACCTCCTATGGTTTCTACTATACCGGTGAACATTGTGAAGTGTTGATGGCGAGCTTAGAGCTTCGAGTCAGACTGGAAGCTTAAAATGCCCCGCCGGAAGAAAGGTTTACCCGAGACGCGCTAGCCACTCTCAAAAATCGACATCTTGAACATTTCATTTCAAACCTTTCATCTGATTTCTGAACTCACCGACATTCACAAAAACGTCACCCAAACAATCCATGTTTGTAATGAACATAGCATATGTGACAGCCCTGACATTGGGAGGCATGCAAAAGTCTTAGCTCGTGCTAGTCACGCTAGGCCGAGGGTCAGTGCGACGCGTAGTAAGTCGCATCTTCTCTCTATTCTCCTGTCACTTCTCTCGCTGTATATTTGCAACTTCGTCGCCAATTGGCCTTCAGAAACACGATGCCACTCGGAAGGAAAAGATATCACATGAATGGTGGCTGGGATGAAATGGAGGAATCTGGTGAATGGGATGAAATGGACGAAAACTTTCTACACGAACGTCCAAAGAATCCACGCAACTCTTACGATGCTCTTCGCAAGATTCGGAAACTCAAGTCACCCGAGCAATTTGCCTATACCGCCCTTACCGATGTAAGACTTAATGGCTCCTATGTAGTCAAGAGGAGTGCATCGGCGAGGTTTGCTGCGGAGGAGTCTGTGGCAACTTTTTCGGCATCAGAGATAGAAAGTCTGAGAGACGTTTCCATGGGTAACAACCATGTAACTCTTTGCTTTGGGCAGATTCCACTGCAGATATCATGGGCTCATTCTCCTGTGCAAAGCGGTCGACTTCATGATCCTCGAGGATTTTCCACAGAGCTTGGCATATTGCTCGAGGTAATGCACCAGTACGAAAACCGTCGCTCCATTCGCTGAAGCCCTTGTCGGGGATAGCAGTGATGTCTGTTATCATCGTAACCAGTGTAGATATCGCTTCGACCTTTGTCTCGTAAGCAGTCGCCCTGTCAAGTTTCCACATGAGCTGGTCATTTATCATGTTGATGATACGACGTGCAGCTCTTTCCGCCCCATCCGCCTCCATAGTGCTGTCACGATATCCATCTTCCGGATATTTGAGCTCCTCCCTAAACTTCTTCAGTATGCCGTCGAAATCGATTGGCTTCGCGGAAACGATCGCGTCTCGCATAGCCTCGTGGAAGTTGAGTATTTGGTTGAGATCGTTAGGAACCGCGGTTAAATGGTCAACGAGAATATTGCGGATTTCTGACTCCTTCAGGCGGTTTGATATATCAACCGCATCATGGAGCTTGAATGGCCGCGGTATTGCACGACAGGCATCTTGGTTGGAAACCGTTCTTCTTTCACGACCTTGATGACAGGGCGACTTGGATTATCGTCCGGACGCTACAGGAGAAGAAACGTCCGAGCATAGCATACAATGTGGTGACGAGCTTGAAGGCACTTGATTCTTTCCGCCGTCGACAGCCTTTGTTGGCTTGCACTGGCATTGGTTTATATTCAGTGTGGAGGACCATATGTTTCGGATGCAACCTATCTCTTAGTTGGAACCTTGTTCCAGTCATTCTCAACGACACCTTGATGCAATGAATGTCTTCTATCATAATTCAAGGAATGCGCTCCATTTGCGGTCAACAGCTGCTCGCTCCTCCTTTGTGCTGCGCTATATAATTTAAAATTTGGTCTAGCCATTATTTCTGAATAAATTCTCGTTTATTCAGATTCTTCTTCAGCTATTTCATTAATTACGCTCCTCTAGTTTTCCAGTTTCTGTTACTTTCAGTGTGAGAAAAAAAATACTCAACTATTTAAGTAGTTATTGAGTAGTATTAAGTAGTATTGAGTTGAGTATGAGTAGTGTGGCAGGGTGATCTGGTTGCTGGTTGCTGGTGGTATTGTTGTTCCAAATCGGGCCTAGTGCTACACGTGACCCGGCCTTGGATATATTAGGAGATCTGGCATCTTGTATTCTTAGTTCTTCAGGCAGCTTTCTACGTGGTTCGCAGGCGCGTAGAAGGACTCCAAGAGGTTTACCCCTCTACAGTAGCAGTGCTATGACTAAGCTATTGAATTGAGTAGTGAGTAACTACTCAATACTATTGAGTAGACACGTGATTATATATATAAAATTATATAAAACAAAATATCTTTAATAAAAGAATAAAACCTTTAATCTAAATACTAAAACCCAATATAATCTATAGTTTAAATCAAAGAAAATAACCAAAACTTCTTCTCTTTAATATAAAACAAATTCTTAGGGTCTTTTTCCCTTTTTATCTATTATAGCGCTAGTTCGGCACGCGCAGTACCACGTGATTAAGCACAGTGTATATAGCCTCAGATTTAGCTCTCCTAAGCTCTCCAACTTAGAATTGTCTTAATAGGACCTCTTCAACCTCAACCCTTTAGCCCTAGCTCCGTGATATTATCCGTTTTTCCCTCTTTAGCCAATTAGGCATTGTGGCTTAATACCACGTGATTCTACTCAATAGCCTACTCAATACTACTCATTAGCTATTGAGTTGAGTAGAGTAGCATAAGATTTTGGTTGAGTTGAGTTGAGTAGCGCTCGAATTGCTATTGAGTACTACTCAATTTCTCACACTGGTTACTTTTGATTTTTGTCAGATTGAGCATGACATCTTCCGGGATTATAGGTTGGTGGAGAGGGAAATGGGCGCCAGCTCGAGTCTTCCTGCCTTTGGTACTAAATATTATCGGTCCCTTCTCGCTCCGTCTCGTCTCCAGGTTGTACTCGAGGCCGACGGGATTTCTTCTTGAGCTTCGGCACCCGCCAGGTACCCGAAAACTCTCGAATATTGCTCATTGTAGTTATCGAGAAGTGGATGGTGCTTCTACACACTCAGGTGGACCGACTGCAATCACCACCTTATCGTCCGCTCTTTGATGTCACCGCCAGCCATGAGGCACGTCAAACGTAACTCTCTGCTCTGCAAGTCAAACTTCATCCTCACGCTTCTCATTCTCGCTTCATTCGGCACGAATTTTCCCTGCAAGCCTTCCTCCTCAATATCTATGACAGCTGCGGAGATCCTGCCAGTAACATTTGACTCTCATAATTCCTCTCTCAAGCCTTGGAAAGCAATACGTGTCCTGCTTCGCGTCGAATATGGCTATCGCGACACTTGGAAGCGATGGTATAGAGCTGTGCAATATACCCTAGATCGAAGGACAATGGACCCTGTGCTGATGGATGTGAATGTAAAATCTTGGCAAGGCAGAGTAG
>FJOG01000019.1:711150-749428 GCA_900073065.1 Phialocephala subalpina
GGATGAGGAAAGCTCGGACCATGGCTCATTACTTTAAAACCGCGCCTTCGTAGACGTCAATTGATGCCTCGTGTGGCATGAGACGGTCCAGATTCAAGATACTTCCATCTTGATCGTCTAGGACATTATATTCGGTACGAAGAGAAGTTCGGTGGGAGACCTCGCAATCACTGCCTGCGCCATCACTTCCACCAATGCAACTTATCCAATGTGAGATCCGACGACCCAAGAGCTCGTGGTATTTTCTAGCTTCGTCTATGCTGCAGAGACCCGCTGGCATGCTTGTGATGCAGTCTGAACCGTGTAGCTACATCGTCATATGGTATTCGAGCGGTCTTGAGTCGAGGAAAGAGTTCGCTTGTGTGTCCAGGCGTGTGAAGGCCTGAACTTATTCGTCTTCGACCTCATGTGGAGCAGGGGACTCTAGAGCAAACAAGGGTGATATTGGGTCTTTGGCTGTGTTCCGAAGATTGGAATTGGTCGCAGCAAGGTCTTTTTTGCTGAAGGATTTTCTGTTGCTGGAAATGTAGTCTTCCAAGAGGCGGATACCGACGTCCATTTGGGCAATGGCTGACTGATCATTCCCATGCATTGTCTCGAAGCAAATCGCCAGTAGGCAGTTGAGTAGAGTCGTTCTGAGACTATGCTTTTGAAGCCATATCGCGTGTCTCATGACCTTGATAGCTTTGCTATATTGTTCCACAGCAAAGCGATGATGCTCATCAAGCGGTGCAAAGGTTGCAAGATAGCGGTCATTTTGCTTTCCTGTTAGGTCAATAGAATGTTGTAAAGCGCCCAATGCAGTGACGCTGAGACGAACAGATTCTTCTTGCTCACTCGTCTGAGGGATAAGTCGACTCCACAGAAGCCGAAAAGGCCAGATAGCTGGACAGCAACATTTGTACAGAAGAATTGCAAGTAGCGAGCCTCTTGTGCCGTCTTGATATGAACGGAGGGAGGCTGTTTAAGGATCGAAGAGGTGAAGTCCGGGACTGGGGATCGGGGGCTGGGCAGGGGCGGGTGGCTGGTTTCGGAGCTAGGGCCAACAGCTTGGTCTTCTGCTCGTGAGCATTTGTAGTGGGTGGCAAACCCGTGGGATAGCCGTAATTGAATCCGGCCTTGATGCCCGAAGCAAGGTAGGTCAGTCTTCGCTTCCCAAGCATTCTAAAATGTAAACCAATTGGAAGGAATATCTCAGCAGGAAAGAGAGATGCATGGGCAAGGGCCGCAAGGCAAAGGGTCCACGTCGGCTCGGGAGTGCATGGAAGCTGCGGGAGGGAAGCTAATTCTTTAAAGACTCTCATGGGTCAAAACTTACATTTCTGGCAAGACGGCTTCTCCTCGTCGCATTTTAGATGGCGTTTCCTGGAGCAGTCATTAGCCCCGTCACACCGTGAAGCCAGTCATCAGAAGATCCAGGCAGCTCAGCTGGGTCGGGACTTCTCACTTGCAGGTGAAGCATCCACTGCGCTTCTTATGCGCGAATGTCCGCTTTCTCTCCTTTGTGATACTTGTCGAAGAGCTTAAATTCGTCATTATCATTTCCGAGGCGGCTTGGATAACAGATCGCAAGGTTCCAAGGACCATCCAACCAGAACATTTAATAAGATGCATCTGATATTGGACATTCTAGGGAAGGTTCTGTGATGACCGTGAACGGTGGGAGAGGTCGAATCTAAAATCTCGCTATTTGACGATCCGTATAAACCACCCAATCAAGGTCGATCTAAGCCACTAGCCAATGTGGTCCAGTTCTAATATGGACTATCAAACCCTCGTATACAGTAAACTGTTTTATTATACAGTCATCTAAATTGGTTAGACTTTCTAGCCTGCCTCATCTAGAGTTTCCTGGATGCAAAGGATGCTGCTAGTAAAGATGTTTTACACACTTGATATCGTGACCGATATCAATATAAACGGCCCAACTTGCGCAAAAGGAAGTAGGCATTCAATAATATTTTAATTTAAACATTTCCAAAGACTATAGATCTTTGAGATCGTGATGGTGGGTTGATATTTGCCTCTTCGCTTATATTGGCGGTGGTTGTCGCCAGTGATGAACAGCATTTTTAATCTCCCAGTCCGTCAAACACAATCAAGGAGGCTCGGCTAGGCTGAGATACTACATGTAGTAAAGTCTCCTGGGACTGACCGATGGTATGCTTTGTCGGTAGAAAGCGGGCTCTGGATAGTCCAGGTGTGGCTGGGAGATTGAGAGTGCTGGTGATGAAGTTGCATTTCTGGTGCGCTTCGAGAAGACCAAGCACATTGCGCAATATCTTACGGCAAGTCTGAACTAGGCCCAGATCTCTAAGAATTACTATTATATGTATCCTTAGGGGCAGATCAAACATGAGGACCGCTGCAGGAGCTGGAGGTCAATCAGGGGGACGCGCGATGCAGAGCGGTAGTTATTATGTTGTACCTCTGAAGATTATTTTCTTGTATATATAGCAGGCTGCAGGCTTCTTCACAATCCCACTAGCGTAGTCGTGAGATCCAAAACTAGTGGAATTTGGCAAATTGGTGATCTGGTGGATCTGTAGCCTCGTGGATAACCATATAAGCCTCCGTCTTGTTGACCATCTTGCGCTTTCCACAAGGCACGACCACAACTTCAACGACTTCAATTGCGATACCTTCGACAGCATCAACACACTCAATGCTCAATCTAAACCTCAATCACAATTACGAGTACCTCATACCAAGCAATCTCCTCGACTGAACAATATGTCCAACTCAAACCGTTGTGGTCGCTGCGGGTACCTCAACTGTATTTGCGCAAACGTCTACAGCGGTTCTTCTTCTTCTGGTGGTTACGGCGTCAATTCTGGCTATGGCAGTAACTCTGGCTATGGCGGCAACTCTGGTTATGGTCGCAACTATCCCTATGGTAACGATTACAGCAATCCAACCTCCAGCGCCTCACGCTATAGCTCCGATGGCTTCGATCGCAACTCCACCACTTCGTCCGCCTCCTCCTACAATCATTGTCGTTATTGCCATCGTCCTCGAAGCAGCTGTGTCTGTATCTCCAACCAACCCTTCGTTCCTCAACGCATGAGCACTTCGCGCCCCAATCGCAACTCTCCCGCCTACAATACTCAATCCAACACCAACTCTGGGACTTGCTTCCGTTGCAGACGCTCGAAGAGTAATTGCGACTGTATTCCTGGTACTTTTTATAATCCTGGTGGCTATAGCAATTCGCGTACTGCGTACCGAAACTCTCCGGCTTTTGATGATCCGCCGAGATATTCTCAGCCGATGACTAGAGACTCGAGATCGGCTTGTGGTGGGTGTGGAAGATTGACGAGTAGCTATCCGTGCCAGTTTTGTGGTTGGGATTGGTATGATAGGCCCGCTAGTCGATTTTCTTGAGCGGCGACCTCGAAGTTCTCCCTTTTTGGCGCGGGAATTTGGTATAGTGGGTGGAGATATGCGATTCGCTTTTGGAGAGAAGTGCATTGAGAATCAGGACCTGGTGAGAAGAGATATTTGGGACGAGAAAAGCTATTACCTTTAGCACTGCAATGCATTTGATGTTTTGGAAGGAGATATCCGGGATGGGAAAAGCTGTTGCCTTCAGCACTGCATTACATTGATCTGTTGGGAGCGTGGTATCTTGAGATGGAGTCTAGGCAGTGGAAGGCTTTGACTCTACGGTAATGGGAAAGCACCTGCTTTGGGTGGTTGAGCCTTGCTTATAATTTTTTGAACAATTACTGCGCCTGGCATTTGTGCTTTCACTGAGATACTCGGCATATTTGCGTTGACTTTGCGAAGAAATGGACAACTTCTTCATCGATATTTGACTTCGACGACGTGCCTTTACCTACTGGAGTCGGGTGTTTGAGGCTTTTTTGCAGGAACGACTGAATGACTTGGACTCGAGGGGTGTCTAATGCCCACTCTCCAAGCTCTCAGACGCTTGTCCGCGTGACAGTGATGTACAAAACAAGACTTTCTTATCACATTTGCAATGGTTGAAGAAGGTGAGCACTAAAATATGCGTAACGGAACAGTCCGAAAATGGTAAGAGAATGCTTCACCGTCCAAATTCTACGCGAAGAAACTCATACACTAAGGAGAGACCTATTTGGTAGAAAGAGACAAAAGCAGATACATTTGAATATGATTAAGTCAAAAATCAAGGGAGAAAAGAAACGGATGTGAACCTGAGAGTGTTCTCATTGGCAGACGGGGTTGCTGCGATGTTGAGTGAGACTAAATAGACAGAGGGGCATTGTGCAGCTGGCTAAATTTTGCATAATCTGAGGTCTCCCGCATGACGGCGTTAGTGGCCCTTCCATGACAACTCCAAGAACTTTTTCACGCTCATGGATTTTATCTCCGGGAAATCATCATTCAGTGTATGTGCTGGCTTTAAATCAAGCTCAGCCTTCGCGAACCTCTCTCCAGCTATTGAGATCGTAGCTTGAAGATGAGCTCCAAGACTTGCAGCATACATTGCCGGATAACTGGGGAGCTGTGAGACTCTTCCCGCTTTCAGGTCAGCCTCAGAGTCATAGACCACGTTGAATTTCGACCCTATCGATGGTGGAATCGTCAGCTCATGTAGAATAAGACTTAGCGCGACCATGAGAGATGAATATGTACCTTTTGCATCTTCAGCCAGTTTGACGAACTCCTTCCATGTGAGTTTTTCACCTATAACATAGCTCTCTTTTGGCCAGTCTTTGAGATCTAAACTCTTAACAGTAAATTCGGCTAGGTCAGAGCTATGAGTAAACACAATCAACTCATTTCCAGAACATGGGATCGCCGCCGACTCATGGGAGATGTCAACAAACAACGGCCAAGCTGTTACATGGGATTTGAAGTGCGGAGAGCCATAATAGTCAAGGAATATGCCGTTGTAGAATATCGTATACTCGAGAGACATCTTCTGTACCTCCTTGATGATCTCGGATTTAGATCTAGCGACCGCGTTACTATCTAGATACCTAGGCATCGAGTTAGCGCTCTCTTTCGGTGCATAGGGATACCCTTTATTAGCTACATATAGGCAGAGGTACATACTTGATTGGATAGGGAAATCCAGCGAAGATGCTAGGAATGATTCTTCAGGGCCTTGAGCTCACTTTCCTTACCGCTCCGCTTACAGTAAACTTTCCACGACTGCCATGCATTTGAGTCTGATAGCTTCTCTAGTTCGCTGCGTCGTGTATTCCTTCTATTTCGTCCGGTGAATATAGGTTAATTACTTTTCTTCTTCGGTCTCTTCTCGTCCCGAGCCGAGAAGCAGCGCAGCGCTAGACAGCCGGGTTCCTCCTGGTTCGATTGGGTGTCATCTCATGCCTTTTCGGCCTCGTCTCCTTCCTTCTGGTAACATTCGACTAATTTGCAAGCATAATTATCAATCTTCATCCGAACCTGCGGGATATCCTTACGATGATCTCCAGCTGCTTGGGTGACGATGAGGTCCAAACTCGATCTTCGGCGCTTATCCAATTTAGGCTGCGGAAGGAGGTGCTCCGTGAACGCTTCTGCAACGGAAGACGAAATGACAGGCCCAATTCAACCACGTACAGCCTCAAAGAACATTATTTTCAACCAGTCGGCTGAGTTCGCCGAGATCTTGTACCTGAATATCTCGTACTGACTGCAGAAAGCTCTTTTGAAGATTGGAGCTGGGCCCGTTAGCGCGGGCTCCCCTCACACTGGTTAGGCATTAGTTTGTGTCTTTCGGTGGCAGAAGTTCTTCCGTTGAAGCTTCCCCGCGTCAGATTTTTTTGATTAATTTGCTGAACGACATGGGAATTTAGACCAGTGCCTTGGGCCGTGACTTCGTTTGGGATGGTATAGAGTTTGTGGATGAGGTTAAAAGGACCTCATGTCTTCTTCTTTCTCGTGTTCCTGCTCTTCAGTCTTTCTGTTTTCAAGCTCTCCTCTTCAAGGGACATCGTGGCAGTCATGAAGCTCCTGGTCCTCAGTTTGGTCTCCCTGGCCGCAGCAGCCCCATCTCCACCAACATGGGCATCCAAATTCCAGAATCTCGCTCCGATGCTCAAGTCCATGATCCCACAAGGAGGGCCATTGTCACCCCAGATCATCCAAACGCTCTTGGAGCCCAACGTGGCCAATGTTGCTCGGAACTCCTATGTCTACCGAGAAGGAACTTCACTGTATCTCTTGGGCGACAAGTGGACAGCAAGTGGGGCAAATGTCTACTGGCTGGGTCTCGATGAGAACGTGGTTCCCCCTGCTGGAGAACCATTCTATGCACCAACCAATGCCAGCTATCCTACTAAAGGAAGGACGACTGAGGTGATGGCTACATTGGTGACAATGGGGGCCAAACTCATCAGAAGTCAGACCTTGGGAGTCAGTACTGGAAACCCATTGAGCTTGCTTCCAAGTCCAGGCAACTACAACGAAGCTGCATTCGAGTCTATGGACTGGGCAATCTTCCAAGCACGTCAACATGGGCTCCGAATCTTTGCTCCATTAACTGACAACTATGTGAGTCTTCCTCAATCTTCCCTCAGATATGTCAATGGCTGAGAAAAAAACAGGATTACTACCACGGCGGAAAATTCAACTTCCTCCGCTGGGCGGGCTTCAACATTACCGGAAGTCAAAATCCTCTCTCCCCAGACACTCTCCAGTTTTACACCAACGCTACCATCATCGGTACATTCAAAGACTACATCTCTCACCTCATGACGCACGTGAATCCCTACACTGGGATTACTTATGCTGCGGATCCTACTATTATTGGGTATGAGACCGGGAATGAGTTGGGTGGTGTTAAGTTTGGGGATAAGAATGTTTCGGTGGAGTGGACGAGGGAGATCTGTAGGCATATTAAGACGCTTGGTACGTTATCTCCTTTCATCTTCTTTCTATTGAGATCACGAATGAGCAACTGATAGTAGCAATCAGGACCAAACAAACTCTGCATAGACGGCACTTACGGCATCCAACCCCTCCACTTCCCCATCACCGAAATCGACATCTTCAGCGATCATTTCTATCCGCTCAACAACACCAAGCTCAGCACCGGAATAGCTCAAGTCGAGTCCACAGATCGCGTTTACATTGCGGGAGAGATCGATTGGACGGGAAATAGTAATGGTGATAGTCTGCAAAGTTTTTATGATGTTATACTACAAGATCAGCTGAAAGAGAAACCGACGGTGGCGGGGAGTATGTTTTGGAGTTTGTTTGGACATGATGTTCCTGACTGCACTGTATGCTACCTGTCCCCTTTCTCACCCTTTCAAGACCATGCCATTTTATATCTTACTCGCTCCCAATCAAACTTCTGCTCTCACCCTCCAGCATCCCAGGAAGTTTACTAACAAGAGCCCCAGAGATTCGTAAACCACAGCGATGGCTTCGCCCTCCAATATGGCAACCCTCTCAACACAGCGAAGAACAATACCCAGATCAGCACGATTCGAGAACATTACTTCGCCATGCAGAACATAACTGTCGATAGTTATCTACCTGCTGTGGCGTGTCCGCATAACTTCATTCCTGGGTATGAGGCTGAGTATACATACTTTTGAGCACTGAGCGGGTTGTTTAGATGGAAAGGGAAGTGACAAAAATCTGTAATAAGTAATGAAAGCTTGTATTCTGAAAGTCGCTCAAAGGATGGAGGATGCACATGCCTCAGAGGTGACATTGAGGTAGTGTATACAGTCTAGTTGCCTGCTGGACGTGAAGATTCTTGAATCGACGCCTTCTGACTTTTGTTCCTGCAGTACCCATGTGGACGGTCAAGAAGATCCTCGTTGACATTTCCGTCAATATTCTTTTGGGCACTTCAACGACTTGGTTGTGCAAGTTGCCATTCGGGCTATCTTCGTCAATGGCCCTCGTTTGTGCATCTGCCGCCACCAGTCTTGCTGAGCCGAGATGTAGGCGTGCATGATGTCGATTACCTTTCCATCTTCGCAGGGGTCTCCCCATCTTTAGTACACAGAGTGAAAATACAAATCCTTGGCTCGAAGGGTCAAGGTCGGCATCACTCCGCCGTCTTTGGAGGACGATGCGAGCAGAGTAATATCTGGAATGCCTCTCAGCTTGATCTACCAGCACAACCACTCTCGATTCCCATCATGTTGAATCATTTCAATTTATTTCTTTGGGCATCATGGATGCCAGAGCTAAGAAGGCTCAAACGAGAATCAACAAGATGTTCGTCAACAGTTTCATGAGAGAAGCTCATTGTCCCACGTTCTGCTGTACATTGTAATTGAATTATTCGCGATTCCCCGTTGATGTTCAAGTAGGACATCAAGGACTGAGTTCATGTGAGGCAGTAATTGAATCGAAAGTACGAACATTGGGTTAGGACTCAATGGAGTCACTGTCCCATAAAGCGTACAGACATTCGGGGTTGGCGACATTCAAAAGCACACTCAATGTGACAAACGCAGCAATCGTAAAGTCCCAATGACTCTAGGACATCAAACAATTCCAGATGCTGATCACGAACATTCGCAAAGAAATTGCCATCACAAAGATATATCGCCACAAACAAACCACCCTCGCTCCATCGGGAAGGTTCTTGCGATGCGACCTGCAACAAACCATCCCTTTCCTTTCAAAAATCCCAATTCCATCTCAAGTCTCAATCAATTCCCCATCCAGTAGCCGCAGCCCCCAAATCAGCCCATCTCAATTTCAGCGGTGTACAATCGTCCAAACGATCTCTATCATTATGCCTGGAAACGAGAATAATATAAGCGGACCTGCCAATACCAAGTCACACCATCCCGCCTCATCTCACCTCACCCAAACTCTCGCCCGCGACCCAGAAAGGGAAACTGAATGCGATGTGAAAATCGCGACTTGCAACAAAATCTTGATTTGTAAGGCGAAGATGAGAAATTTGAAGAAAGGATTGAGCGAGGGAAATGAGAAGGTGGATTTTATGAGGTTATGGAAACCGATCGGCAGGGATGCGTGATTTTTGAGGGAGAGTGGATGGATTAGGAAATTGCTTGCGGTGAGACGTGCAACAAAAAGATGAGATGCGATGAAATATGAGGCAATTTGAGTTGAGAGTTGGGTTATGGCGTCAGAGATGATATATGATGGACGGTGGTGAAGAAGAATGGTGAGGTATTTTCGAGATGCGCGAGAGCATTCTGACCTCACCACTCGAACGTCTAGCAACGCGACGGACATCAGTAGGAGAGGAATGACAATCATAGCATCGGCGATCATGATCTGTGCGCGAAGATGACAGAGTTGCAATTGATCAAACGGTCGAAAAGCAGATCCCAATGTCCCACTAAATCTGGAACTCTGGCGGATGGGTGCACTTGCAGATGCGATGCGAATGTTCGGCCATGTTGTGGAACGACGAGTCTTCCAAATGCTCGTCAGTTCGCGATAGAGAGTGAGCTTCGAGAATGGTCTTTGGAACGATGCCTTCCATTCATGTCGTCCTCTTGTTGTCGGTGTCGACCATTAACATTATTCTCTGTATATCCCTCCGTCCATCCCTCCTTCATATTCATGCCTTTAGTCGTTGTCCTGCCATATCGTCTAGAGCATCCGTTCGCAGGAAACTGGCGCATAAATTAGCATTTCTCCATAGACCATCAGAAGCCCACTTACTTATAGAATATCATCGTCGGCGCCACAGTCCCCAAATGCCACAAACTATGCGCATCCAAGCATCCCCACAGCGGCGGGAAATCCAACAGCTCCAAGCTCATCGCGAGAATAATCCACGCGACAACCAATCCTGGCAGCATGGCCCACGCCCGCCCTGACTTCATGAATTTCTTGTAACTAAACCAACTCCACAGCGCGTTCTGCAGAACCCCAACCACAACATTCACAGCCATATTGTATGAATAATCCCATTGGTACCATTTCAAATACGTAACGTGCATGACGAACAGCGTGATGCAAAGTCCTGTCCATGCTCGCCGTACCGACCTCGTCCTCGCTCCTTCCTGATCCATTCGGAAGACCCGGATTGGTGTATAATACATCCCATATAGCACACTCGCCCCAGCAGCAAAGTAATCCAACTCCTCCGTGACCCTGAAATCTCTCGTATGGAATATCATGCTGAAGACCCAACTCGCCATTCCGAAGTATGCCAGCATGACGTAGTATTTTCGCAAAGGGTAGGAAGTAGGTATGTTGGAGGTGATTTTCGAGAGGCCGTTTTGGTGTGCGAGGAAGTTAAGGAGGGAGAAGAACACGGAGAATGGCTCTTGCATGCCTAGGAAGCGGTAGAAGGGCCATTTGCCGTGGAATTGGACGATGGGTTCGGAGGCTGCGACGCGTTGGTCGGTGATTATGTGTTGGCAGGTGTAGTCGCATTCTGCTGGGCAGTCCCAGAGGAGAGCACGATGGAGAAGAGCTGGAGACTGTTAGACAGGGCGTGGGAATGGGGGAGGTGGCATACGGATTGCGGTGGCATGGTTGCTGGCGCAGTTCTCTTGCTTGCAGACCTGCGATCATCAGTATTGTTGGATGGGAAGCGGGGTGAGGTCATACTTCAACACAATGTCGGAACTCTGGCAGGCGATCGCCATATGAAGCTGAGACTTGGGGTGTGAGGAGGAGGAGGAGCCCGAGAGGCAAAGCTCCTTGTCTCAAAATCATGTTGATGTTGCTGGAGGAAACAGAGTCGCGGAGAATCGTCCGAAGGGAAGGCCTGTGCCTTGGCTTGGGTTAGCGACTGGCACGGCACTTGTCACAGAGCTTGGGGCAGTTTAATTTGGTGATAAACAGAAACATCATCGGGTTGGCAACATTCCCAAGGAGAGATTTTTACATCCTACAAATACATTCTATGCATGAAAACAAATGGCATAATGGCATTACTTTCTACATGCTCCGTGCTGCCTCTGTCGTTTTGCTCTCGAGCGCCCCTAAAGGTGACGCTAGTGCTCGCTTCCGGAGTTCCTACCAGCCTCACCATTCACCACCACGAAATAAATCATCAAAAAATCATTTCACGACCAAAGTTTTCCGAACAACCTCCATGTAGAATCTAAATGATATCTCAAAAGGATATCAAACAGTAGTACACGTGATGCCCTCGAGAACAGGCGCTAGTCCTCGCTTAGCTTCCTCAGCCCTCAACTACCTCGAACAAAAAATATATATCTTCCCAACCACAACAGATGTTCAAAAAAGAAATTTGGACAGTGTGGGGATTGAACCCACGACCTCTCGCATGCAAAGCGAGCGATACTACCACTGATCTAACTGCCCGATGTTTCTGGAACTGATTGGCAGGAATGTGCTTATTTAAATCTATACAGCTTTCCATAGACCTCACTGTAGTGGAGCCATCAATTCGCCGGTCTCCGGACCTAAGCCCAATAACGTTAGAGGTGGATCAAAACTCCTAGCTCAGCCATGTATACCTTCATCAAGAGTTCTTACTCTGATCATCCTAAGACCCTAAATGTCCCTTATTCTTTTGATAGTTCTGGCGCATATGCTCCTTAATATCTTTGACAAATTCCTTTCAAATAGAAGTCGACGACATTATCACCAGCACCCTATCAATTCCATGTGCATGGGGTACTCAGTTCCCTCAGCGTTTGCACCCTTGAATGAGCATTAATTGGCTATCTCCTAAAGATATGCGCTAGGAGTTCCCATAGTTTTGACATTCCAAAGGCGTTACTACGGACAGTGCTACCCACTGGGCAGCTTTTTGAATCTTCACATGCACGTGATAGGAGAAACTTGTTTCTTTACAAGCGGCCCTTGAGAGCTCAAGCTACTTTAATAGGGCGCAAATCATTCGCTAGGTATTGGATCTTTGTTCCTTTCTTGCCTCGTGTTCTTTGCTTCTTTCACACCATTTTCCGCCACGTGATCTACCAAGGTCTTGTTGAGTTTTGGCATTTTCGCCGCGAAAGGAAATTGAGACTTCTCAAAACGTCATCTCACAGTCTCCCAGATCCGTAGTCAGCATCGCTCCCTTTGCATGTGAGAGGTCGTGGGTTCCTCTGTCCCACAGGTTACGCCTGTGGAACAGACTTGTGTTCCGAGACCAATGTCCAACTCAGAACTTCAAGTGGCATAATCCTTGAGTCAAACAGTTCCTAATCTCTTAGCTCGATATAACTCGCTCCTGCTAATTTGAGTTACAAAAAAGTACATTCGCCACTCCAGTGTTTGGTGCGAAGAAGGATCTTGGGCAAAGTGTCTAACAACTTTCTGGTAAAAATAGACTTATCGTCACGACATCTGAGACTTAGAGGCTCATTGTACGTCGACGGGGGTGTTTCTGGGTTTGTAATGACTGTGGCTCAAGGACCTCTCCTTGCTCGAGTCCTTTCTTCACCTGACTGCTACGTTCTTTCTTGTCATTGGCCTTTCGAGGTCTTTGCAACGCGTTACATATTCTAAAATAACGTCATCAGATATCTTCTCTGTACTGTCTGTTTTCTCGTATAATGCGTCTTCGTACAGTTTATCAGGAAATGAACGCTGTTACGCTCTGATCGATGCTTCTTGCCTCAACCTGGGAAACACTCGTGATTGACAGGTGGTGCTGGGGGACGCTTTTTTTTCGCAGGTCTCGCTCGAGACCGCGTGCTGCTTCCGAAATTGGGCTTCATTGACTTTGTGTTGGGCCATATCCTTGCATAATTTTCACTGTACGATGTCGCGTTCGGCCGCGTTGTCTCGTTACCTGGGCTGCTTCACTGTCACGTGTTATACCAAATTCACTTCAACAGTCGAAATAAAGTTTGGCGCTAGGTAGATTGGCGCTTGCAACTCTGGGAGAAGAAGCACTAACACTGATTCTGCGCCTCTTTGCATCTCAAAAATGCATATGCTAGTTTACCAGGGAATGCCTATGGATGTTGTTATTGCGGCTTGAACACTTTCAATGCCCTTCAGGTCATGGCCAGGCTACCTGCTTCAAACATGTTGATATCAACATCGGCTCGCCTTTGCTCACCCCTCAAGTGAAATCTCAAACCATCCCCAAAACATTCTCCAAATATTGAAGAGAATATGTCCTACAATGCGATGTTCCCGAGCCATGAATAAGCAGGGTTTGTACCAAATCAAATCAGAGAGCGATGACAGTAGCGCTCCGCTGCGAGTGATGTTTCGCGTTGATGCACCAAATGTAACTAACAATACGATAGGCAATCGCCTCCAAGCACCAGAGAAAAGGGCCCGACATCAAGAACATCTGAACACTTCTCGCAACTCCATCGAAGGACTAGTAAGTAACGACCCCTGGATCAACAAATGCCCTCGATCACATCGAAAGAGTAAGAGCTTGCGCCATTGCTCACCGTACACCTAAGCGAAACCCCTTCCTCAACCACAACCCCAAATACTCCTTCTCCCCTTATAAATTTATTAAGAAAACGTATGAAATCTAATCCCTTATCCTTTTTTTTTTTATCCTATATTTTTTAAGAAATATAAAAGTATATAAGACCCGTTATTAAAATTTATTGTGGTGGGGGTTTCGCTTAAGTGTACGGTGAGCAATGGCGCAAGCTCTTACATATCTAGCCGTTCGGGGAATCGCATATGTATAATGTTTCCCCCGCTAGAGATGCTACGGAGTGGGAGTGTCCCGACCCGATTGTGAAGGATTTCGAATTGTGGATATGAGCGAAGTTGTTGCTCAAGACCTCCACTTCAAATGCGTTCACCACGAGAAGTGGTTGAATGCTGCAGGTCGGATGCACCCAAACCTCACAGATTACACAGGACCAGACTGGACTGTACGAACTTGGATTGACGGTTCGGAGGTCAAGGTCGCCACGGTGGAGTCCATAGACAAATCAGAATTCCCAATTGCTTGGCTTGGTGGGAATGATTATGATGGAAGTAACGACGAGGAGTAGTGAGTGGTTGTCGCATTGCGAGTGATAAAACCTTTTGGTAATATGGAATTATATCACGGTCACAGGTGGTATATTGCTCGGATATCCAGTCTCAGTTTACACACGTGTTTCTCTACCTCAGCAGATTCTTTTCTTCTACATTACTGATATTGTTCTAGGATTCTGCTAGAGGTAGCTGAGAGAATTCATCGTCCGGTTTTTGCGAGGGATGACCTAACGACGAAGGGATATCGATGCTTTGACCCTAATTTCCAAGTCTTCGTTGATTCTTGGTAAGTACCATGAAATTCACGTTTAATGCTAACTCCAAAAGAATTCATGTCCAGACTTCAACTGTCCGTGTATCTTCGTGAATCTCAGATAGTATCCTGGGGTTTGAAAGATGAAGAACTCTTCTTGAATCCAAATTTTTCATTATATTAATTGCTAGCATACTCCATCCTAGCTTTAATCCCACGAAGGACGGGATGAAACAATGCATACTTTCCCAAAAGTTCTGAAAAGCAACCCGCTATCATAATTCGCACTTCACCGATACTTCCCATTCCCAATCCCATTATCGTGACCCGCCTCCCACTCCTGAATCAACCCCGCATAATCTTTCGGCTTATACGGGCTGAAAAGCTCCTTCACCATCCCCTCCTTCCTATGATTCTTCAACCCGAGATCCCTCAACATCAAATCAGTATAACACATTGCATCAAAAGCAAAGTCCGGAAGTCTAGCTCCATATCCACACGGATATCTCCATTTTCCCCATTGGGTATGAAGCATCACTTCTTTCGTGATATCGTCCTCGCTATTTGCTAGCCGGTCGAGAGTTCCGTCAAAGAAAGCTGTGATCCAGAGACCTTGGACGGCGGCGAAGATGGAAGTACTGACGGTTGAGACCATGCCTGCGAATGCGAGGTTGCGTTTTGAGACCATGGTGGGTGGGACGATGAAGCGGTAGAGGCGGAGGGGGTCGGTGGTTGGTGGTGGGGTTCGAAGAGGTGGTTGGGAGCGAAGACTGGGGAACATGGTGAGGACTTCTTCGTCGGCTTGGGCGCTGAGTTCTGCTTTTTCGGTGGGAGAGCAAGGGAGGCCGAGACCTGCTTCTCCTAGATTTAGAAACTTGAAGGTTGTGTCTTTCTTCCAGCCAGTGGCGCAAACGACCACATCCGTGTTCAGTTCTTTTCCGTTGTCCAGATAGACGGAGTTGCCTTCGAGCTTCGAGACGTCGGTGGTATGTACCCGAATCTTTCCAGATCTCACGAGGGCGAAGAAGTTCGTCTCGTAGTTATGAATGCTGACACCAGATCCAGTCCAGAGAACAGAGTTCCAGGGCTTCAGGTCGCCCGTCAAAGGGTGTTTGTCGTACTCATTCAAGGTAATAACATCGTTCGATATGATTTTCCAGAATCCCTTGACGATCCAATGTCCAAGCCATGTTGAGTGCAGGAAGTTCCGGATCTTCGCGAACCCATCCTCAGCGCCCCATGGGCAGGGACTGAACCACGTCAAGAACCTCGTATGCAGGAGCTCTTCGGCTTTCCGCTTCAGAGGGGTCACATAGGGTGGAAGAAGCCAAACTGGACCGTTGCCAGTCTGTCGGATGATCATGTCCACCTCGACATTACCTTTTGCTGCAAACGCGTACGCAACATCGAAAGCAGACTTCGCTCCACCGATCACAACTGCTTTCTTGGCTGTATTGATGACATCGCCATGGATGCAAAAGTCTTTGGCATGGAAGAATGGTGCGGTGAAAGCTTCCTGACCCGGGTACAGTGGTAGATTCGGTGTCGAAGTCAAGCCGCTGGCAATAATCAACTTCTTCGTCGCGACAGTTTCTGGTCCCTTGGATGTAGAGACGCCGAGCTGCCATCCTCCCGAACTGCTGGGTTCCACTGTGTCCACTCTGGTGTCGAAGCGAATGCGTTTGTATACACCGAACTTCTCCGCGAAGTCCGTAAGATACCGATGAAGAACAGCAGCAGGAATATGCTCTCCAGGCTTGACACCGTACACGGCTTCCGACATTGGGAGATCAGGATGCTCATATGAGCCGATGATATTGTTGGACTTGAGGCCGGGGTAGAGACGGTCTTTCGACCAGGTCCCGCCACAGCTCCCGGAAGCTTCAAGCACGAGTATTTTCTCTTGGGGGTGCAGTTCCAGGTACGCCTTTGCGGCGGAGAGACCAAACCATCCTGGAGAGAAGAGCACGTGTTAGTCAATTGCGGGGTATCAGGGCCACCGAAGGGGCTTACCAGCGCCGACCACCACCAAGTCATACGTATCGGCCATCTCGAAGGGGAATTGATACCGATTGAATGTGTTCTCTACTGTTACTGACTTCTTCATGCAGAGCTTCGAGCTTCAAAGGAAGCATGCCGATATAAAACGAAGCTGTCACCAAGCTGCCACGTCTCAATTGGGGAAAGGGGCATGCATTAGCGATCATGTCCTTATCTTGGCGCCTCCTCGGAGAAACTCTAAATGGAGATAAAGTGGATGGTGTTGTCGGCTGAATGTCTAAGTTCAGCATCCGACGAACTATTCTAGTATTCCCATATCCGAGGCTGACTCCGCCCGACAGCGACGACAAACGATTTTCAGGACGACGAGCTTCCCGTATCGCATCAATCTTGGTTTTGGAATTAGAGGTGGGGTCAACATCCGAACAATGAATGGAGTGAGTGAATTCACATTAAAACGTCCCAAAGACTGTTCACAAGTTTCTAACTCAGACAAATCTCAAAATTTTCACAATATATTTTATAGACATATCAAGTGCATGGTTATATGAGGAGTATCTGCTGTGTTGCCATCAAGCGGGGTAATTTACTTATATGCATTCTACTCTCTACCATCTCTTCATCCAATCCTTCTGTTCACCAAAATCTGTAACAAAAGTTCTTTGCTACATCTGCATGCATATCGTATCTATTTAAGAGCTCAGTATCAGGTTCTGGACAATGCTCGGGGGAAATCTTACGCGTTCATCTCCTCAATGGTCAATTTCTCCATTTCATCCGACACTTTGTACACTGCAGAATCAGTGTTACTCGAGAAGCCTGGAACCCAGAAAATTAGCTTTAGATGGCCTCTTAATATTACCAGTCTTACCAATGCGCTCGTTAATGTTCTCTCTCGCTTTTGCTGCTGCAGCTTGCACCCTTGTCGCTCGAGGCATCCTGACTCTTTCATACGTCTGAAGACATTCCGAGATGTCTCCATTAAAGTACTTTTCACCGAACACAATACCCAAACAGGCTGCATCCTCGATGGCCATGCATGCTCCTTGACTTTGGTCTGGCATCATCTGTCTCCTGATTAGTCCAGAGTCCGTGCCGCGAAACAAGTGCTTACCGGATGAGCTGCATCCCCAATGACACAAACAACTCCTTTCTGCCACCAAGGGTAAGGCTTATGTACCCACAGTCTCCAAGGTCTGACATCCTTTCCGATCGACAAGTGGGCTTTCACCTGAGGATCTAGATCCGGGAAAGGAGCAAGCAGCTCCTCCACCGTTGACTCCGCATTCCAGTTCTGATTACTGTAATCACCCTTCTCTCTCGGAAAGAAACAGTAGTAAGACAACAAGCTCCCCCCATTGCATGGTGATAAGACAATCTTGTAGTGAGTATTAAGACCTCCCCAGTACTCGAGCGCGCTGTTCTGTGAATAGTCGACCAAGCCAAGTTTCACGGCTTCGGCGGTGTCAACGTTTGCATGGAGACAACTCGCATCGGCTGCTCTTCGCTCAGGAGTGATGCCAATCAATCCACGGACTGCAGAACCAATTCCGTCAGCTCCAATGACGACTTCGTGGCTTGCGGTATTTCCGTTTGTAAATGTGATTGTGCCAGTTTGGGTGTCAAGTTCCGAGCACTGTCAAAAGAATAACACTGTCAGTGATTAAATTAACAAGCTTGGTACGAACATGTTTCCTACCTGGTGGTTGACGATGAGTTTCGCGGGGAAGCCCTTTCCATCTTTGCCAACAGCACTTTCCATCAACGTGGCGTGCATGTACTGTCTGTGAAACATATTGTACACCTGCCAAACCATCGTCAGCGTCGTTCCTTCAATATAATGCTCTAACCCGCTAGACTTACATCTCCCCATTTCTCTTCGTAATCCCCAAGATCATACACCGAATCTGGCTCACCAGTCTTCCAATCTCTTCTAATGAGCTTTCTCAGCACCACAGGGTCTGCTTTCGGAATATCTACACCCCATTCACGAAGCCATTTTGTTCCATTTGCTGCACACGAAACTGAAGCACCAACTTCGCCAGCGTAGTCTGCGCGCTCGTAGATGGTGACTTTGTGGCCGGCTCGTCGAAGAGCAACTGCTGCGGATAGGCCTCCAATCCCGCCCCCCACGACAGCCATATCAAGTGGTCTCCAGCCAGATTGAGAAGGCATTTTTTCTGCTCTGTTCGGAACGTCACGAGCTTCAAGAGAAGGATATAGGGGAATGGAATTCGCAGAAGTCCAGTGAAAATTGACCAATGATGATGTTTCAAGATTAATGATTCTTGAAAGAACTTACCTGGAACTCTTTAAGTTCATGATCTGCTAAAAATGGCCCTCCACTTTGGAAATCTTCGTGAATGATTACATGTCTGAAGTGAAGTCGGGAGCAGCAGCCGACTTCTGCTTGCCTATCGAGAGCGAAATTTGATTCAAGTCGGGTAGTGACTGATACTTGGCGGAGATCGTCACTACGGGGTGATACCCTTAAAGTTTAGCTACTGTAGGGTCGTGGCGGTCGGCCGAAGACGTCGGGTAACGCACCCACCAACTGATAAGGGGGGAGAGTGGGGGTTGTACTTACGACCGTCCACTCCCGACATCAATTAAGACGTCCATTCCGACAACAACTCTCCACCCGCGATCGTATGTTTCCCTTCATTTTCGAATGTCTTGATGATCGGGAGCGCCACCTGTGGAACCAATTCATAATCCAGCAACCCACTCTCCATCATGCCCCGACCGAGAGTGCGACCGGCGGACCGCCAACGTGCTCCCAAGGCATGTGTCACCTGCAAAGTATCCAAGAAGCGCTGCGATGCGAACTTACCTTGTGCACTATGTGTGAGGAAAGGGCGAGCCGAATCGTGCACATATCCAGATGTGGACGAAAAGGGAAGGAGTAGTAGGAGCAGAAGCCCTCGTACCTCTCCTCAGCCACCACGGGGAAGAGGAGTACTGGGTCCTGATACCTTCACAAGGGCGTCGGAACTTCGTGAGAGGGAGCTTGAAAGCGAGAGCGTAACCAGAGAATCGTCACCACAGTGTAGTCAACGGCCGACGATGTTGTTAAGCTCTCGTGGCGAGCAAGGTTCGCTTCACCTAATCACTTTTTTAACACAATTTATTCAATGCCTCGTCATGTTTCAAAGTGAAGCTTACAACTGACTGCTATCGACAGTCTACATTGGGAATGTTGCTGCTCTCTCTTTTCTGCAGTTCTTGCAGAAGACGTTAAAGCGGTATATCGGACCATCAGCCTTCACCGAACGCCGAAGAGGCGAGACTATGCTAGAGGCCGAGGTGCAGAATAACAGCACAGCTCAGTTTCAGGATGGCCTTGATACAGATCAAAAGCATGATCTAGTCAGATGTTTTATGAGAGTGGTAAGTCACTGACCGCACAAGGTCACTCGTGGCTAACATTTGTCCAGTCAAATGGCATCCTTCACCTCTTCTCCGAAGAGGATATACATCGGCTTCTTGGACTCAAAGCAGTTCAGGTAGATCATCTCAATTCCAATCCTCAGCGAGATGACTTTGCTTTCTTGTATCTGATGATAGCAATCGGTGCACAATGCAGAGGAAGTAGCTCAGCAGAGATCAAAATGGCGGCGAGGTACTTTGCCAGAGCTCAACAGGTAGCTTTTGTCGACATGCTACAAGACCCATCCCTTGCAATGATCAAAATCTTCTTGATGATGGCTTTTTATATGCTGGGTGCATGCCGTCGAAACACCGCGGTACGTCTTCTGTCGGCAAAGATCGGGCAGCACCTGACTTGAGACATGTAGTTTATGTACATTGGAATAGCTTCGAAGGCAGCTACTATTTTGGGACTCCATATTCCATACCAGAATGCTCGTGCATCAGCGGAGCAGCGTGCTGTGAGGTAAAGCATCACGATTCATGAAAAGCATCACTGAGTGGACCTTATTGACTGTATATGCAGACGTCGCACCTGGATGAGTTTAAGGGTACTTGATCTTCTGTGCAGCTCCATTCTTGCACGACCAAGTAGCACCCCAACCATTCAAGGAGATGGTTACGAGACCGAGGATGTCAGTAACGACAGCAGGGACCATCGAACATTGGCTCTGCGAGCGAACTACGAGTCATCTTCCATCATCGATATCATTGTCCAGAGCTGCACCAAGTCCAGCAATCTCGACATTAAATCTGCTGAAAACTATTTGCAGATGTTGAGAGAGTGGAGTCAAGCATTGCCAGAAGTCCTCCGCTGTTCCCCGAAGCCTCGTAGTGACAATAGAATGCTTCCAGTTTTGGATTCTCGTGAGACGACCATTGGCAATATACATGTTTCCTGCACCTATTACTTTGGGGTCATCTTGGTGACCCGTCAGTTCTTGATATCGCGTGTTATGTCGCAATTGCGTGATAGAAATCCTTCTGCACCGTCAGAAGGCGAAGCAGTCAAGACTTCTCAATTCTCAAATGGATGTGTCAGCTCAGCTGTCTTCATGGCTCAACTGTGCTCCGAAGCTTCCAGAAACAACGTTCTTCTAGACAACATGTGCCTCCTCAAGTAAGTACTCTCCAGTCTTGCTCTCCATAGTTATTAACCTTGCTGACGAGTACTTAGAGCTTGGCTTTTCTCAGCTGGCTTAGTGCTAGGTTTCTCACTTCTCGTCGAAGAGGAAGATTGGCCAAATGCCCGTGACGCATTCACTCGCACCCGAGAAACACTTCAGAAGCTCTCACGACTGAGTCCACAAGCTCAACAATACTACGAAATCTTGACGCGATTCTCTAGCGCAATCGAACTGTACAAGAAGCAGCTCCTAGCACGCCAAAAGTCTACCAGAAATCCGTTTGTGGAGCAAATCATGACTTTTGAGGAAGGTGCTAGCAGTAGCTGGCAAGATGGGATACAGTCCCATGTCCCGCCACCTGGACTACTGAGGACTCCAGAACCAAGTGTTATTAATGGGGATGAGGTATTAGGGCTTGAGGCAGGGGACCTTGGATACCAATTTGACATGCCACCTTTTGCGACTCAAATTGGAGATGATATTGGATTACAGTGGATGTGGGATAATTATGCTATGCAACTTCCCAATTTTGTCACATCTTGGGACGAGGCTGCTCAGCAGTCACTAGGGATATGATTCAAAAATGAAATAACTTTTTACCAGCCTTGAAATATTCAAACGGATTTTCTGGAAGCTTTCCAAAGGATCATCAGAATGCTTGATCCATTTGCGGTGAATCTAGTAGGCAACCTCTTCGTTCTTTCTCGGAACTTCCTTGCCTTTCTTGTCCATACGCCAAACGTTCTTTCCCTACACTTCTACATACTTAAAGTATCCACATCACAGCACCAATTAATTTCCATACTTCAACGAATCGTAGGCTCACTCTCAATAATTTGTGGAGTAGTTGGGCTGCGATCCGCCTCCGCAAAGCTAGAAGGGGGCGGTCCGCAGCCCCTCCAGCAAATTGTGTCGGATATTTTCTGGGGTCTCCAACAATACTTGAACTTTATAGAAGTCTACACTTCGGTATCCAGTCACCGGAGACGGCGAATTGGGGAACAAATGAAAGTAGTCGACGAGATTTGGGATGACCCGCCATGGGCGGGGTAGTGGGGTCAGCAACAAGTAGTCTTATCTTGAAGACGCGGCTGTGTTCAGACATAAGATCCTCTCCATCTCCAGCTCATTTAATGGTAGCTACTTTCAATTCCACTCCTTGTTCTATTTTTGACCTGAACCACTGTTTCTAAATACAACGTCGTCGGCTTCGTTGCTTTACACCACAGAAATGCTCGGTAAAGTCATTCTTGAAGAAGCTTTCGCTCTTCCACGCCTCGAAGAAAAGACAAGATGGTGGGCAGGAATGTTCTCTATCGACCCGGAGACACACGTGCAAGAGATTCAAGACCTCACCGATATCCGAATCAAACATGCTGACAAACACGGTGTCGGCTACCAGATCTTGTCTTACACTGCACCTGGTGTTCAAGATATCTGGGATCCGAAGGAAGCACAGGCTTTGGCGGTAGAGATCAACGATTTTGCCGCCGGGAAGGTTGAGAAGTTTCCAGATCGTCTTGGAGCTTTTGCGTAAGTACTTCGAATTGCACATCCAAAGCTTGATCTGATCTGTTGCTAGCACACTGTCAATGCATGACCCCAACGAAGCAGCAGCAGAGCTGCGCCGTACCGTAACCAAGTACGGCTTCAAAGGAGCCCTGATAAATGACACCCAAAGATCCGGTCCTAACGGGGACGATATGATCTTCTACGACAGCAAAGTTTGGGATCCATTCTGGAAGACCTGCACCGAGCTCGATGTCCCCGTCTACATCCATCCTCGCAACCCAACGGGAACCATCTACGAAAAGCTTTGGAAAGATCGTGCATGGCTCGTGGGTCCACCTCTGTCTTTCGCGCAGGGCGTGAGTTTGCATGTGCTGGGTATGGTGACGAATGGGGTATTTGATAGGTGGCCGAAGTTACAAGTTATTATTGGGCATATGGGAGAGCATATTCCGTTTGATATGTGGAGGATCAAGTAAGTCCTCACCAACTTCCCCAATCGGTGGGACATTGACACTAACAATTTAAAGTCACTGGTTTGAAGACCGCAAGAAGTTGATCGGATTGGATTGCAAGAAGACGATCCGCGAGTATTTCAACGAGAACATCTGGATCACCACCTCTGGTCATTTTTCCACCACGACTCTCAACTTTTGTCTTGCGGAAGTGAGTTCGGATAGAATCCTGTTTTCGGTGGACTACCCCTTTGAGACATTTGATGATGGGTGCACTTGGTTCGACAACGCGGAACTCAATACTAGGGATAGGCTCAAGATGGGGAGGGAGAACGCAAAGAAGTTGTTTAAGTTGGGGGAGTATAAAGATAGCACTGTAAAGGTCATTTGAAATTATGATAACCTAGAACACGGTATTGAATCCTCAGTTCTAATTTATGACACCTGTCTCATTTATGGATGAAAGTGGTATTGAGTGACACAACACAACACCATACTATTGTGACTTCCACGAGATTTTCGAGTGGCATAGAGCAAAACCGACTTCCTGGTCACTTCGAATCGCGACCTCATGCGGGAACCTTGGTAAGAGTTTCGAAGAATCGAAGGTGCAGCGGTATAATGTGCAATGAATTGAATTACAGCTCCTAGATCTGCACAATCATACCTCCCTAATGCCAAAAGCAAACATCTCATTCGATGTTACAGAGTTTTTGTCCCTCATCTTCCCCGCGGTCTCAATTCCAGCAACCGGTAACCGGTACTCGAATTTCTTTCCAGCGCTAGGACTTCTACCGTCTGGCAGCGGATATGGATACGGCAAGTATTCCGGCAACAGACCGAGTTGTGATAGAACTGTGCCTTGGTCCCATGCGATATGCTCATGGTAGAGACGATCGCCTCTAATATTTACAACGGCCATGAAGGGGATCTCCAGTCGTTTGCCTGTTGGAGGTATTCCTGGTATTCTTTGGCAATGTTCAGCATGTCTGCAAAGTAATTGGAGAGAGAAGTACTTACAACCAATCAACCTCAATTTGATGAGTGAACTTGAAGATGAACTCGTCGACCACGCGATCGATACCGATTGTTCGACTGATGAGTTCCAGCTCCGTATCTTCCGGATTCTTGAAGATAAAATGATGTGCATAAAAGCTTGTAAGCTTCTCTCTCCCAATGCCACCAGTTATCTGTGGAGAGGCATCAATATTCATTCACATGATCAAATGCAAATGAGAAGACTTACTGTCGGTATGTGATTGACATATGGTTCATCTACCATCGTTGCCATGGTGTGCTCCACACTCCGATTCTCGAACTCGAAATACGTATGTTCCTCCCAAATAGCCTCCAAGTCGAAAAATGGGCCATTCATATGCTTTTTGAGATGAGTAAGATTTCGAGTGTGAGAGACAGCTTCAGCTGAGTAGTCGAAGTGTTCCTGGAAGGGTGTGGCGAATAAATGGCTCTTGACTTGAGGATATTCGTAGTCGGTGAGCTGCGGGGTACGGGTGGTCTTGGTCTTTCCAGAAACATGGCGAATTAAAGGGAGGTTTGCTGGTTCGAGGGACGAGACATCAGATGAGGAGACATAGAGAGCTGCTGCCACTATTGCATTATTCAACGAGTCAAATTTTGCGATTGCATTCCATAGCTTCGGGTCATACGCTTTTAGTCCGCATCAGCTGACCAATTTCAATGACAATGGAAAGGACAAGACATACCAACCAAGCCAAGGAATCCTTTAGGCTCGCATTTCTCACATTGTGACACGGTCAATATTGCTTTCTTCAGAAGCTCTTCCGCACTCTCATGCTCAAACGCGCTCTCTTGGACTTCCAGAACAGTGTACCCTTCCTCAGCCCACTTTCTTAAAATCGATGGCACACCTTGCTTAATTGCTAGGTTGTCTTCTAGAATAGAAGTTAAAATGATCAAGCCTGGTCCAGTTCCTTTTCTCGAGAGTGGGGGTAGTAGAGAAACACCAGGAGAGACTTTCGTTATTTGGGGAGTTGGTAGTGGCGCCGGTGGCTCACTCGTGTTGACAATTGATCCCATTTTTGCCACCTAGAAATTTCGAATTCGAAATGAGGAAGATGAATTTCTGATCAATATGGAAGACTTGAATTTAGGCGACGTGCCGTCGAAGTACGTGAGAATGGAGCTTTCTAAGGGAGGTTGCGAGCAAGTCAAAATACACTCAACACTAAGTGATGTTGTCGATATGAGGTTCAAGAGTTGAATGTCGGGTAGAAACCTAGTAATACTTATCTCAGTGTCGGGAAGGGAACCGTGTGTGGCGGCTATTAGTCTAGCGGGAATAGAGGAGGGGCTCGGCAACATATGCAGCCAATCAGCATTACGCGAAGGGGGCTTGCTTCCGACCCCACCATGACGATGTATTTCTCAAAACGGCTCCCGACATTATTATCAGCCTCAAGCAATTCTCTTTGAGGCTGTCTCCTATCTTGAGTTCTTCGATAATTAATAAATTGCTTGCTTCGTCAGCTCTACTTCCCTCTTCTTATTCAGCTCCGTGCAGCATTCCCGTTTTCCCTCTTAATAGCTTCAGTAATCCATAGATGGCGCCCCCACTTGAAGACATTCGGCCGAAATTCGAGCTCAAGAACCGAAACTACATAGTGACTGGTGGGGCGCAAGGTATTGGGTTTGCCTGTGCTCGTGCAGTCTGCGAGATGGGTGGAAACGTGGTCATCATGGACATCCAAGAGCAGCCTGTTGAAGAATACAAAACACTGTCGCCGAAATTCGGCGTTAAGACTGAATACATTAAGACAGATGTAACGAGAGAGGAGTCTCTGAACACATCATTTGCAAAAGCTATTGATATCTTGGGAGGTCTTGATGGACTGATACCTTGTGCTGGCATTGCTATCGACAAGCCTTTCACGGAACAGACTTGGGCTGAGATGACGAGGATACAGGAAATCAATGTGCGTGCGCGAGATAAGAAATTCAATGATTTCATTGGGGAAAGTCACTGACATGTGTAGGTTCGCGGGGTCTTCTTTTCTGCTCAGCTTGCAGCGAAGCAGATGCAAAAGCAAGGAAGCGGAGGCAGCATGGTGTTGATCGCTTCACAATGTGCTCATTGCGCCATTCCAGGTTACCGAATGGCTGCATACAATGCCTCGAAAGGCGCTGTTAAGATGCTTGCTAAGGAGTTGGCTGTGGAAATGGCGAAGTTCAAGATCAGAGTGAATACAATTTCTCCCGGGTTCATTGACTCGGAACAGACGAAGACCATTCGGGATCTGAAGAGTGCAATTGAGGGCGAGCAGATGTGGAAAGCACCACCGTTAAAACGCATCGGGACCCAGAATGACTTAACGGGAGCTGTCATCTATTTGTTGAGTGACGCGAGTGCCTATACCACCGCGGTGGATATTCCGATTGATGGCGGGATGCAGGCAGGGAGGATTGATGTAGAGGACTAAATGGACCAAATATTTCAGACTTTACACTGCTTGCAAGACTTATTAGTGATTACTTGATATCATTTGAAGATCGCTAAACCTAGAAATTCGGACATGGGAAAGGAATGAAGGCATTGTTTCATGGTATGCAAAGATTCGTTCTCCGTTCCTTCCTGATGGCGATCTTTCGACTTGAAACTTAACTCTCATTCCACGACGAAGGCGTGCTATTCACTATTACTATAAAGTCCACAAATAGTTCATCCAACTGTGCCTCGAAGCAGTCCCGATACGAATCAATTATTGCCAGTTTATTCTTTCCAACAAATATTTTCCTGATAATTTTAGAGAAAAAGATTTGGCCATGTCAGATGTTCAGTCACTCGACGATCTCGAGGTCACCAATGAATCACTACCTTCCATCCCCTAGGATGCCGCTCTTCGAACGCTGTCGGCTCTCAAGGTCGTTCAATTGAAGAATCGCCTGTATTATGATGGCGTCGAACTCCACTTCAATATCTTAAAGCCAGAACTTCAAGCTCTCTGGGCTTTCCGGACACTCCGGATTCTGAATGCCGAGAACAAACCACCGAATGCTGAACTGTTTCAGAAGAGCATTCGTTGTGCAAAATACCGGTCAGCGAGCTGCTCAATGATGTCAAAAGTGTTGAGTTAGGAAGGTGTAGCAATAAGTGAGACTACATTGAAGCTTTAATTCGGAACAAGTGAGACTCCCAAATAGATTACAAAATAGAACGCCACAGAGCTTACATCTACTTCAATATTTCTTCAGAAACAACCTCAGGCTCAGAAAACAACCATCTCGTTCGCAGAAGACCTCAACAAACGCGAGAATTCCTTGGTTGGACTAAAGATTGAAGATCTACCATCTCACCCAGATCCATCTGTCGTCAATCTACTTCTCGGCACCATTCATTCCGGTGTCTACCAGAATGCTAAATTGGAGATAATGTACCGTCCCCTTCCCGGTAACATCTCAGCAGCCTCCGACCACAAATCCCAGCTTATGACTCTCATCAAGGAGATTCCGGTGTTTTGGGGACCCTATCAACTCCCAGATCTCCTGTGAGATACTATGCCGTATCTGCTCCAAAATGGGAGATCTTTTCATGCCTGCTACAAGAGAGTTCAAAATCTTCAGATTCAGTGCTCCAGTTCATCTTTCAAACGCCACACAAGACTTGACTCGAGCTATTCGAGAAACACACGTCCAAAGCCAAGAACCTCTCCACTGTATTATTTCACAGCACCTCTCCTAACAACCTCTATGCTACGACGGGGCTTCGATACAAGATTTGGAAGTGGCATCTTCATGGCCGGTGAACCTGGCCTTTCTTATTGCTTTGCCCGAAAGAATCTCAAAGAGCATTTGGGATTCCCGCTTCAAACAAAGTGAATCCATAAGGGGCAGCTTGGGAATGTTACTAGGATGCGAGACAATAGAAACTGATGCCCTGTTCAAGGCGATGGAGCTGGTGTCCTATGAGATGCTACGAGTGTGGAGCATCAGCTTGTGGGTAAAGAATTGATTGTTAAGTCTGTAGGTCTAGCTAGGGAGGAGAATGAAGATATAAGGGTCTGCGAGATTACCCCTGAGCTATACTACATATGGAAGGAGACACCACTACACGTGATCGGCAACTGACATCTCCATGTCATTACCAAGCTTGACTCTGTTATCTTTCGATGCATTGTCTTCTTGCCAGGAGATGAAATGAAGAAATATATGTAGTCCTCAGCGGTACACCGGAAAGCTATATAGCCAGACATAATGAATGCATTCAAGACGATCCGAGCAGGGCAGATCGGGGAACTCACTGCCGAAGTAAGCAAGTGTGGTGGATTTGCTGCCGAAGCATAGCTTGTAGACACAAGCAGTTTAAACTTGATCTGAAATTTTTTTAATATTATCATAGCTATTTTGTGCAGCTCAGAACCAAACAGAAACAGAGGAGGCCAATTCGACGCACTTGTGTGTCCGATTGACCTCTCCGAAGCACTCCATGCCTTTCCCCAAAGAAACTTCTGTGTGAAAAACATTAACACCTGCAAACTCTAGAACTACGTTACTTGATTTTTCAATTAAAATGGCATATCCGTATGTCCTTGTTTATCACGTCCACCTCTATAGTACCACGCACATGAGCCAGGTATCAATGCATTGTTGCCTCGATAATAAAGTCCCGTCAAGGATGCCTGATCAAGCAAATATCCACTCCAGGCAGAAACCAACTGTCTCCAATGTACAACATTCATTTGCCTCGAAGTGTTTTCGTGTTTTCTTCATGATTTGCGGTGCATTTGCTGGTGCATGTCAAAGCAGCAAGTATCCTCACAGTAACGGATCCTCCATCAGATTATTTTCAGCAGCCATGTCTTCTGCAACTCAAAGACATTCCTTTCCTACTATGCTCCATCTGCTTGTCATTGAATTTGGTAACTGTGCCAGTGAAGGTCGCAAACTGTACTACCTCAGCTGCATTAATTCAAGAAGCTTGTTCTAGCCTGCACCGCAGATTATGTATTGAAGCGAGCTCCCTTAGCTTATCATGCTCGGGTCAAACGGGGGCAGAACAAACGCTAGCCACCCTCCTCGGATAGAAATAGGGACAGAAGGATGTTATCTCGTGCAACGAGCGTTGAGAAAGAAGTCGAGACAAATGCTTGAGATCCAGTTCACGTAGGATAAGGTGACAGTGGTATTTTTCGTTGGATATCTAGCATCAAAGAAAGGAGGCTGAGGCCAACCCATGCAGTCCAGGGTTCGCACAAAAATTGGCAAACTACTGCTCGTACATTCCGCTACATTTTACACGATTGACCGAACAGAGTTTCAAGCAAACTTGGGGAATAACACTTTGAATAGTAAGCAGCCGATTGGGGATCATAGTTCAAATAAGAGAAACGCAAGGCGGTGGGGAGCAGGGGGTAGTCGCTCCTTTAATCTATTTCTCGGTTCGTGAAAACGCATGCATGTCTAACTTAACCGTACAACGCTAGATATATACGGCTCTTTTCTATAAGACCGACCGAACAGAACTACAAATGTGTTTGCAATACTATAGTAGGTATATAATACAGTCAAACGATGGTCTTAGATACAAGGAAAGAACATGTGGCGGCGGGAGACAGGGGCTTGTCGCTCCATTATTTTCCTCTCGATTAGTGCAAACACGTGTCTGAGCAAACCACTACCTTATATAATTACGCGGCTCTTTCCACAAGATCAACCGAACAGAATCGCAAACAAGTTTGCAGCCCTATAGCATATAGATAATACAGTCGATAATTATCCCAGGCAAGCAGAAAGAAGCAAGTGGCAGTTGGGAACAGAGGGAAGTCGCTCTGCTGACTTGCCCATTGGTTGAGGCGAACACAGCCGAACTACCCCTTTCACATGCATACACCACAACATTAGTTCTTTGGAGATGGAAAAGACAATCTATTGCCTTTAGTATCTATATAAGCGGTATATTAATAGCTTTGTTGCAGCTTCAGCCTCGCTCGGGCAGAGGAGAGGAGCAGCAAACCAATCCGATACCTTACGAGCACATCAAACGATACGAGAAAGGCTCTCCATGAACTGTCTTCCGAACTCTGGGGGATATTATTGAAGCTTTGCATATTCAAATTCAATTTGGATAACACAATGGGAACTAATTGGGACAACCATGTGTCCCACGTGGCTGATTTTTCAGTACGCTTTCGAAAGCGTCGTCAAGGCTTCAAGGGACGAACCTCGAAACTTTTTCAAATTTCCCAATTACATTAATAAGACTCAAAAGCGCGACCATAGCGTACAAAACAACATACAATCTCGATAAGTAATTTCTCGACCTTTGACATTCCTATATTTATTAATTACATCCAGCACGAGAATTTACCAGGCATGCGACCAACCGTGCCTTTTACCTCCGGTAATACGACCAACATACCTCCTAGAGTACTTCAAATCTTCTATATGGTACTGTGTCCTTTTTGACTGGCTGTATCTAGCAGGAGAGTCGCCGCAATACGAGTGCTAGCTCAATCTCCAAACAGCCAGCCCCAAAGTAAGTATTGATTTGATGTGATCACGCTTTTGTGCTGACTTCCAAAGTAGGATGCGCAGTGACTATGGTCTGCCCCGCTTCTTCGTCACCGAGAGAGAGATGTTTGCCATTCGACTGGGTTGCGCAGTACAACGTCTGCCAGCATTCAAGGGCCCGACCGCAAGCTGTTTCGGAAATATGGTTCTATCACTCTCGGAAGTCGACAAACTAAACGACTTTTGAAAGAGGCATGGTGGAGCTTTGGCTGCGGTCACATACAAGGCGGATAATGCTGCATTCCAATCGATTAGAAAAGTAAACAGCGAGAAGTTCGATCTGCGCCATAAGCTGAAGGCCGAGAAAAAGCGTGGAGGTGTTGTAGCTGGTGTGAAGAGCGGAGGAAGTTGAGCATAGACCCTTGGGGAACAAACATGTTCACGAAGAATACTACAGATTGTACACAGTATGGCAGAGTGATGCCGTCGGTTTCTAGAATTCTCTGCTTGCAACCTCTCCTTAGCAACACGGAGTACCTTCAGCCTTCAATATAGCTATAATCAATCCTTTTAAATAATTTGCTGGCGAGAGACGCGCTTGCAAGAAATATCGAAGTGGAAATACCTGTGAACCTTCCAAGCACGAACTTTTCAGACTCCCAGAGAGAGATATTGTTGCAGATCTTCTCATAATATCCCTTCGTCTGATGCACCTAGACACTTTTGCATTCTTCTCCTGGCATAGAAGCTGTCTCTTTTCCCGTGTCTCTAAATTCAATCCCACAACACTGGCAGCTTGTATTCTGACAAATCTCTTTCGAGATGCTGTCGTATCCGGACAGTTTGTAAAGAGCGGACCCGAAATCTTGTATTGTACTGTACAATCCCACCTTACTTTTGATCCTCAACTCAGAGTTCCATATGCACCTAGAGAAAGTGGCCATCTATTTCTTCCCTCGCAGAGCCTGTAGCAGGAGCTCTCTTTCAAGAAATAACAGCAACAATTCCAAGCAGTTGAATCAGGGGCCTCCTTGTAGCTTGTGTCTTCTTCACTAACGGATGTCGAGTTTCGGCAGATACTCTTAACTGATTTCCCATCGAAGATTCCATTTACGGCCAGGATTTGAGGAGGGTTCGGGGAGGGTTCGAGCAAGACTCTCGTTGTCAGGGTGAAATGATTTCACTGTATGCATTAAGTAAACTTCGAAAGTCTGCGTCTTCCCAGCGACAGGATCCTCCGAGTCACTCCTGATTTGAACTCTATAGTAGATGTTATTGAGTCTTGAAATAATGCCTTGGTTAGATCATAGAGCAGAGGAATCATACCTTTGAAAAATTGCTTCCATCACAACGGCCGAGAAGTTTGCAAGGCACACAAGCTTGTAGATACGTATGGAAGGAATGCATCTATCATACTGGAGTAGAATGGAATCACCGAGATATCCCTCCGGCCGGATGTGCAGAGCATTCCACCCTAACGGAAAAACGAGCTTTTCGTTGTATCTGCCAATCTCTATGAACGATTGTCCGCAACGTAATGGGGATATTGGGGTCATATCCGTAGCGATTGCTTCATCTGAACATGCTCGGCAGATTAGCTCAGAGGCCTTAACGCGAGAAGGTAGTATTTGTTGAACCTGCAAAACATAGTGTCCGCCATTAAGAGTTAGCCTGTTTCCCCCTCCATACTTGGACGTAGAGAGGTCATACGAGCTTCGATTTCCCAAAACGCGTCTCGTCAAAGTTTTGGCGCATAATCAAATTTTAAACTACGCCTCGTCACTTCACCACCACTTTACAACAACGTCGTGGAAACAGGAACAAATCTGCAAAGATGAACTATTCAGGTGCCTACGAGGTAATTCAATCTTTTATTTGATCAACTTCATTTTATTGACAGTATCCAGCGCGAAAGTCCCGCAAAGATGTCCACAAACACGCCTTACGCCACACCATACCTTGGTACACATCCTTGCTATGAGGCCACGAGAATGGTATGATTCTATTGGTACAGATTATATTTACCTCGCTAATTGTACTCAGCGTGGTTCCCTGGCTGCCAGTCCCATTTCCTCCCAATATCCCATCGACCCAGCCCTTCTCCTCAATTCTACTGATTACGAAAATCTCCCTGCTGCCCTCAAAGACACTGCTTACCTTCAGAACATCGTCCAAAGCAATGAATCAGAAGCTATTACTTTCGATTACGCGTACTATCCGCGTCTTATCCCTTACAATTCGGTCACACACGATCAACAGGCTGCTACCTACGGTTCAGTCAATCAAGGCCAACAGGCTGGTTTCCACAGCGCGAGAATTGATGGTCAACAGGCTCTTCTTCACGGCTCATTCATCCAAGGCGATCAAGCTATTCCGTCTGTCATGGTCGTTTCTCGTCAAGGTGATCTTTCCGTATCCTACGAAGGTCTCTCTAGTCAAGATGTCGAACATGCTGTCTACTCACTACCTCCCCAACTCACCTCTGCCTACCAAGCTGGCTTCTCCGGCTACGGCCAACAGGTGTCTGCTTCATCTACTGTTCCTGGTGCATTTGTTGCTATTCCTCCTGCGGCTTCAGCATCATTTGAACCAATTCAATATACACAGGTAAAGCCTGTTAGAAAGCGTGGCTCACTCGGAGAAGGTGTAAGCAGCACATCATTCGCGTAAGTCCCTCTGGTCTCGAGCTCTCTTTCACTATAAAAAGATCTTCAACTGACTTGAATTCACATAGTTCGAAGCCTGAGTTTGGCCTGATCCAAATTTTCGTCGCAGAGAGTGACTTGCGAGTGATCCGAAAGTTCTACGATCATATCCCACGTTCTATCTACCAAAACCACCCCCCTGGCACCGAACAGACCGTACGCCTGACCGAACGAGAGCACAAAAACCTTGGCATCTATTTCCGAAGGAAGGGAAGAAAGTTGAAGGAAATCAAGCGCAAGCAAGACTTTATCGACGCCATGCCCATAGCAAGTGCGAGATACGAGGGTACCATGGCCAAGCAGGTCGCAAAGGTCACTGGCCGAAAGTTGCAGGATATCCTTGCGGAAATTCGCTCTCACACGGTCTGAAGGAGTCAAAAAGTCTGCAGAGGAGTCTGTCAATGGCATCGTCACGTATCGCAAATTTCCTCAAAGGCCTTGGACTTTCCGTTAATAGCCTTCTGCACTTCCTTAGTAGCAGTTTAGCTGTAGCTGCCCAAGCATTGGAATAAGAAATAAAAACTTTCCACATAAACACTTACCATATCATCATTGAATGCTCCTAGCTCTGTCATTGTGCGTTTTCCATTATATGTAAAAGCTTTGACTCTCAACCTTGGCCACAAAACGCGAAACTCTCCGAGATCCTACACAACCAACCGCACGTCCACCTGCGCGCACACTTAGGAGCAGAGGGTGGCGAAAATTAGTACTTACAATTTATTTCGACACTCTTGTTATCAATTTCTGTCGAAGACTATTTCCGTGGTCAATCTGACGTCGAGCTGGTGGGTTGCCTTTCCTAGCTTATGTATTTTCCTCAACGCACAACCGCCTCCATCACCTGACAACAACAACGCAATGACAACTACGAAATCATCAGACAAGATGGATATGTACGGAGAACGCGTTGAGGTAGGTCCTACTGTTGAACCTTCCTGTTTTAATATTGACTTTGTTCCAGTACGGCGCTCCTGCTAGAGCCTTTGCGCACGCGGCGCCGCCCTCCTATAACGTGCGCGCACAGTACGACATCCCTCTCGACCCCGATCTATTCGAAGATCAGGACTTAGAGGTACATACAGCTCTTAGTTATTCTTTTTCTCGTATTGACTGTCTCTAGAATGATTACTCGATGCGCTCCTTCACTGATCCCGCCGAAGAAAGCTCACAATACCTCCCACATCTGCAAGATCAGGCTGAATACAACGTGGATCCTACAATAGATAGCATATACAGAGAGGCGAGAGAAGTCCATGAGTCCTACAGTGCCCATCCCACAGAGCGGCTTCCCAGTTTTGGGTTCCAACAACATCACTACCCTCCATCTCAATACCTCCCGCAGTACCCTCAATCATCTGAGTATCCTTCAGTGCACGAAGATCCTGGCTTTGATCTTCCACATTCTGGCTCTAGTGGGAGACTTTAGTTCAATGATCCTCCCATGATGGAACATTACAATGACGACTTGCCTGCTCCTCCACCCAATGCTAGTATTGGTTTCGGCACCTACGAGGCTCCTCAACAACCTGCTCAACTTTCTTTCAAATTTGAGGGGAAGATTTAAAATGTTGCCCAGCAAAGTGAGGGGCATCTCGGGATAGGAGAGATTATCGAAGTCGCGCGAGTCAAGCAGAAGAAGACTGGGCCAAGGTACGTATCTGTTTGGATTAAACATCCCTCCTCCTTTAGCTTGCGATATTTCTACTCTTTCTAGATATTCTGGAACTGCCTTTACTGTCTGGCTGAGAATGCCATGCTAACCATCCTTTTACAGTAAACGAAGCGACGTCCATCTCCCAAGATTCTCGATCAAACGAAAGGAAATGGGTGCTATTCGTCGAGGTCACGCGAAGAATCCTAAGCCATCTTTCCAAAAGAAGGGGCCTGAAGATTTCAGTGACATCCAAATATCTCTTACCGAGTTCGAGGCATTGAATGAATATCGTCGACAACACGGAGGAAAGCAGGTCACGCTGCCAAAGCTGATGGGTGATAAGAAGGCAATTGCTTTGCGCAAGTTGAATAGTGAGGCATACGACCGGAACTTGAAGAAGAATGCGGATGCACAAAAACTGGAAGAAGAGAATGAAGAATGAAGAATTCTAGATTCGGAAAGTAACGACCTGTAATCGAAAAAAGGCATTGTGCTTGAAGTCAGATATAGGCCTATGTAGAGTATCCTGAATGACCTCGAGAGGTTTGGGACACTAAAAGTCGAGGAAGAGGCTCCCAAATGAAAGATGCAACCTTCTTCACTTGCATCATCTAACCATCACTCCTTGCTCACAACTTGAATCATGGCGCCTGATGTCGGCCTGCTGCATACAAAGGCCGTGATAAGCGTAGGCTGTAAGAGATGAAGCGACTTAGCGCTTGTAACTCGTAACTTAAGCCCGTGAACTTGTATATCAGCTACCACAACCAAACATTCACAAAGATTCCGCATCTTTGACCGAACACAATTGTCTGAAAATTTTGTAATCGTGAAATTAATATCTTCTCCTACAGATGACAAGCAAACCCTCAGCAAAAGTGGCCAGGCGTCAAAGTAGTTCTAGCATCCTCGCTTATCAAGACAACTCCATCCACCACAACTAAAGCCTCTTTTGTTATTCACACAACTTTGACCGATCAGAACAGCCCAAAACTTCAGCAGCCGTCGAAGGAATACTATTTGAAGCGGGTCATAAGAAAATTCTTCGCAAAGCGACCAGAGGTTGGCCTAATGCAGGGGTTCTAGTATTCCTGGTTGATGTTATAGCTTAGTAGGCAAAGCGAGAGGAGCAGCAAACGGGTTATTACTTCACCCACCACAGTTGAATTCTCTTTTGGCATTCACACAACTTTGACCGATCAGAACCGTCCAAAAATTCCACAATCGTCGAATAAGAACCCTTTCGAGCGGATCATAAGAAATGTTCTCACAAAGCGAGCAGAGGTTGACCCATTACAGGGGTTCTGGTTTTTCTTCTCGATGTTATCCTGGGAGTGTTAGCCGAAACAGTGGGCACAGCCAACAAATTAGAGTTCAAGCACTACCCGGGCATTGAGCAAAATTACAAGGCTCGAATGGAACAATTGGGTTCTTAGATCGGTGTGGAGAGAATCCGGGGGAGTTCTGCTGTTCTAGGTGCTGATGAAAAGGAGAACATGGTCTGTGGAGGTCGAAGGGCATGTGAAAGTCCTGTGTGGCGTATGATTCTGGAAGGGCTGCTACAGATACAACAGGTGGAACTTCGAAGTAAGAGGCAACAGCAGACACCTCAATGCTTGTGGCGATAAGCTTCTAGGAATCCGCCTGTCATAGAAAGTACTTTTGATTCATAAGGATTTTTGCGAGACTGTATGCTCTATCTCCCTCGACACGAGGACACCTAATTCGTACATGTAGCAATCGAGGGTATAAGCCTTTCTTAACTCTGACTCAAAGCAATTTCCGATCAGTGTTCATCAAGCCCCCGCCCCCCTCCTCTCCTCCTTTTGTTGTTTATTGTCGTGCCCCTGCTTGTTTAGCCGCCTTTGCTCGATTTCTCTCATCGCACTCCTCGCTGATAATAGCTCGAGCAGCTCGGAAGTTGTCATCCTCCTCCTTGAAATGCCTGAGCACAAGCAACTGTCCTCCATGTTGTCGACGGTATTCGTTTAACGCGGCGTGTTCGGAAGGGAAATGTGAATCCAACCCTTATGGTTTGCCGGCTTGCCTCTGAACGCACGCTTAGGTTCTTTCGTGTGGCAGGCCCTAATTGCATCCATCTCCGCCTTCGTGAGGCAAACTCGAGGAAGATAGTAGTCGTCTTGCTCGCTACAAATCAAATGTTAGCAAGAATTTCGAAATCAATGGCGAGAAGTTCTAGGATGTGTGATAGACAATGTAGAATTATCACGGCCAAAAGGGGATAAGAGTGTCAAATGCCAAGAGATACGTACGTTCGGAGTTTCTTGGGTCTCGCAGCAGATGAGGTCGTAGCAGATGAGGCACGCATCACATCGACGACTTGCGCAGCTCCCAAATATCCAGGTTGAGGCAGGGTCATTCCCAGAGCTGACTCCTCCTCACCAGGTCCTATATCTTGGTACAGACGGCCCTCAAATCGAAGTAGAGGTTTGCCATGTTGTACGTATCCATAATCAAGTCTAGCATTGAATTGCGGATCGGTAGCCGGAAGTGTATTGTATTGTCCCTGGGCGTATGGGTAATTGAAGGTTGCCATTTCGTTCATTCCGCCGTACTGTGATGGGTTTGGGTAGTCGTGGCCATGATACGCTGACAGGTATTAGTCTTGTTGAGGGTATCGAAGTGAGTGCTGAGAAGGAGGTGGAGGCAGATGTTGAGGAGAGCTGCGGAATTGTTCGAAGTCTCCGGGAGAGCCTTCCACGACGTAAGGGTTATAGAATTCTTGAGGATTTCCAGCCTCTCCCGGAACTCTATCCATCGTTGGAACTTCGCTGTATTGACTTCCTATGGGCGGCAGATACTGGGCACTCTCGTCGGCGGAGTCCGCGAAAGATCGCATTCCGTAGTCGTCGTTCTAGAGATAGTCAAAATGAAAACAAGGATGATAATTAGTAAACTGTACCTCTGGGACTCTCGAATCCATTGTTGTCAAGTATGCAGAGGCGTCGTCGTACTTTGCGGTATTTGTTGCCAAGTGTCGTGGTTGTTGAAGGAGAAAATTATCCGAGCGAGGTTTTTAGGATTTTATGTTTACTAGCCAGCTACCGCGCCGAATTCTGAAGTGACGATGTAGCAAGCTAAAAATCACTAGGCAGAGGTACATTATTCTATATTTCTAGACTGAAGCTCGTTTCCACTTTGCGACCTAGGTACTACGGCAAAGCCAACACTGGATGGTTCTGGTCAAATCCAACACACTCCCAGACCAATTGTCCGAAATTCTCTCGACAATCACAGGGCAACACAACAGAAATAACGCAGCTTTCCGGGTGGGGAGGAATGATTTTACCAGGCCAGCAGCAATGCAACATAAGCGAAGCAAAAGGGGAGGCCGCTGCTGCGCCACAACACCGTCAGCCACACTGTCAAACATCCGTATGGTGTACACCCCTGGTCATACATTATTCTGCAACTCTTGCAGCATATTACGATATACTCGGAACGTACTTCCTGGTTAGTGTTACTGGCTGTCAGGTCCAGGGACACCTAGGAAGCTAGGGGAATGATCAAGAGGGAGGGGGACACTCTCGATTATCCCGAATCTCCTCCTCACACCCCATACAACTGGCTGCTCTCTTCAAACATGAGAAAACTTCCTACAATGCAGCCGAAGAACCTTATAACCGTTGGGAACTTTCTTTCTCAGCGGGCAAACGTAGTTTGGTCAAGACATCGGTATCCTCCCTAACCCGACGCCACCGAACCTCGGTCTTCATATATCACCTCTAACTCTCCAGAGTTGCAAACTGAGAGTGGATGGCAGTCTTCTGCAGAAGAAATTTCGGAAATTATGGTGTCGTTAC
>FJOG01000019.1:749872-921046 GCA_900073065.1 Phialocephala subalpina
AACAGATGGGGAATCGCCTATTAACGTGGAGTCCTTGCTGTTGATGTATTCCGGCATTGATGAGGTACTAGAATTGGGAAAGTAATGCAGAGCTGTCCGGAGAATCTGGGTGCCTTCGAAAACTGAATATCCCAAATCTTGTGGAATAAAGGTTTGCATTGCGGCGGTGAAGAGATCTTGGGAGAATGGAGTGTGGGGTTCGGGGTTTGTGACATCTGATTGTGTGAAATCTCCTGTATTTGCCCTTTGCTGCTCATCAGTTTTACGATTGGCAAGCCACAACACATTCCATTCCTATAAATCCCAAGATGGACTGAAGGTACTGAGAAACAGCAAAGACACTTTTTAAGAAGGAAAACGATACAAGTTACTCTGCAAAAGAAAAAAAGGAGGTGGAATTATACTTGACATTGGCTCGTCAGCTAACAAACGAGTACCTCGCTACAAAATCTCCCACCCACCACCACCTTCACCACCTCCAAACCTCCCTACAGCGCAACATACAATCTTCTACAGACGGATACCTACCCCATTGCCAACATCATGGATCCAATTTCCTGGAAATTCGAGCACGAAGAAGCATTCCAAGCATGGCGCCTGCGCCCCGACTCCCCAGACACCGCCCGCTACAAACGCCAGTATGGCATCCCACCCTACACCGGCCCCATCACTCCCCCAGTCTACCAGCCAGTCCAAGACACTATCACTAGTAGTAGGGAAGAGAACGGAAATAAGGAGACTAAGGGAGAGGAGGAGACCGAGGAGGAGGAGGCTGTCCCAGCCAAGGAGGGCAAGACATGGAAGTACGTATCCCCACTACTCACCAACCCCCCTCTAAAGCCCGATGTTAACTTAAACACAATCACAGGGACAAGTCCGAATATGGTCTCTACGAGGAGCGCGTTACCGAATCAGAGATGCGTGCTATCCGATTCTTCTACAACACCATCCCCTCCTCTACCTTCGCCAACACCCCTCAAGGAACCATCAAGCGAGTCCGTCTGACATACAAGGAGTTCCGTCGTCTCAAGACACACCGAGGAGCAAAGGGCAAGCATCTTACGGAGGAGAGAAGCGAAGGGGTCATGGTCGCTAGAGAGAATGCCTGTGATACCAAGGAGAAGAAGATGGCGAAGGAAGTGACTAAGAAGTCTGGCAAGAAGTATGAGGATGTCCTCAAGGAGATTCGTGGCGAGTAGGAGTTTTCTGAGAGACTAAGAGATTAATGTATGGCCGAGTAAAGATCCGTGAGACCCTCTAATGACAACAAAAGCATTCTCGATTCTTGTGATTGAAAGCAGTTAAACAAGCTTGAGTCTTTTCCAGGTTGTCTTGATTATAGATAGTATGCTCACCAGCCTCCCAGCCCCGGACGAAAGATAGCAGCCAGCGTTCTTCATTGAGGCACTCGAAAGAAACCCCACGAGCTACCTAAAATTCATCAGATATCTTACTACATTTCTCTACATCTTCCTCGTCACATCTTACCAAAGATTCTATTCCATAGCAGCTGCTTTGAAAGGAACTTCGAGGCGATTGACTGCGGCGCGAACATCCACCGCAAATGACATCCGTTCTACATATGCATTGAATCTGACTCGAATATCCCAAGCGTCCGGAAAATTAAAACTCATTAACTCAAGCCATGGAGGGGGTTAATCAAGTACTCTCATTTATCCTGAATAAAATGCAGCTATCATCCCAACGCTCCTGTTTACGGTAGTCGTACACAGTCTCAGCTGTCAACCAACCATTTCTGCACTGTTCAGCTTGCAGACACAGAGTTGCTGCTCGTTGAAGTGACAGCTTCCATCCAGGCGTTTGGTTCCTTTCGAGGCCCATGATGCCTTCTCTGGCGAGGCTAATGGCTTAGGTCATGAGATCATCTGCAGTTTGATTATGCTTTGCGTCTATATTCGAGCCTTTTCAAACACCAACACTCGGCTGTTGCTGCACGTCAACAGCAAAGAACAGTCCCATCGCCCCAACGACTTCCCAATACCCTTTAGCAATTCTCTTAGAGCGCTCTTGGAAAAGCCTTCCAGTAAAGGTATCCACCATGAAAGTAGTAACGAACTCAAAACTGTCAGTGTCAGCGCTACAGTACTGCCACTAGTCATGCTTGGCTCAACGACACTGCATACAGCCGCTTTGATTTGGCCATTGAAGAGATAGTCGAAAGCTCCTGCGATCATATTTGACGAGTAACATTTGAATCATTCCATTGACGTAGACACTGCTCCCGAAGCCACACCGGAAAGTTCGTTTCCATCGCCATCGAGTAGACAGGACTTCACAAATTCGGCAGTGCAATTCAGGCTTGTGCGGCCAATATTCAGAAGTTCTGTGTTGAACCTTTCGTCCCGACGACTCTTGGCAGCTGCTGTTTGCAGTCCTGCACAGCCACCTTTATCCATTGAGTCTAAGATCTCTCTTATGACAGGGCTGTCTCTAGGAGCGTTGGGAAGTTCTCTTGTAATATCTCCTCCCGTGCGCCGTGCCAGGACCGTCCGACGGCTCCTAGCAACATACAGATTTTGACTTCTTCCAAGAAAAAGTCACAAATAGCTTCCATAATCTTTCCCTGCAGTTGTGTTCTTGATGTTTGAACTCTTCCTTGGTCATCAGAGATCCATGAAGGTATGTTGCATGGATCGATGTGCTGAGCTCCATCATCTTTGGCGGATGCCGATTCGGGGAGTGAGAAATTATTGCAAAGAAGCCAAGTTCGCATGTATTGTTTAGGGCAACATTGTTGGGCTTCAGGCGTTGCCTGTCCCAACGCGTAGGTTGAAATTGAGCCAAGGGAATCTAGGAAAGCATCGTTGATGGACTGAGGACGTCGCTTTATTGACAAGCACAACGCGCGAAATGATAGACAACCTCCAGAAATTGTTGCTTGGAGCTACAGTAGAGTCTTGAGCACTTGTGTGGGCGAATACCGAACGCAGGAGGTCCATCCCCTCTTCAATGAGGCGTTCCTTCGAGTCCTGGTGCAACGCGATACGATGACTAAGGCATTCTTGGATTGCCGCGAGTATGTAATAGTGCTGGTTCGACTGGGTTCCACGGCGTTGAACTAATTCCAGAGAGACCAAGTGCTGTACGAAGATTACAAGACATGTTTTTGAATGTCCACTGTAAAAGTGCCCTAAGATGAGATCTTCTGGTCTTTAGCACTGAAAATGCGGTCCTCATACGCTATAACACGCTGATGACACGCTGGGACTAGTCGATAAGGTGTGGCACACTAATCCGAAGCCCATGCCTGTAATTACAAGGTGCACATCGCTTTGCCACCCTATAAGCGCTGCTTACAGGGCTGTCGTTGCTATGCCAGCAGTGTGCCTCTCACTAAAGAACCCTAAAAGTCTCAGCAGAAAGGTTGCCCCCCTTGTGAAGATCATGCACCGTTATGGGCTATTAGGCTGGGAATTCTGGGCATTCCAGTATATAATTCTCAGATCCAGAGGATTCCAGTGAATTTGTAGCGGCCACAAGCAAATATGCCCTGCAATCCCGGCCACTTTATGCCGCGATCTCCGTAGGGAACGGCTGTATTGTCGATTGGAAAAGACGCTGTCCTCACCTAAAATACCGTGGCTAGTCCAATCAATGAACTCATCTTCCATCCTAGTGCTGTCAAAAATGGAAAGCAGTGCCAAAAAATCGAGTAGGTGGCAGAACCATTTCCAAATCTTCATGTCCAAATTGCCTGCGTCCGGCGTTTCTTCTGCATCTAAGATTTGAATATGTTCTTGTGCAACGACCCATCGCATTGGAGCTACACGAGATGCCGCAAAGATAATAGCGAGTGGACGATCACATAGCTCGCCGAATACCGATGCAACTGAAGGAGAAGGAGAAGGAGAAGGTAAAGTCATAGCCTGATTTCTTTCGCTGCGATGATATTGCTTCCGCTTTGCAAAGAACAGGTCAGTTGCTTCGGCTATAGCAAGTGGCGGGACAACCTTCGTGATGAAGGGGACGTCTGTTTTGATACCGGTGTGCCTGCTTGTGATGATGACTTTCCCGCCCGTAGAAGGCAGAAGATCTCGGAGGTCAAGCCCTTGGTAGGCGTTGTCGAAAATGACTAACCAAGGAGCTCGGTGTTCATTCGTAAGGCAGTCTTCAAAGAGTTGATTGTGGGGTTGCCTTGCTGCAGATTGAGAATTTTGAGCGACGCATGGGTAACTTGTCTGAAGCCATGTTGAATCGTCTCCGAGCTCTTTGCGCAGAACCAGAATACGGAGATATTTTTTACTAGGCAAGATGCGAATTCGTTCACGACGGCATATTTCCTAATTCCAATTCTGCGATTAATGTTCTTCCCTCACCCAGAGCCAGACGGGCCCTTAATCAAGAGGTACAGTGCATCGGCAAATGTCTGAAACGACTTGAGGAACTGAACAAACTCATCTTGTCCGATTAACGGTGGCAAATACATCGAATCCAAGGTAGAAAACAGCTTCATGGATTCTGGAGATGCGAGATTTACGATCCAGTCTTAGTAAGAGTACAATTCATGATTTCAGGAACTAGCAACATCGGGAGCAGGCAAGGGAGTCGTCAACTCTCCTTGACTACGAAAGTTCAATGTGTCTGAAGTCCCACCCCTACTTACCGTATCAGCAAGTCTCTTCAAATGCCTCGCCACCCGATCGTATTCTGAATCTTTGGCGAGTTTGCAGATTTGCCGATGGTCTCTGTCTAATTCTACGACATGTTCTCGATGGCCAGCCAGCCCTATGACCGCTGAAGAACGATCAACAACGACCTGGTAGAGTTAGATTTCTGCATAGGACTGAAGGACCATGATTTACTTACCGTTCGGACTCTTGTCATAGGATCTCTCACCAGACTTCTGATTTTTACTACACTTAAGAAGTGGTAATTTTTATATTGGTGACCGAAGTCAGCCGACAGTTGAGCGAGATATGGCGAGTTTGCTTTGAGGGACTCTATCAAGTCATTCCTCAGATTTCCAGAGAAAAAAGGTTATGGCGTTGACAGCCAATTGTCCTAGCGAAGTCCCGTTTCCACCTCGATGTAGAGTAGCAAAGAAGGCTAGTGACTTTGTGCTTTTGAGGAGCTCGCTATAGACCCTGTCGTCCTGTATTGCCAAGATCATGGCCTATCAAGTGTTGGAATATGAAGCACATCTAGGTAGACAAGAGAGAGTGCACGATACTACCTACTTCAAGACAAGTCCACCAAGGCTATGTCCTACGAGTATAATGGGAATATGAGTCGTATCCCGCATTCAATGGTCAGCAAAGCCTTTGCCTTTCACGTAGAGCAGTGGCATATGTCCTGTATCCTCTCTGAGCCCTTGCAGGAGATTTAGGAGTTTATTCGCATATCCTCGAACCTCTACCTCGGAGACATCCAAAGCAACACTCGAGTTGTATTTGAAGATCCATGTTCGCGCTTATGGGATCTTCGTTGCAGTAGATCCCTTGGCCATACCGTGCCACTTTGATGCCCCAATGTATTCTCCGAATGTAGGGGATCGCCCATGGGATTGAGGCCATGTGCGAATACAATGCTGGTGGGTTTCTTCAGTATAGTGTTCGTTGTTAGCGAATTCAGGAGTTTGTGTTACTCAATCTTATGCATCGCAGCCTCGCCATCTGCGCCGCCGGCGGGTTGAAAAACGACTTCGAGATCAGCAGGCTGCTTTAGTTAGCAAAGAACGAACTTTATTCAGGGTATTTTCGCCATTTCTTGAGTCGAAGAGTGCTAAAGGAAGTGAATAAGGCAAGCAGTAGAATCAAGCCTTGGAAGTTGGGACTAGGCACGCCATTACTAAGGAATGCAACTTTGAAAAAGACACCGAGCTAAACGCCCAGCTGAAGCCACGGAGCCCTGCATGAGGCAGAGCCGTAGAGTCGCTCGTGGCTGCATATATCGTGGTTGTGAGTGACCAACAGGCTAAGCTTGGCAGCACGCCACCAAAAGTAATGGAGTTCCAGCCTCACAACTGTCCCGCTTCTTGTGTTTCAGTGGTTCGCCGTACGTCGGTCGTTGTGATTTGCCCGCCATGAAGGCTCTCATGTGTACTCGCCATGTTCAGAGTCAATGCAGGTGCCACCAGTTCCTGGACCACTATCACAACTTTTGGCAACGAAAAGTCTCAAAATCTTTAGTTCTTTCTTTCAGCAACCGCGTTATCGGATGTCTTTTGTGACGTATGGGAGTTTTTTCAACGCAACTTCTCCAGTGAAGGCTGGCCGTGCCAGCTCTTGCCTAAGGCACCCGGACCGACTTCTGAACATGGCAACGTGAAGGCAGCGCACATTTGGGTCGTCACTGTTCGCATTTGCAGAAAACCGAAGAGCAGCAAGGCACTTGCCATCATCAAATCTCACAATCACCACCAATGGCAAAAACAAGCTTACAAAAGACATCGCAAGGACGTCCAATTCATACACAATAAACCATATCTTACAAAGTACAGCACGCTCCCTATGTCTCTGACGATCTATGCCTAAAACGCTAATTTTCTCTGCCATAGCCAATCCGCAGCTCCTATGATCCTATTCGTAGTCATCCATATCCTCATCAGCCTGGAAGCCACCCCCATCGTCGTTATCAAAGTCGCCCAATCCACCAGGCTCAATATTCGCTTCCCCATCATCATAGTCATCATACTCCTCTTCGTGTTCCTCTTCCTCTCCTTCCGCGGTAGGCTTCTTAAGTGCCTTCCTCCAGTCGTCGGCTGCTTCTCCTTGGACTGATGGTGTGGCTTCTCTGTTGGGATCATTATAGTCACCAGTATCTCCCATGTCGATCGAGAGTGTTTCTGAGGGTGCCTCTGATGGCGCGGGTGAAGGACGGGCGTGTAGTGGTGCGGGAGAAGCTTCTGCAGAGGGACGAGGAGCGATAGCACGCATTGGAGAGGCGGAGATCGAGCGGCTAGCGGGAGATGATCTGCTACCAGGAATTCTGCGTTTTCTGGCATAGGCGGGCTCGGGGAAGAGATCTATTGGTGTCGGTGCACGAAAGCCTTCGGATGGCGCGAGAGAAGATTGTCTAGAGCCGCTGGTCTCAGAGCCAAGTTCACTGCCAGCTTGGGATGTGACTCGACTGGTTGCTGCACTACCAAGGGCATTGCCAACACCGGGCTTATCAAACAGATTACCAATGGCATCGTAATTGATCTTCTTGGAGAATGCGTGGCGCTTGACAGCAGCGGCTGCTGCGTCACCAGGACTGGCTGCTGGCTCGGTTTGGTTCTGACCCATGCGCATCTTCTTTTTGCGGTTGCGTTTGAGTTTTGGTGGTCCCTCTTCTGCCTTTCTCTTCTCCCATTCTCGGAGTTGTTGTTTACGGAGCCAGTGCTTGTTCTCGTTGATCCAGAGAGTCTCCTTATGCGCAGAATCCTCTTCGGAGAGTAGGCAGTTCATGACCTCGGGATCATCTGCGAATTCTTCTTCACCGATGTGAACATCCATGCTGACCTCTTTCTGGGGGTTGGTTCTTTCTGCTACGATCATGTGCGCTGCGGCACGTTTCTTCGCGATAGCATAGTTTTTTGCATGATCCATGGTGTTGGGGTCGTTGATCATTTCGCTGATTTCCTCCTCCAATTGTCGTTCAGCGTTGGACCACTCGTCACTGACTTGGATTGGTCGATTATCAGGACCTTTCTTGCCTGACCTCGGGATCATCTGCGAATTCTTCTTCACCGATGTGAACATCCATGCTGACCTCTTTCTGGGGGTTGGTTCTTTCTGCTACGATCATGTGCGCTGCGGCACGTTTCTTCGCGATAGCATAGTTTTTTGCATGATCCATGGTGTTGGGGTCGTTGATCATTTCGCTGATTTCCTCCTCCAATTGTCGTTCAGCGTTGGACCACTCGTCACTGACTTGGATTGGTCGATTATCAGGACCTTTCTTGCCGTCAAAATAGTTGCATCGCCGGATTGAGTTGATGGAGGAGTGCTCAATTGACTAGGGTCGTGCGTACCTGGCACAGCTTGAGATGGGGTAGGCTGAGCTTGAGCGACACTTGAATCGCTAGATTGTGCTGACCAAGGAGCAGGTGTCTCTGATGCAGGATGGGATGTGGGTTGAGTCGGAAGAGGAGTTCTGGTGGATTGAGTTTGGGGTGAGTCGATATCCATTACTTGAGGAGCAGCATCTGCTCTGCTGGAATGCTCGGCTGTTGGGGTTGAAGTGCTGCCAGATTGTGATTGAGATGAACTGGTATCTGGCGATCGAAGAGACGGATCGATGTTGCTTTCTGGGTCACTGGGAGCAGCAGGGGTACTGCTTGGCTGAACTGGACGTGGCGGTATGGCAAAACCATCCGCATCTCGACGAAGCTCGACTTGCTGATCTGGAGCAGGAGTAGCTGTCTTTTGTCGCTTATTTGGTGATCCATTCTCGCTGCCCGAACCCTCTCCGGTATCCAAAGCATCATTCCCCTTTCTCTTACGCCTCTTTTTTAGAGTCTTCTGGAATTCCTCAGTCTTCTCGTAGAAGGATGGCGGATCGTGGGCGGACTCCAAGAACTCATTATGCAAGAACTCCTCCACAGTAAGAGCACTGCTGGGGGTCAACTTGAACTCCTCGAGACGCTTTTGGATTGTGTGCGTAGTGACTTTGACAATGTAGACGACTTCGGTAACGGTGCGACGGAAGTTGTTCATGCGTGCCGCAAGGATGAGACAAGCACCACAGACACCCGATGGACGTCTTCCCATGACCATCCAGTCCAAGCTCATACGCTTGGCCATTCTGACAGCGTCCTCGGCCACCTTATCAGTGAGATTTCCGAAATCTAGTCTCACGGCGAATCGATGAATCAAGTCTTCTGGCAGAATGGGCATGATACCGTCCGCAGTGATCGGGATGAGCTTATGCAGGGCTTTGAATGTAGTACCAAGCTTGAAGACGTTGATCTAAGAAGTTAGCAGATACTCTGGATGAGGAAGAAGGAGCATACTTGAATTTTATCGGCAAAATCAATGAGCATGACTTTGCATGGTCTTGACTTACGGCATGCACTGTACAAGCAGACAACAGCAACATCACGCAAGCGCCGACCTTGAATGAAATTGGCCGTGGCGGCGAGCTTGAATATTTGATGACCAGCGTCAGCAGTACTATTACTGATACCGAGGTGGGCTTGCATCTCGTTCATGATCCTGCGGCCTACGACAGTTAGCGACGGTCAAAATAAGAATGTAGCATTACATACCTGCATGGAGGGTCAAATCTCTTGCGGACTGCCCACCTCCTCTACCATTGGGACCACTGGTATTTGCTCCGCCTTGGTCAGCACTGATGTAGGTGCCCTGAACAACGGCTTGACCACTCGACGTTTCTCCAAAAGAGATTTCGGAGACAATGTTGGTCTCATCCACGATTGTACCACACTCAGTACAGATACCCTCATCGATGGCGAAGGAGTTGCAGCTTGTATTGGGACAGCATTTAGGCTTTGGTACTCTGACCGGAGTATTCGCACGACGTGGAGGAGCATTCTTGATTGGGACGCGGTTCCTGATGGGATTCGGTCTGGGTGCTGGAGTAGCACTGGTCCGGCCGACCATGATGACTCCCCGCGGCTACCCCGCGATGCGATGACTACCGGAGATAAGCCTTCGTAACTATTTGCAATGCAACGGCAGCGACAATGGTTGCGCTTCCTCTTTGCGATGGCGATGGAGGTACACGTGATGGGTGCGCTGTGGTTGGTTGTGGGCGGTGGTCGTTGAGGAAGGAGCTGTGGTGGTTGGATTTAAGTTGAAAGATTTTTGAAGTGGCGATCTCGAAACCCCGATGATTGTGAGCCGCCGAACTCTTTTTTAGGTGCGGGTGTAAGCGAGTAGCACGATGGGATTTTGGAAGTCGTTTTTTTTGCTTTGTGACTATCTGCGCACTCACAGTAGAAGAAGGAGTTGAAGAGGTTGAAGAAGTTCTGATGTGGACGGCAAAAGAGGTTGCGAGTCAAGAAAGTGCTTATTTAAATTCATACGCGGCGAGGCAGTGGATTTTTCTATCGTCAAAACCGACAGGTTTTTTTGTGTCGCTTCACCGAAGCCTTGCCGGCAGCACTAGTGTCTCTCGCACGTGACTATACCTCGGACCTCGACTTCATTTCACTCATGTCTTTCTACTATATTTCTAGTATGATGATACTGAACATGCATCTCTTCTTCGTCCTTGATCAAGCTGAAGGCATACTATTTTTGTGCAGCTAAAAAGTCGTTCTTGGTGTTGAGGTGGACGAGTATCGGCCTAACCATACTTAGCTAGCGGCTCGAAGGCGGACAGCTGCGGCAGTTCGCATCAAGATCTCGAATATTTTTCCCATCGTAAACTTTATTGACCGCTGCCTCACGCAATAGACACCCCCAACTCCTTTTTCGCGCGTTCTTGATTCTTTCTTCTGCTACCGTGTTCTTCTTGCACACTCCTCAGCAGATCTGCAATCATGGCGGATGAGAACATGAAGGGAATGGAGCATTCTGAAGTTCATTACTTCAACAGGTAAATAATACACCCACAACATTCACACGAGTTGCTCATACTAACTTTTGAACAGCTACAATCACCATGGTATGTTTACATAAGGGACTTGAGACGAGGATTAGGCTAATGAACCTCCAAAGGCATTCACGAGGAAATGTTGGTCCGTACCAAAGCCTAGATTGCTCCCTCCTGAAATTCCTGCTGATAGCCTCGCAGAAAGATGAAGTACGAACAAGATCATACATGAATGCCATTGTGCAAAACAAGCACCTGTTCAAGGACAAGATTGTTCTCGATGTCGGCTGCGGAACCTCCATCCTCTCCATGTATGCCCCACCATTCGCGAAATACCCCTCCTCTCCTAATATATCGCTAGGTTCGCTGTCAAGGCTGGAGCAAAGCACGTAATCGGTGTCGACATGTCCACGATCATTAACAAGGCGAGAGAGATTGTCGAGGTGAACGGAATGTCGGACAAGATCACTCTGATCCAAGGAAAGATGGAGGAGGTTGAGCTTCCATTCCCGAAGGTCGATATCATCATCTCGGAGTGGATGGGCTACTTCCTTCTCTATGAATCCATGTTGGATACCGTGCTGTATGCGCGCGACAAGTATCTGGCTCCCAATGGGTTGATCTTCCCTGACAAGGCGACCATCTTCATGGCTGGTATCGAGGATGGCGAGTACAAGGATGAGAAGATTGGCTGTAAGAACACCCCCAACAGCATGGGTGAAATCTGCTAACGATTGATAGTCTGGGACAACGTCTACGGATTCGACTACTCGCCCCTCAAGCACACCGCCCTCACCGAACCCCTCGTAGACACCGTCGAAATCAAAGCCGTCGTCACCGATCCAACCGCCGTCCTAACCCTCGACCTTTACACCTGCACAACAGCCGACCTCGCCTTCTCCTCCCCCTTCGTTCTCGACTGCCGACGCGACGACTTCGTTCATGCCCTCATCGCATGGTTCGATATCGATTTCACTGCTTGCCATAAGCCTATCCGATTCAGCACTGGTCCACACACAAAGTATACGCATTGGAAGCAGACTGTGTTCTACCTGCGTGAGGTTCTGACTGTCCAACAAGGCGAGCAGATCCGTGGTGTTTTAGAGAACAAGCCGAATGAGAAGAACAAGCGAGACTTGGATGTGAAGATCAGCTACCAATTGCAGACCGATGATCCAACTCGGCAAGCAGAAGGGAGTTGTGAGTATAAGATGTGTTAGTGAGGTTGGTTGTGGGCATAGATTTAAGATTTATGTCTATATCAGGTGGGAGGGTGGGAGGAAGGGTTCTTTCGCGGCTGAGAGCGCAGACCCTGGGGTTCTTTTTGTGAAAAACTTATGATGGGGGGATAGAGATGAGACGTTTATGATGGGTGGGTGGGGACATCGATATCTTTTTTCCAGCGACGGATGGATTATAATGATTGGCGTTCTATGGCAGCATAGCGTGGCAAGCTATACACTGGGACGTAATAATGATTCTAGATTATGGAATGAATGAGATCATTTCAAGACATCCACAACAGATCTTCGCCGCTCTTGTTCTTGCATTTAGTGTTCGTGTTATATACATTTCCGAGCAAGTCGCTCTTCCCATGTCGTTTTCAATATTCGTACAGTGCATCACATCATCACTTTATCTCATCCCCCAACCACATCGTCCTTTCCCTTCAAGTACTCTTCTTAGCCTCCTCTTCCTCACTCTTCGGCACACTAACGAAGGCCGGCACCACCACGCTATTCAGATTTCTGAACACCTGCACAAAATCATGTTAGCAAGCTTTCTCCGCGCCACTTTCTTTCCCACGCTGCTTCCCATACATTTCCGAGCAAGTCGCTCTTCCCATGTCGTTTTCAATATTCGTACAGTGCATCACATCATCACTTTATCTCATCCCCCAACCACATCGTCCTTTCCCTTCAAGTACTCTTCTTAGCCTCCTCTTCCTCACTCTTCGGCACACTAACGAAGGCCGGCACCACCACGCTATTCAGATTTCTGAACACCTGCACAAAATCATGTTAGCAAGCTTTCTCCGCGCCACTTTCTTTCCCACGCTGCTTCCCTGCTTGATCTTCTCTCCTTGCTCATCTGTGAATATTTTGATCACCGAGTTGACGGTTTGTTCCTTGCCGATTCCTTTGACTACGTATTTTGTTTTGAGATCCATTGTTATTGGGTTTCCTGAGGAGGTGACTTGGGAATGGAGCTGGTCGATTGAGGAGAAAGCGGCTTTTAGACCGTACCATTGGGCTTCGTATTGTTTTCTGCCTTCGGCTTTAGTTAGGGGGTCAGAGAATGTTGCGTCGTCCTATAGGGGTGTGTTAGTAGAATAGGGAGAAAGGGAGGGGAGGGGAGGGGACCTACGGTCCAGAGTTGCAATTTCTTCAATGTGGGTTTGCCTGCAAATAGCTGTTTGATTCTCATGAGCACTGTCCTCTTCATTCCATCTGGACTTTTTCTGGGGAGGAAACAAACATCCAAAACACTCCCAACCAAAACCCTCTGCTGACTACTCAACTGTAAGCCAGCGGCAGTGTTGACCTGGCTCTCGATTCCTAGCTCTGTTGACTGGGAGGAGGACATGTTGGCTTGATTTTGGAGCCGTGCTGTTTCGGATGGTACTCCTTGTGTCATTCTCTTTCCGTAAAATACTTTTGATGCAGTTGGCCTTGAGAGGAATTTGAAAGAAGTAGAGAGGAGTATGGGTGAGGGACGCATCAATTCTTGATTCTTCGTAGATGACAATTCAAAAAGAGTAAGGGGGGCAGTGGAAAGGGGGTATTATGAAGGAGAGTAATAGAAGGAGGAAGACACTGCTTACAACAACGCGTCACGACTCTAAGCTTCTGACTGCTGACCTCCATCAGGTCGTACCTTTTTTGTTGACATCATCACTACTAGCAGCAGAGTGACGCGGGAGGATCGCGAGACGAGCCGCCAAGTCACTTGACATGCGTACCCCGCTATTTGCCCCCACTTGCGCTGCCAATTCTTAATTATGAGTTAGAACATTGTGAGTTGTGCAACGTAAGAATTCGGTGTTCGGGGATAATCAGGAGATTAAAGGACGTTGAACGTTGAAGAAGAATTAGGACATTAACGAAGGTTGAAAGTCTAGGGGAGGTTAGGTGATTGAAAACAGTTGAATGTCGCAAAAGAGCTGGGAGATTGGAGAAGATTAAATATCGAGGTGAAGTTGGAACTATGAGAGAAGTTGAATGTTAAGGGAGAATTCAAACTTCGAAATGGGTTCAGCATCCATCGGTCACTGACCTGGACAAGCACAATGCCTCGGACAATGGATAGAAAAGGTATCGCAAAGACTTTTGAGTGGATATAAATGCTATCTCTGTCTTCTCCAACAATCAGAAATCCAATCAACGCTTTTTCATGGTCTCGTTTCTCATCCAACAATAATCATGTCTATTACTTGCCCCCACCCTCCGACTTAACAATACCCGCGACCTTGCTCGCAAGATCGTCTGCTTCGCTCCGAGTCGCTGCTTCGGCATAAACTCTGACGGCGTCCTCGGTCCCAGAAGCTCTGGCGAAAGATCTGCCGTCCTTGTACTTCTTGACCAAAGCGTCGATTTGCTCTTGAACTCCTTGCGGCTCGACCAACTTTCTCTCTGCATCAGTCGTCTTGAATAGGTTCCTGTCGCCAACCTCTACTCGAACAAGTCGGTTTGGTAGGTCGACGTAGGTAAGGTCCCATTCTCGTGGAGTCCAGGTCTTGTGTGCGAGGATAGTTTCGACGAGGAGCATATCTGAGAGGGCATCACCGACAGTCTGGTTGATGAGATCGCTCAATGCTCGCAGGGTTTCGAGAGCTGCTGCTTGAGCTGGAGATTCTGGCTCCTTGGTATGGAATGCCTTCAATGCCTGCTGCGAGAAGACTACGGTTCCGTGGCCGTTGGCCTCGAAGTAGACACCAACATCAAACTTGGTGGCTGCATGGTGTAGCCACTTTACTCCTGTCGGTGTACAGACGACTGGCAGACCCAATTGCTTCTCAACATATTTTGTGGACGCTCCATTTGCATATGCGGTCTGGACAACACCAATCTTCAGCTCATCGATGAGACGTGCTTCGCGTGCAAGGTCGCCAATGAATGATGCTGCCAGCGTTGCAATTTTGTCACCGTCGAGAAGGCGGAAGCCGTGCTCGGCGTCGTTGAAGTAGTAGATGATTCGATCAGCGTCGCCATCGAGGGAGCAGGACCGTTCGTTATTGCCAGCCTTCGAAGACGGTGGTGCTCGTTGCTTCGTCTTGACATAATCTGCACCGCACTGTAGGAGTCAGCGCAGTAGATGCAGGGATCAGAAGATAAATACCTCATGGTTCAGGACCTCCGCTTTAAGGACATCATCGTTGATGATTTTGATGTCCACACCACCTGCGGAGGCCTTGGGCAAGAACTTCAAGAGCTCTGTCAACTTGGGTCCACCAACACCATTGGCACAGTCGACAGTAACTGGTCCACTGGTCTTCTTGCCCTTCATAGCTCGCACAAATGCCTCACTGAGCTTCTCGTAGTATCCCTTCTCGCTGACCTCTCCATAACTCTGCGGTGTGCCCTCCGTGTTCGTGCATCGTGTCAAATAATGAAGTTGTGGTGTCGTCAGGAGCTTGTAATCTGTGTACTCAGCGCCGGCAGCTTCCAGCGCATCCACCAAAGCCTGAACCAGCTTTGGGCCAGATGGTCGAGTATCCCTCGCATAGATGACTCTAGCAGGCGTCTCTGGATTGATTTTCAGCTTCTCCTCCAAGCTCTTGTAGACCTTTGGCACATCCTCGTCCTTCGCATTGGCCAGTTCAGTCGAATATGCCTCCCAGCTATTCTCCAGCATCTCTCCCATGGGATCAACAAGCTTCACACCATTGTCCTCCGGAGGATTGTGCGACGCAGTAATCATAACACCAATTGTCTGACCTCCAAGCTTGCGCGAGCGCAGAGCTGCAACCAATCCCACGCGGAAGACAACGCTGTCGAGGAGAATTGCCTTCATTCGAAACCCCGCAGTGCCATACTGGAAGACGCGATCAGGCTTGGGGTGCTTCTTCGAAGCGGCGAGGATTTGGGTGTCCATGATGTCGGTATTCGAAGTGAAGAATTGAGGGATAGGGGTGGAGGAAAGGAGCAAAAGATAAGGTGATTTTATGTAGGCAAAAGAGCTGAGTGAGATGATGGACGTAAAGCGCGAGGCGCTGCTGTCAACTGCTGAGCTTTCTAGCTGCTATTTTGGGACAGAGCTCACCGCTTTGAGGGGCAGCTTCAAACCCCTTTAAATCACGTGGGGTCGCGCGCTTGTGCTGAATCGCCCCGGACATCGTCGCGTCAACGAATGTCCTCTATTTCAAACATATCAACAACACCTTCATCCATGCACTCCACGTTGCTCCTTTCATCGACATCGCTGTTGCCAACACATTCAGCTCCTCGCTCTCACTCGCTCTGGTGAGTCGACCTGTCAATTGCCCTTTCCTACGATGCCAGCCGAACCAGAGACGTGCGCGAATCCCCTCCTCCTATCCTGGGTGAAGGAGTGGTGGGATCTAGCGCGAGATCGACATTCAAAAGGAGAAATGGTCTACAAGAAGGCATATAATTCCTTGAAAGCGTGTCCAATGAAGTTTACGCATCCATCCGAAGTAGAAGTGCTGCAAGGCTTTGGTCCTAAGCTTGTTGCTCGATTGGTGAAGAAAATGGAGGATTTCTGCGATACGAATGGCCTACCAAAACCCAAGAAACCGAAAAAGAAGAGGACACTACCGGTTGGGGAGAATGGAGAAGAGGGTGAAGAGACCGCTTCGCCATCACCGAAGAAGAAAGCCAGGAAGCTGAAACCATACGTGCCAGGATTGAGGTCGGGGGCATATGCAATAATTATGGCACTTTCCACATTGGACGAAGACTCCCCGGGCATTACCAAAGCCGAAGTCATCAGACTAGCACAACCACATAGTAATGCATCTTTCACCGTACCCGAGAATGCAGGAAAGCACTACACAGCATGGAACTCGATAAGCACCTTGAAAGATAAACAACTAGTACACGAGAGAGGAAGGCCAGCAAAGAGATATATTTTGACTGAAGAAGGCTGGGATGTCGCCAAGAGAATCAAAAAGACTGCCGATCCCAACCAAGGGCATATGGATACATTCGTTTCCTCCCAGAGACCCGCGCAGGAGAACGACGATGACGACGATGATAACTTCCAGGATCTGGCAGGGAGTCCTATTCGATCTCCCCGGCCGTCTCGACCTACGCAGTCTTCTACAACCGCCGCTTCAGTCCCAGCACCAGACATTATTCCTCAAGGCCCCGTGGTGACAAATCCGTCCACTCTTCCGGACTTCGACCCAATCATTCTCGAACCCGGCTCATATAGGATCGAGTTGGTTGTCGATAAACGCGAGATATTCGGCACGAAGACAAGAGATTACATGGAGAAAAACTTGACTGAAAAAGGAGTTGTGCCAATCATGCGAGAGCTGAAATTGGGGGATGTTCTATGGGTCGCCAAAATGCATGATCCTAAATTATTGGAGCGTCGTGGGCTTGAGGGTGACGAGGTAATGTTGGATTATATCGTGGAGAGGAAAAGACTTGATGACCTTGTATCGTCGATCAAAGACGGTCGATTCCATGAACAAAAGTTCCGGCTTCGCAAATCCGGCGTCAAAAACGTCGTATATCTAATCGAAGAAATCTCCAACCAGTCAGATACAATCAGAAACATGCGGGAAGCCATATCGACAGCTATCACTTCCTCTCAAGTCATCGATGGCTACTTTGTCAAGCAGACCCAGAAGATGGACGATACAATCGACTATCTAGTCAGGATGACTAAATTGTTGAAGCAGAGATATGAGCACAGGCCGTTGCATATCATTCCAACAAATGCCATAACGATGAGCAACTACATACCTTTGGTGGAACAACTCAAGCAGAAAGATCCCGGAACTAACTATTATGTCACCTACGACGTTTTTGCTTGCTTAGGCTCGAAATCGGAAACTTTGACCCTGCGAGACGTGTACCTGAAGATGTTGATGTGCACGAAAGGCCTGACTGGCCAGAAGGCAATTGAACTGCAAAGGAAATGGAAGACTCCAATCGACTTCATCGAGGCATACAGTGAGATCGAGGCGAAATATGGTACTGGAGAGGAAGGGAAGAAGAGGAAATGGGCGATGGTCTCGGATGCGATGGACAATCCTATTCCAAGGAAGAGGATTACGAAGGCGATTAGCACCAAGATTGCTGAGGTTTGGGGAGATGCTTCGACGGCCATGGTATGAACTGGGGCTTGAATCGCGGGATTCGGTTGGTGTTGCGGTGTTCGGCGGATAGGTGTTAAGGAGTGTACTCGTCGCCAGGTCGAGGAAATCGGATTGTGCGTTATACGAGTCGAATGCACTGTTCTCTTTGGGTCATTGTTGAACGAATGTACAGGCTTTGTCATCATTGCTTGATTGCTCGTGATTATCTCGTTTCTAGTTGCCAAATTCTCCACTCTCGAGCAAAATGCTGAGCTCTTCGTCATCGAGGTAGTCTCGATCGAACTGCGGTACGGTTTCTTGTTGCCGTGGCCTCTTTGAAGGACCGGCTGACGAAGGTCCCTCCCCTGGGTCGACGTCCTCGAACGTACGTTTTGGGACTGTGCGTTGCACTTGCTGTGTCTCTTGAATTTGCTGCGTTTGTTGTTTGGAAAGACCGGTCGACGATGGACCTTCTCCTGCACCGAAGTTGAGGGACCGGCGTTTCTGCACGCGATCGTCAATTTTCTGAGCCTGTTCCGTCGAAGGTCCAGCTGAAGTAGTATCATCGTCGAATTCGAAATCCTCAAGCGTGATTCCTGAACCATGATCGAAAGGCACACGCGGTGGGATTGCCTTCGGACTCGAAACCACGATTGCCTTGCCTTTGCCCTGTTTCAAAGGCTTTGCAATACTTAAAAACGTAGTCGTCTCAGGCGTGCCGTCTATGAATCCTTGCTCCGTAAACCCTCCTGGCGGTTCAATACTCGCAGTCCCTACTAATGCTGTTTCATCGTCCAACAATTGCTCGGCATCTGGATTTAATTTTTCGTTGACGGTAATAGCGGTGGCCCGGTGATTGACTGCTTGTTCTCGAAATTTCAGAAGGCTAGCGAAAGATGAAGGCCTAGTTGTCGTCATTCGCCAATTCGTGTACATTTTCTTCGGCTTCCATGGCTTTGGCTGCTCTATACCCTTGCCCTTTACGTCTTCTGAGAAGCTCTCTATTTTGATGAGATGTTGTATCATTGCTCTCATGTGGTCCCAGAATTCATCTTCGTGTATCTGTACATCCGCTTTGTTGCAGCCGCTCCCCCAGCCAGGTTTCGTATCCATTCTCATCGCCTGGAAACGATACGCGGGCGCCGGACATTCTAGTTCATCTTGATCTGGTAAAGTATGCCACTTTGAGGCATCTAGTACGAAAATGCACAGCTTTGCATACTCTGTCATATTTCCTGGGTTTTTTGAAGTAACAAAGACGAAGTTTTGATCAACGTTCTCTGGCGAGACTGATACGAACAACCTTGGCCAGATAGATCCCATTGTAGTTCCTCCGGGCCGCAATTTCCTTTGCTCCTCGAATTTGCTCGATACTCGTAGAATAGATGAGGAGGATTCATTTCTGCCAATCTTATGCAGGTTGTAGACGTTCAGGACGAATTGGCGAGTCCGTGCTTGGGCATTCGGCACCATGGCAGCATCATACCGGTGTTTGACGAGGCCATTATCCAGTTTCTCTGAGGATACAGCCCAGAACGAGTGATTTTCCATTTCTTCGTCCGCCTTGGTTCTAGTTGACTCCGTTGGCATCGTAAAAAGTTTTGTGGAGATGCTTGCTCGCGAGATAGTTGCGAGAAGATTATCCTTCACCGACATGGACAAGTAGACTTTCATGTTCGTGAGATCCTGCACCCACGGCCAGTGATCAGGCACCCATCCTTGATAGCCTTTCCGTTTTGCGTATTGGAATAGCTCCTCGATGACACCTTGCGAGACAGCGATGCAACAGAGTTCCATCGTTTGCTGCCAGTCCGGAGACGATATGCTGTTATTGTGGCTGAAAAAAGAAACACCTTTGACGGGCTGTACAGGCTCATATTTTCTCTGTCCTCGCCCGTCCAAAGGAGTTCAAGGGCATCGATTGCTTCACGACTGACGCGCCATGCATCTTTCAGGAGCCGTAGAATGTTCTCGGCTGCTGTTTGAGCCTTCTCTGATGTTTTCATCGATGTCATTAACACGGAAAGATTATCTTCCGTGATGTAAAGGCAAATGAACCGATTCCGCATGTAATTTGCATCTCGAACGACTCCTTTGGGAGAGTCGAATGCTCTTAATGGATCCTCGACTTTCTCGGCAGTTGCTTCCTCGTACATGGGACTCTCGGCCTCTTGTTCGCCACTCGCCTGCTTGCTTCGATCCATCTGGGGCTAGAAAGCAACCCTATCCACCAGCGAAAAAACGTCGCTGTCATTTCCTAGACTAGTTGTGTTGTCTATGGCGAGGCTTCGCAATTCACCAATGATAGCCTCTCGGTATACATCCCTCGCCCAGTCAAATATGTAGTCGACGATCAGCAATAATTGAAGAGCTCCGCTTGCTGAGAGTATCCTGCCATCCCACAGATCAACAATGTGCTGCCAAATGTCAGTAGTAGACCCAAGACTGCCTCAGTTCTCAATTTCCCGGCCCTGCTTGAACTCTCGCAAGCCTCCTTGCTCGCAGCAACGCGATCGCTGGTCAATGATCCGCCGCTTTATTGGGTGTAGTATCTTGGTCCATTTTGGCTTGTGATAAAGTCCAAGCAAAGCTTAGAGATTGAAAACACTGAAGACTACACAGACGGTACTTACGTGATGCCGAATACCTAATAGATAGTCGATATATGCTGCCGAGACACGCCACTGCTCCCCTTTATACGCCAGAAACCATACTAGGGAGCCACTCTCCCATTCGCTATCATCTCCGGCCGCGGTTCTTAGGTCCTCCTGCAAAGTGAGCAACGAGTGAACGGCAAACGCAGTCTGGGTTTCGATATCGCTGAAATTGTCCCTTCCCTTCTCGGACTTTGCTTCGAGAACAAGAAAGGGAAATACGATAGGCTCTCCGTCGGGACGAAAAGGGGTGCTTCTGAGAGAGTCGCCGATCATCTTTCCTCCTGACGAAACCCTTCTATCTTCAGTCCACCTCAGCAGACGATCGAGTCGTTTCGTCGATCGGAGACCAAATACACGGTCGGGCTCTTCTTTCTTTTGCATGGCGGACTGCAGGTCTATGTCATAGATGATTGCCTCTTGAGCTCGATCATCGAACAATAAGTTGACTCCTTGTTCGATGCTAAGTCTTTAGGTCAGTGAGATTCCATACGATACAGTGTATTTCGCAAACCTATCGAGTCCTCGCCTCCCAGTTCGGCAGGTGCATGGTCTTCGCTCCTTCCTCCGTTCCTCGAGAGACGCGGACAACTGATCCGAAGCTGCCGCCTCCAATTCAGAACGCCATAATCGAGCACGACACCTACGACATGCAACCTCGATCGTGAATCGAGCCAAGATCTCAGACTCCAGGGACATTCTCCAGCCTGCTTCATTCTTCCGTCCATCGCGGCAGATTCTCGCCAATGTTGCAATTCGTTCTGCTCGACGCTTTGTTTGTTCACGCCAGGGGTTCTCTTCAGAGTCAACTGTAATACTCTCGCGGTACTCGAAGAACTCCAATCTTCCCAGCTTCTTGATGTTGGCGAACGTTGCTCGGTGAGTTGAAGGAGAATAACACCGGTCAAAAGCATCTCGTGCCTGTTGCTCATATCCCCCGGATTGCTAAGGCGATTGTTGGTACGATTAAGGACAATGTACCTGCAGGTATTGTTCGTACGCTGGAGGATGTCATTGCTGCGCGCAGCGCTTGTAATGAATGTTTCAAGTAAGTCGACATCTCATTGTTCCTTCTTTATCGGGATATTCAATAACACCTCTGCAGGCAACAAGGCCAGGTCGATACAACTACGCAAGCATCCAACAAGGCCCACCTACACTTCATCGACGTCCTACGTGAGACGCTGCAAATCTTACGACCCCTAGCTCCTATCAAGACTACTCCAGTAGATACTACAAAGTCCGAAGCCGAGAAGGACAATGACGTTGCCGCCGATCTTAGGAATCAATTCGAGTATTTAGAGGTTGATGAGCCCACAGAATGGACCTCGAGAAATTTGCCAAAGGCAAAGGCACTTGCTAGTGCTGACACCTGCGAGCTTGAGGCCACAGATGAGGATATCTCATTTGCGATCTTCTGTCTCTTGAAGGATATGACTGATATTCGTCACTATGTTCGACAGACTGTAAGTAGAACTCCAAATCGGCGTTGTCAATCTTCCATCCTCGCGGAGACTCTGCTACAGATCAACCTTGAACATCTGCCCACAGCAGTCCTCGTTTATTCTGGGCTGCCTTAGAAAGTCCAGGGGAGGCTGGGAGATTGAAACGCTATCGGAACGCTCGCTAACAGACGTACAACTAGTGGGCAGAATATCGCGAGCACCAGATTGCGTTCACCATAGCAGCATTGACCATGAATACCGCTATGGCAATCTTCCGCCGCCTGAACGAAGAATTCATCGCGGAGTTCCCGGATTTCGACGACCACGGTGCAATTATCCAGTTTTTGTACGATGGCTACTGCGATCCGAACACCGATGAGAAAACCTCCGTGGAATTTGGAGCTTACACTGCATCAACCTTCAAACTCTCCTCGAAGATCTTCTTCTGCGATCATACATATGAGGTTCTTCGGGAATTTGTTATGGCATCCGAGTTGCCATTCTACCAACAAGATCAGGACTCTGGGTTGCGATTAACTTCGGACGAGCAAGTACTATTCAAATGCTGCTCGCTGTTCGGGCTACTCGCAAAACAAACTGATTGTGCCCTCTACAATGATCAATTGATTCAAGGCTTCCGCATCCTCAAGACGAACAATTCCGAAGAGACGATCCACGCTTGGATTGTGTTCGCACTTCAACTATTCATCGATACGCGTCGAGTTGTTGGCGATACTGAACTATCACGATGCCTCAACGAAGCTCAACAACTCCAGGAATGGATGTCGGCGGCCCTACAACAGTCTCTCAAGTTCGGCGAGACCAACACTGTGAACGACTACTACAAGATCAATGCTAACGCTCTGAAGGGAGTTAGGAAGCAGATTGACGTGGCGTTGAAGAAAGACTTCATGCAATGCGTGCTGAACGATTATTTCGGCGCTTGCGACATGATTGAGCGAGCTACTCGGTACAACTGGGGCCTGTTCTTCCTCTTCCGAAACAACCCAATGGTGCTAGGTCTGATCACCAATCACTTCTTGGAGGAGCTGCATGAGATTGGGATTGGATTGTGTGGGGACCAAGCCTCTGTCATCACTTCTATCCATCTGTATAACGCAGCACAGCAAAGTGGCCGTGTCCCGAAGAGCGTAGGTTAGTAAACTCCTCTCTTGGTCTTTCATTCAGCATTGTCGATCTACCAGACTTGATAAGACAATCGAGGAGGGCGGAAATTCCCGCTAGGGTGGAACATTAAGAACTCTGCTTTCATTTCCTCATTTTAACTTACTGAGAGGATTGACTAATCGATTCATAGAATGGGTTGACCTCGAGAAAGTGATTGAATGGCAATCTCCCACCTGGATCTTCGTCGGGGACCGCCCAGAGAACCCGGGCGATTGCTTCCGGCACTACAAGATGGTCATGGGCATCAGTGCGACCGTATTGTCAAGGGATCGTAACGGCAAGTCCACTTTGCGGTTGAAAAAGACTGCCACGACTACCACTCTACCGATCTCTCAAAAGAAGAACCGAAAGTTGAAGCTCATGTCAACATACGTTGATCTCATGAACGAAGCTCCAAATCAGAACAACCAGCCACGAGGAGGCCGGAATGGAAACGTGCGCTGGATCAGGACAAGAGCAGCAACTGAGCCTCTAGTCATGATAGAGATGCTAGTCGCAAAGTATCTGGAGAACGAGACTCCAAGTCTGGTGTCTGGAATTCAAAACAAGAGTTCGTCAACACACCTAAGGGTTCCCCCTTTGAGCATGATCTCAATCTTCAAGGACTACCTAAAGTCAGAGGAGAAGATCTTTCGCTTCGACCTCTTAGCTCTAAATCAGCGATGTGTCGAGTTGCTTCGAAAGATCCAAAAGGTCTGCGTAGAACAATCACCTCTCGACTATCCAGCGGACAAGTATGGCGGCGACCGCCACGCAAATAGTTGCTTCAGCCATATGATGGCAGGAGAACTCGGTCTAGAGCGTTGCCAACCTACCAGATTTCAGGAGGCTTGTCTCTTGGTGAAGGATGTAATTGAGAACGTTGGCGACGAGGAATTCGAAAAGTCAGAATCCCGCTGCTTCATCAAGGGCGATGGTACTAAGGTGGTCACGGACTCATTCTCCACTCCTATTGAGGACGTTGTTATGTTCTATGAGAGAGCAAAGACCCGTGCGATCATCCTTGTTGATGGTCCCCCAGGAAGTGAGATCACGATAGTCTGAGGTGCGGATACAAGAGAGCCAGCAAGACGGGCGCATTGGTAGCACTCTGCACTGCTAGGATGACAATGTGGCAGCAGCGGGAGTCAAACGTATCTGGGTTTCTTGCCAGCCGGGGAGGTACCAGTGCGGCATTCGACGGCAGTCCATAGAACACAATACAATCTCGTCTACTCATCAATTCTGATCTGAGACAACACATACCGGTACGTAGGTCAATACATGTTACCGAACGCTGCGAATAATAGTATTGACGTGACCTCGGTCCCAAAACGGCAAGTGCCACCGCCGCTTCTCCCTCACCGCAACCACTTCCTGCTTAGAGCATACACGTCCCACCGCAAGCACCACGCACATCAGATCAGTCTAAAACGATCGATGACCCCAGAACTTCTTACACGATGGAATGTCCCGAGTGGTGCGTTCTTAATTTATTTCCCGGGTAAGTGGTATAGCCAAGAGCTTATTGTCAGAAGCGAAGCGAATTTCAGGGGCGCGGTTGGTTGCTTCATCACAACGTCCTCGACTCTTTGGAACATATACCGAATATAGTGCTTTAGGCTCTTGGATGTTGTACAGAATAGATTGGACTTTCTATTGCGTCTGGAAATCTGTCGGCCGATGGCAACCGGCTGTTCTGCTATGGAGGTGAGCAAGTGAGCTGGATAAATTGGAAGCTATTTTGAGCCCTTTGAAATGTTCTACAATTGCTTCTATTTGATATTGAATGATTACCAGGGTTCAGCTGTGCTACTGTGTCGGCCGAAGATGTTATTCATTTGGATTCGAAGTTTGCCCTTTGGGGTAGTTGCCTAGGTTGTCCGTGGCACCAGCACCTTCTTGGTGCTTTCGTCTCGCTGCACGCCTCTGCATCTGGGCTCAGCATTGAGAATAGATCTGATGTGAGACGGAGAAAATTTTGAAAGTCGTAAGCTCACAATGATAAGTTTTCACTTGAGATTAATCAGCCTTTGGAGTTCTCATAGACCTCACCATCACAATATATGTATAAGTACCACCTCGATTCCTGTCTTTTTCCTTTCTCTCATCAGCAACATCATTCCAGCAAAGAGTCAACAACATCTTCAGGACTCTTCCAACCTACTCAAGCAACTTTTCGAAATCAAAAACACCTGTCAAAATGCAGTTCTTCAGCGTCATCTCAGCTTCCCTTCTCGCCAGCGTTGCGTTGGCTGCTCCCGCACCAGCACCAGTCCTCGACGCCACCATTGAGACTAGATCCGTCTCTGAGCAAATTGACGTCTGGCAAGACGCGTACGTTTTTCCTTTTCTTATAATGTTCCACTTCTGTACTGACATTTTCAAGTGACTTCCTCGGTCTCAAGTTCACCGGCTCTGCCGAGGTTGGCCAGTGCAAGAACTTCCCTGGCGGCTTCACCAACAACATCACCTCCGGAAAGGCCAAGCCTGGTTTCCGTTGCACTGTTTGGGTGTAAGTCTCCTATGCAACCTATCTGTCATAGAAATCAGTTCCTGATGAAGTCTTCTAGTGACAAGGACTGCAAGGGTACTGGGTTCAGCTTCAACACCGCTGGTGTTAAGGACCTCCCTGATTGGATCGACAACAAGTCCAAAAGCTGGAAGTGTGTTGCTGCTTAAGTATCTCATCCGAAAAGTGGCTGTAACTATGTCCCAGTATCGGACTGAACTTTGCAGGAGACGCTGGCTTGCATAGCATTTGGAGACATCTCATTCGTTTGACATCTAGAGCATATCGATAACATGGGTATGGTGTTTGAAGTTTTGTTTAATTTATGAGTTGTTAGAGAGTACAAATTCACTGTTCCGATTCAGAGCTTGTCCTTCTTTCGTCTTGTAGATTCGCAACACAAGCAAAAAGAATTTTTCTCATCTGGTCTTCCCACACGGAAATCTTAAGATGAGAGGAGCTGTCTGAACTATGCTTCTCTATGCTCGAATACTTCAAGTTGCTGAGTTCTTTGATGCGAGAAGGAACGCAGACAAATAGATAAAGTTTTGAAACTGGGGAAACACGTGATGATTCGTGCATTTGCGCTTTCTTCCAGTCGGCGCCCTTCCTTCCTGTACTGTATTACGTGAATTCATGCACTAATGCAACAGTCTGCTTGACAGTTCATCGGAGTCTCGTAACTGCATTGGGTATCGTGCATCTATCTTCTAGCTCGTCAAACTCTATAACATACATTAAACATTGGATCTAGAAACAGCAAGTCAAGACAACAACCTCATATCAGCTAGTGGTAGTCCCAATCCATCCTCCTCTCCAGTACGAACGACTCCACGGGCAGACCCCTCCACACCCTTTTGCCTTTCACCTTTTCGGTGAACTCAGGCTCAAAGCTGACCTTCGCCCAACCTCTTATTAACTTCCTCCAATAGCAAGTCTCCGCTGCCTTCGTCAAATAGTGCTCGCGAAAAGTCTTGATGTTGTTCTGCGCAATCCTCTCCGCCTCTGCATCGTTCTCCAGCAAGTGCTGCATCTTCGGCGCCAAATCACTGAAGTTGGCTGCAGTCTCCACAAAGTTTTGGTCAGGGCCGGAAGACACCATGAGATGATGGTGATGCTGAATCCACTTGAGTTTGTGCGAAACCACCACGCTGTTGCAGTTCTGCAGATTCTGCAGTCGCGAGGAATACGACACTCCTTCCGTGTGAGCAACATATTTGTATTCGCAGTGCTGGTCCATTGTCAAAGCGTCGCTGCTCTTCCCGTCAACCTCGTCCTGCCAAACGAAGATCTTGACGTCCTCCCATTCGTATCCTCTCGACTCGTTCACCAATTGTGCCCGGACTTCGGCCTTCAAACTTGCTCCTCTCCAGACCAGCTTGTTCTTCTTCTTCTTCCAGGGTACTGCCTCGTCCCTTGCGGTCGCTTTCATCTGCACTTCGTTGTATGCGCCAATCTTGGGCTCCGGCCACGACCAATACCCGAAGTCGGGCATCAGCCACACCTTCTCGTCCTCTTCTTGTCTCGAATATGCCCATAATGCATCTCCAGGCGCCAAATCATCTGCGACGAAAATGAATTCGATATTCGGGAGAGGTTCTGGCGAGGTTACGATCGCGCGATGCATCGCGAGCAGAGTTGCAAAGGTTCGCGAATTGACAGCGTTTCCGGCAGATATTACATAGAGCTTACTTTTTGTCAGCCATGTACCTCACATCATTGGGGTCTGGAAGATTTCGCGTACCTGTTGATCGTAGACCAGGCCACGGATATATCCGCCGATATGAGGTGTTTTATCGAGTTCTCCGACAGTGATGTGGTGGTACTCTCGCGATTTCACTGCTCGGTCGATATCCTTGAATAAGTCTGGGAAGGCTGCGTCGCAATGGGCATCGGTCATAAGAAGGTTTCCCGCATCCCGGGTAAAATTCCATGCCCCGTCAAAAGTCCCTTTCGACGGCGGAAGAGACTCATGCAATGCCTCCTTGAATGGCTCCAGACGATGATGGTAGCCATTCAGAAATGTCCACAGCAGAAATGTGAATGTGCTGAACACAACAAATGAGAAAACCCATGGCCGGCGCCGGGACATGTCGAGCAAAAGATCGAGACGCTGTCGAGAAACGGGCTCAAGCCTTTCCCGGGGACCACATTCTTTATCAACATCATTTTCTGAACAAGAAATGAAAGGCGCCACCGAGTCGTTGGGGTTTTGATTTGCCCATGGGCCGCTCTCTCAAACCGGCTCGATGGCCGAGTGACAGGGAGTGAAGAGGGGGCAATGATCCAAAGATGGGCCTATCGCGCCTATCACGAAAGTTCTACTGCAAGATAATGCTAACGGCTTGGCAAATTTGTAATGGGGCGCAGTTCGTATGCCTGCACGGCGTTTTGTCCGAGAACCCTTTTGGGCCATGCACCGAGCTGCATTATCTTCGGATTGGTTAGTGAACCGTTCGGATGGCATTTTTGACATCCCACTTCCCGGCCTGCATTGCAAACATGGCAAACCGAAGAAAGTAAACTGCTGTTGTGTTGAGAAGTTGAAACAATTTTGCTCGTAGACCGCGAGTCAGGCTGGTGGCTTGAGAAAGTCTGTGTTAAGATTACATGGCTCACCTGGTTTTGTAAGTGGGCGCAAACATAGATTTCAGTGGGGTTCGGTAAACTCAGGGGTCTCGGTTCGGGGTTTCATGGGGAATGCGCAACATCGGCACAGGAATAGGGGTATAGTCGATGGCTTGAATAACAAGTAAGGATCATCTCGTCGTTAATCCGTGCCTCAGACTCGCGGCTATAGCCCAAGGTAAGACCATGACATCAAGTATTGGCTTGATGGTCTTTCTTTCTCCTCTGCCTTCTCGGGGTCAAAAGCTCTCTACGAAGGCGCGGTTTTAGAGTATTGAACCATGGTCCGAGCTTCCCTCTCCCAAATACTTGATTTTTGGCAGGGGAAATCACGTGCATGGCTCATTACTCTAAAACCGCGCCTTCGTACTCCATCTTTCTTCCACTTTACTTCGAATCGACATCAAAAATCTCAGCAGCCATTCTTGCAACTAAATTTTCTGCATATCTCTTATTAGACTCCCCATCTTCAAACTCATCCTAAGAACTTTCCCACTGTTGGTAGGGCCTTCAGGCAAACGATCGGTAAAGGCGCGCCGAGAAATTCAATGGCATAAACATTCCCATCTGTATTCATATGGGGAAGTGAAGAAGGGACGAGAAACCCACCAGGCAGTTACGTAAAGTAGCAGCACAGCCCACCGTCGAGCAGAGATTTCACCGAATATGCATTCTCGCGCTGCAGAAATGGAATAGCAATCGCATCCTTTCCAGTCGCAAGGTAATCAGCTCGAGATCCTTTTCAATCCCTCTCTATCTACGATTATCTTCTTATTTCCCGGTTTGAATTTCGTTTCAAATATTTGAGTTGCCTTTCCCGACTGGGGCATTCATCGGAATCAGTCGCGCGAAATTAGATGATCCATAGCATCCTAGTTGTGGACTAATGTTTCCCTACTTTCTCGCTGCGTTGGTGAATTTTGTTGGGCGGGATCAAAGATAGAAATGTGGTTCTTGCGATCGTTATGTGGAATGGTGACGTTCGTGTTGCCCTGTTTTGGCCATAGCTGCGCTAGCTTTCCACACTTCCCAATTTAGAGAAGGTGCGCTTTACAATTAAAGCTATGGCACACATGTATTACAGAAATAGGGAGTGACGAGAATACAAATGCGATGTTAGCTGCGCTGGCTGATATAGCGAGACATGTCCATAGTTGGCGATTTAACATTGCAGTAGTTCTCGAAAGGCTGAGAGTAAGTAATGTCGGGGAGAGTTCTTTATTGTCCTCTGTGACATGGGAGATACATACTGAGATTCCTTATTTACTTTAACAATGTACCTGAAAGTATGTTCCTCAGTCTAAGGGACCAGCAAAGTCAGGCTAGAGCCTAGGCCACTTTTTTACATCTTCTTGTCCCTCTTCACCTGATCTGATATTCCCTTCAAGAGATGCTCCTTCCACCACACCAACATGGATTGGGAGATGCTCTCGTCCTCAACGGCAGCCATATCAATCCTCGCCCGAATCATTTCCGCAAAACCTCGTAACTTCAATCTCCACCCACAATTATATCCCAAATCAGCAGCGTAGGCTAAAGTAAAGGCTTTCCCTGCTATGAAGAGCAGGAAGAGAGATCCATCTTCCGTTCCTGGCTTGGTATCGTGCATGCAGCGCACGAGTTAATCCTCTAATGCAACATATGATGCGAAACAGATAATCAATGCACTGTCCAACAGCCTCCCAAGCGTCGAAAGCTGCCCAAAAGGATTATATACAGGATTATGACCGACTTGGTGAAGTTTGCTAATTCATATTCTGTACTCCTCGTGGGAACCCATTTCTCGATTTTGGTATCCTTGGTTCCGTACGCGAGGTGTCTGAAGGATGCTTCGATGCACTGCAACCACTCTTCTCGGCCGGAGGTTGCTTCGAACTTTATAATTTTGTTGCCACTGTAGGTATAGGCCACCTAGTAGAAGATGAACAACAGGTTGAGGTAGATTGTGCTGGACATAAGATGGTTGAGATTCCGGCCCACATTCAGCCCGTGAATCGCAGTATTGATGGCTAAATCCCCGGATATAAATGTGGTGGCGATATATACAGACAGTCAAAGGATAAGAATTGCTCTGACTCCACAAAGGAAATGGTCCAATTGTATCTCCCCCCTATCTTATCCTGCTTTGTGCTGCTGATGCTGCATACGCTGCTCCAAAGTTGCTTGCAGCTTGGACGCTGAGCAAGGGCTCTCGCTACAAGAAGGCATCTTTACCTCGGGCATATTGATGATTTATACTTAAACTTGGGCTCCAGGTACAGCTATGTGCTTCAACGGTTTACGAAGCAAATTTTACATCAAACGGAACGATTCTCAGATTACGAAGAGTAGAAGTTCTTTACACTTTTTGTTGTGGTCTACGCATCATCAGAAGAAATTCGCTAAGCTTAAATCGAAGTCTCATATGGAAAGTTTAGGTCCCGTCAAGGGCGGCTCTTGCTTCGGCTCGCCTAGCACTCTTCTCACCCTTCAAATCTGGAGATTCTAGATGAAGAATATGATATATCCTACGGGAAGGTATGCCTCGCGAAATTTAAGGTCAACAACAACGAAGAGCCAAAACTGGTTAAGAAGCAATATATTCAAGTGAAGATCCTTCTACCGAACGTCATGATACTGAGGAGCCTTCTCTTGATCCGCAATACTGCCCCTATTCAGCTTCGGTTAAATTCTTGGCGCAGATACATCGTGACTTCGCAACAACTCGTTGTCGCAAGAATCGTGTAATGATGTTATGCAGTATTATCGAAATGACAGGTGAGACAATTGAGAACATTCATCCATGCCAGATTTTGCTCATTCATATAAGATGCCTCTGAAGCTGCCTGTCCATGGGCCCCGGTGAGCAGTTTCGGACACAAGCGAAGATCCCTGCAAACCCTCTTCCTCACAGCCTCGTCCCGACTGAGCATAAAGAAGAGGTCTTACCCCACTCAAACTCTAAAGGCTATTGCTAATGAACATCCTCAATCTTTTCAGAAAGTTCACAATGAGCCCTCCAAATATGGAACCTGGACAGTTTTCAATGCCTCTGCGTGCGAAGATGAACCAGCTCAACGCAGAGATTGAAGAAAGGGTTAGAAGATCGAATCCCGCGTTCTATCAATCATCAAGCAAGGGGAATGCAAAGACAACAGGCTTCTCTGATCTTCCTGTCGAGATTCGAAAGAAAATTTGGCTTCTCACTCTACCTGGACCTCGCGTCCTCCACGTCGTTCACCACCCCAAAACCATCCAAACCTGTCGTCATGCCCCTTCGACGCAGAGCCTCATGCCTGTCGTGACACCTGCATCATATGGCCTACACCATCCCGCGATCCTCCAAGTCAACTATGAATCTCGATCCATCGCTCTATCAAAGCTCACCAAGATCTGCGACGTGTACTGGAATCTCGAGATCGACGCACCGTATTTTGAAATCAAGGATGACGATGACGATGCCGTTTGTCTATTAGCAGAGATGAGAAAGGCAGGAGAATTGAAGCAGTTCAAGAACATCGCGGTTGATTGGAAGTTGTGGATGTGGGAGCTTTCGACGCGGACGATGGAATTTCGAGTTACGTTCGGTGGCAGGTTTGAAGGTTATGAGCACCCGTGAGTTACTTCTGCGAACCATATAGGATGCAGGCTAACAATCGTCAGACTCAAGGTGTTGCGACACCTCCCGAACATTAAGAAATGCAGCTTCGTATACACAGAACATACCTTGCAAAGCGATGTTGTGCAGCCATATCAGGCTTGGTATTTGGGTCCATTGACCGACGAGACGACGAACTTTACTGTTGGGAAGATGGTTCCGCAGACGAATTGGGATGATAGCCTTGAGCAAACGATTGGGAAGATCGAGGATACCATCGAGAACAGACAGGCTCAAGCAATGACTGGGCGCCCTGGAGGTGACTTGAAACTTGAGTTGATGGCCATACATGGCAGGGAGAGAGGTAGCGTTCCTGGAACTGGACTGAAAAGACCGACCCAGGGATGGCAGATGGACTGGTTTGGTTGATATGCTGACTCAGTTTGGCGTCGAATTGATGTGGATGATTGCCTTCTTCGAGGATGTGTGGACAAGGGGTAATGCGGGGTATTTTGTTTTTTCTGTTGCCACTGTCCACGAAAGCTCAACATGGTCCATCCAGATACGTGCAGAGCCTCCATCTGCCTCCAGAATCCTGTATTGACTTTCGAACACTGTTTTGTTGATCCAAAAGCACCATCACGTCGTCACTTTCTTTTCTCAAGAATTCCTCAACCAACAACGCAAGCAGTTCCTTGACAGTTTCCCTGCAATCCCCTGTATCCAGGTTGAAACGATCTTTTCTAACCTTCCTTGCGGATGCACCTATCTTCCAATGCCAGCCCATGTCGTAATCGGCAATATAAAGCATGACAAAATAAAAACAGCATGGAAGAAGACAGGACGCCCTCGCGAACTGACCCCACCACCACAAGTCCTCTTTATACTACGGAAAGTCGTCTTCGGGACGAATAGCGATATATGCTGTGCCACTTGCGAATATAATGTTACCAAAAAGATAGATTGCGAACAAAATATTCTCTCTCTTGAGTAGAAGCACCTGAGCACTCTATCCGGATCCGCAACATAGACCGCGAAGTCATGCTTCGCATGAGCGATCTTTCTCCTCTATGGCGCCCAAGGAGTTTATTCATCGAGAGCCTTGCCTCTATTGAACCCCTCCACAATGCTCTGGTGAAGATATTGTGCCTGCTCTGACGGGACAACTAGCATTGGACGAGGAGAAACCGCAATATTATAGCCCAAGGAAACCGATAGGCAAAAGTCGTGCAGTACAATCCAAAGAGGAAGAGGGATGGCTAGAATGGTTTGATCGCTTCTCCTTTGGCTTCCCATTCTCGAATCTTGTCCCGAATCAAAGTAGGAGTGTAATAAATTACAAACAGGTGGAAGAGGACATGGGTCAGGTACCATATACCCAAGGGCAGCCTGAATCCGGAGGAGTTTGGACGTAGGTACCAGGCAAATCAGGTCAGGTGTATCGTTCATTTTGGACTTCATTTTGTGCTTTCTCGATAGTGATTTGGTATCTTCATATGCTCAGCGTCAGGGTATTAGAAGACAGGAAAGGTGATGACACTATGCCAGATTAGACTTGGTGGGGTAACGAGAGCGCTCCTCCTTTTGCAGCGAACTTGAAGTGCCATAATCACTATTACTGTACACCCGACCGCAGTGCATCTTTACGAACAACACTCTTCAACTTCTTGACACAAGAGAAAGTTCATTCTCCTCTGAGAGGCTGAATGCGGGAAGATGACAGACGAAAACCTCTACCAATACCTACAAGCCAACAAGCGGATAGATACGCTTGATAAGAAAGGCTGGTGCTTTGTCCCAGTCTGTTGTCATCTTCTGGTAGCCTCCGTCAACTGCTTTATACCGAAAAATTATCTTAATATTTGCAAGAAAAACGAAAAAGAGATGAGGCCTGCCTGGCCGTATATTATTAGGGTTTGCCTTGGGCATTGTCTGGATCGCAAGCGGTTTTATGTCAGGTCGTCGTCAAGGACTTTTCGAACTGCGAACAGAATATCCATCAAGGGGATCTTAGATTGAGAAAATGGAATACGTAGAGCGAGCATTGGATGCCGCGGCACAAAAGATTTCACGGCCATTCTTTGCAAAGTCGAAGGAGAAGGTGGTGTTGGAGCGACAAAGTCGTTTCAGGAAGCATTTTGCGCTGTACTTGACGGACCCCTCCCTGTCGCATAAGTACATTTTCTTCTGCTCGCGGGCAGTGATTTGACTTGATGGATATTTATTTCAGTGCCAGTTCCATGTTGGCTTTGGCTATGTACCAAGCCAGATTTCCTCTGAAGTCAGGCGCCACAAATTGGGACTTAGCTGTAAGGGTGATTTTCCATCTTGTATGGTCTGTGGCTCTTTTTGTGGCCTTCAAGGGTGGTCATGATATAGCAAGAGACTGGAAAATGAATCGACTGGCGAGGCAGATCCGAGGAGAGTGTTTGTTCGCCGAGCTGGAAAAGGATGCGATCGGAAGGGATCGATTGACTGAGTTGATTGGAAAATTGTTGCGTGAGGAGGGAAAGAATGAGATTGCTGACGAAGAACGCGAGAGAATCATCAAGGGGTCAATCTTTAAAGAAGAGCCGTTCTGGAAGTGGAATACTGTCCATCAATGGCCTCAAAGCAGGAAATATAAAGAGGTATTGGTTTAGATAAGATGAGCTGGAATTCTTGGTCTTAAGGCACTTCAGCTTTTGAGTCCTTCCAATCACCTAATCTGACTGGCACAATCGAAGCCGCCGAGATGCGAGGCATGAGATTCTTGGGATGTTGTGAAACGTTTGAACGAACAATTTGGCGCCGGCTTTGTCTTCACGAAGACGTGAGGTTGACCGAGAAGCGCTTGAAAGGGTGGAGTTGAGGAGCTAAACTTCGTGAAGGGAAGGAGGAGGATAGTGTCGAGCCATGCCAATCTGGACTTGGTTGGGCTAACGAGCAACCACTCTTTCTTAGTACCGAGCGTGAGGTGGCGTCATCACTCTCCCTACCACTCCTCCCATCAACTAAGATCATCAGCCTCTTAACGCAGACTATCTGAAGAAACATCTTTTGAGTCGTCACGAATGTCCCACGAAAAGATGACGAATAAAAGCCTATTCCAACACCTCGAGGCCAGCGGCCAAGCAGGCTCCATGATCACAAAAAAACAATGGTACATCATACCAGTCTTGTTTAACATCATCATTGCCGCCGGCGAGGGAATTCTGCTCGGAGTATATATCGACATAGGGGAGAAATGATCAGCATGGCCGTACCTAATGGCGTTTGCTCTGACCGCACTCGCAATGGGATGGTCATTTAGCTCAGGCTAATTATTAAATCAGGCTTTCGGAGCATCAACCCGAGTTCCCCATCGCCATCTCTTTATCTGAGTCGAAGATTGAAGGGTGCCATTTTAAAGCCACGGTATGCAAGGCTTGGTCTAGAAATTGGACTTGATGGTCCAAAGACTTTTTACTGGGGGCGGAGTTGAAATGGAGAGGCGGCTTCGTTCTGTATATGGCGGATCGTCTATACGGCAGCTCTGCATCTTGGCTCGAGGACCAATCTTATCCATGATCAGCATCATCCTAGGCGTGAATTCGGTAATGGCTGTGGGTTGTTTTGTGTCCGGGTTTCATCAGGAGATATGTCGAACGGGACATGGGTTGTGAAAGCCCTTGTACCGGCTGTCTGTTCACCGGCCGCCCATATGGGCATTGTATTCACAGGATATCTAGGAGTAAATTGGAGAGTGAGTGATCTGGCAAGAGAGATCAGGTCAGAATGTCTGTGCACTAAGTTAGAGAAGGATGCCGAAATTGGAAGGGAGCATTAGCTGCGTTGATTGGATATTTGCTAAAGTGGGAGGGAGAGGATGAGAGTAACGCTGAATATCGAGAGAGAGCCATCAGGATATCGATTCGTGAAAAGGCAACACCGTCAAGGACCCGGAACATTCTCCACCGCTGGTTTCGGAGTAGGAAAACCGAAGTCGACTTAGTTTAGGCACAATTGAATTGGACATGATAGTGCCCAGTTAGGACACCCTTCGAAGACTGTGTTCATATCAGGAGTCGCGAGTTGAGATGTCGCTTGAATCCGTTCGCTGTCATGCATCTGCCGCAGGAGCTGCGAAAGTATTGATGAAGCTATGAAGCGGGAGGAAGCGCAAGAAGAATGGGCATAGAGAGTCTTGCTCGTCTTGCACGCGGAGAACGAAGAAGCAAAGCGATAGAGCCTGGACAGTCGCATGCTAGCTTTTGGAGGTGATGTTTCAAACGACTTCAAGGGCGTGAAAAGCTCGTGACGCAATGAAGACCTAAGAGATATCTCATTTCAGTAAAAGTTGCTAGATGCGTTCGAGATACACAGAGATGAATTGAAATTTAATGGGAAGCTTTGGCGCCTTCGCTCGAGAACCATTGAAGTTCCGACGGTTCTCATGGCTGTGATAACAGGTTCTCGGAAGCATGTTAATGTGACTTCGTCGAAGCATCGTAGTAATCGCAATTTGAAATTGTACTGACAATAAGGAAGTCCAGAATATAGCATCACAGCCAAGAGTTCGGACGAAAAGAGACAGATCTTGAAAGCGCCAACCGTCAAAAACATTCACCTTAAAAACGCCAAGCCCGTCCCTGTCCCACCCTCGCCTCAACCTCTCCCCTCTCAAAAAGACCTAGCGTACAGGTAGCCCCTTTCAACATGCATGAGCTTCGCCGCTTCCTCTTCGGAAATTTGAGGAGTGAGAAATAAATCCTCTGAATGTTTGGATTCTTCGTTGGGAATCTGGATCGGGACCGATGAAGGTTTTGCCGCTCGGTGCGCACCCGGGAGGTTCGGATGAGCTTCATGTTTGCTTGTTGGAAAAGGAGGCTGATTATTGAATGCAGGAGACAGGAGTTCATCTCATGCTTTCCGTTCTTTTTTTCCTCGATGAACAATTGAAAAGACGCATGTATGGGAAAGTACTAACAGTCAATTGGATATTCTTGAAAGCAAAGTATCGCACTTGCGACAGGATATTCTCACAGCACAGAAGAATTATTCGAGCCAATAGCGAGGGAAAATCCGCGGAATTGAACGCATGCCGATTTTTTCCTCGCTCGATATCAGCCACTCGAAGAAATTACGATATTCAAAATGGGCATGGCGCTCAATCTGGCCATGCAAACCACAAACACCTAGAACTCCAATCGCCAATCGCCAATTCGCCTCGCTACTTCAATCTTTCGTCCTAATATCTCGTCTCTCCTCCCAACGCACCCAATCCCTGATGTAACTGCGGCGCACCACCTCTATTTCCAGGCGGTGTCACTGAGTTTCCTCCACTCCCTGATTGACCAAAGTAATCCTGTTGAGGCTGGCTAGCACCATAGTATCCCGTCTCCTCACTCCTTGTTCCACCCGGTGTGATCAACGGAAGGTTCGCCTCAGATCTATTCGGGAAAGATTGTGCCTCAACATCATTCCCCTTACTGCTCGCAGCTGCCAGTAATTGAGCCCGCTGTTCCTGCTTGGCTTTCGCGCTGTTGCGAAAACACATTATTCCGAAGGCGATGGCGGTTGCGGCAAGTGCGACGCCGAAGATGATTGTGACGATCAGACCGGAAGTGGTGAGTTCATCGTCTCTCTTCATGCAGACGTCTGCGCCGGCTGTTGCTGAGAAGCATATCATTCCGGGAGCGCAGGAGGCAATTTCGGTTGTGGTTGCGACGCAGGTGGAGGTTCCGGATGTCGTTTGGCAGCTGGAGGTTGATTTCGTGGATGTGACTGAGCAGGTGCCTGGATATTGGTTAGTAAGAATATTGGTTATCTGCAAATTGAAACATACCAGTTGTAGTCGCACCAGAAGTCGTCGATCCAGTGCTTGTCGTCGTAGTGCTGGACGAAGTTGAAGTGGTCGATGAGGCTGTGGTCGCTGTTGAAGAAGTTGAATCGGATGTTGTTGAATCGACAGTGGTCGTGGCAGATGTGCTTGCAACGGTAGTACTTGAGGTCTTCTCACTCGTAGACTTTGCAGAAGTGGATTTCGCAGTTGTCTTCGCGGTGGTGCTGTCTTCAGTGGTAGAATCTGCTCTCCTCCTCAAATCACCTCTGCCATTGTCCAATGGCTGGCAGTCCTTTGCAAACCAGACTGCCTCTACCGTAGCAGCCCCGACTTCACATCCATTCGAGCTGTAGCATCGCTCAATTTCGTCCAGTCTTTGGAGGTCCGCCGCTCCGAGACAATTCGCGATTGCGTCGATTGAGCCGCACGAAGTGTCTGCAACCAGATCTTCAATATTGTTCCGCGCACATCCGCTAGCAGAAACAATTGAGGCCGAGGCCAGGAGCGCGATGAGAGTGGTTCGCATATTGGCTTGTTCTGAAACTGAGAATAAAAACGGCTGCGGGGAGTTGTTGACAGCTCAAGATCGTACCAAATCGTATTCTGCCTGATCAGTGAAACTGAGGCCGTAGGACAGAGGGAATATTAGCGACTAGAAATATTATCGTGAGAAAGAAACAACCTCAATGGGAAACATGTTCTACATAAATGCTAACTGAAATGAGCCCAACACCAGTGCTTATTTTAAGGCCAGGCGAAGCTCATGAGGCTACCTAAAAGCTGAGCTATTAGGGGTCTGACAGGCGTCCTGATAGGTGCGATAGCGAACGGCAGCCAGTGAACCTTGTCATACCTTGCGCGGTGCATCGGATTTAGCCTTGAAGAGGGTGTCTTGCTTGTGAGCGGTGAATAAATCATCCCGGAAAAGTATTCAACGCGTTGTTTCTGCCGGTGGAGGAGATGCGAATGCAAACGACGAGGACGCGCACCCTCTGTATAGAAAATATAAAAAGCCTTTCGACGTCCACGGCGCTTGAGCGTTTTGAGGGTACTCGAATCCACTTGGTCCCCACAGACGTGACGAAGCGCTGGGATGCTGGAAGCTTGACGGCGTCAGATGCGTGGTTGTAAGGCGGTGGCTGAGTGGGAGAGGGGCCTGGGAGCGTAGCAAGCTTGGCTGTTTGCAGGCGTATTTTTCTTAAAAGGTCTGGCTGAAACCCACAAGATCCAGCCCATGGGCGTGAAAGACCAATCCCATTGGATGGCCTTCCGAACGCATCTGGTACATAGGGGCACAATTCGACGTGGGGAGCATATGGTGAGCATCGTGAGATATAGATGAAAAGTTTGCGATGGAGAGATGCGAGAGTGAAAGCTCAAGATTTAAGCCGCCGAAAAGCTGCAAGGGGTTGATCGAGAGTCACGTGTTGTTACTATCAAAATACGTCATTCCTTGGCAACAAACAAGGTTGCCTTTCAACGCTTCACATCTCTAACTCTTCATGACTATTAAACACGCTCTCTCTTTTACTTTGAGATCTTCCAGAAACACAACTTTTCCGAAGAATACCCATCAAATTCAAAACAGATCCTTCAATACAAGAACAACCTTCAACATGCCTCTCGTTGCCCCAGGTATCAACTCAGGAGGTGATAGCTCCAAGACCGAGGAGTGGATGAACAAGTTGGTTGGCAAGAAGTTGACTGATGGTGCATCTGATTCTACTGTAAGCTTTGCCTACCTTTTGATGAAGTAAATGCTGATGAGATCCAGTCCTTCGCCAAGCAAGATCTTCCGAAGGAGACTCGGGTTATTGAGCCAGGAATGATGGTTACCAAAGATTTCAAGCCAGATAGGTAGGCACAGTTCTAATGACCTGAGACTGAAGTAAGATGCTAATGACTACAGACTGAATGTTCATCTCAAGGAGGATGGAACTGTCTCTCATGTCGACCACCAATAGAAATGCTGCTTAACATGCTCTCTGTGGACCAACAATGAATCGATGACCTTCTGAACTTCTGACTCACATTCGTGCTCTCACCCTTGCTGATATCCACTACATGCTACACCTCTTGCCCTTTATGCATTCTTCAGACATCTTGAAGATATACTCACACGTGATTGATTACCCCTCATATGGTTTCGCCTTTGGTCTATCGCTACGGTAGCCGAATCGCGGGGCAAGCAACCCCACATTCAAATCATATTCGCGCCTCAATCTTCTCCCCCTCTAAGCCACACGACCTCAACAACTGCACAACAAGATACACATCCAACCTTCAAGATGTTTAAGAAAGAGTCAGGCCCCTCCTTCTTCCTAGTCTGCGACAGCTCAAGCTAACAGAACAGAAGCATATCTCCTGGCTCGAAGTCAAAAGTAAAATCCTCAGTGCAACGCGCGATTCGAACCCAGCTCGTACAGACATACCCGCTACTGGCGCCGCATATCGATGAGATAATACCGAAGAAGGAGCAGTTGGATGCTATGAAGATGTACGTCCTTCCTCCTCTACTACACTCTGCCAGGTCTCAGCGCCAGTCCCTGGGTCTATCACGATCCCAACCTCCCCATACCTTCCTCCTCCATACATTATTTTTCCAGTTTGAGCATAAAACGCACGCCCTCTCTACCAGCTCGACGATACATCTGCCAACATGAAATTCTCACAGACCAGAAAGAGTAACCCTCTATCTCATCGGCCCAACCCCCCTCTTCTACCAACACATGACCGACGCCCTCCTCCCGCACCTAAAACTCGTCCACCGCTTTCCCACTTGCTTCCCCTCAATCCGAATCGATCGCGGCGCCATCCGTTTTGTTCTCTCCGGCGCCACCCTCATGGCTCCCGGCCTCACATCGACCGGTGGTCGACTCCCCTCTGGCAACTCCGAAGAAAAAGGCGGATATGGAGAACTTGGCGGGAAAGGCGAAGAAGGGAAATTATACTGGAAGGGAGATGAGGATGATGACGAGAGAGAGGATGGGAAGGAGGGATGGTATGGAGGGAGAGAATTGGAGAAGGGAGAGCCGGTTGTGGTTTGTGCGGAGGGGAAGAGGGAGGCGTGTGCGGTGGGACTGTTGAGTATGGGGACTAAGGAGTGTAAGGAGAAGGGGAAGGGGCCGGTTGTTGAGGAGGGGCATTATCTTGGGGATGGGTTGTGGAGGTTGGTAACTGAGTAGTGGGTGGTTGAGTGGGTTCGTTGAGTTGGGGTATTTGGGATATGAAGCAACAATGAATACATCTGCGGCCCTGAAGTTGGCGTTGCGGTGGGTTGAATGTCTGAAAGGTGCGGGCACACGAATGGAGGTGATATATGCTGGGAGTGGCAGCGAGATTGAGGATTTTTGAGCTGGTTCTCAGAGGTTGGGATATCGAGACAAGTCAAGATGCCTGTGGAGATGTGGGACATTAGCAGGATTCGACTTTGTTATGCAAGGAATTCCATCAAGAGCTCTTCTTCATTATCCTTCTCTATATACGCTTTACCTATTCCAATCTGTTTCTGCCTTCAGGTCCCGCCTTTGCTCATATATGTACCTCGTCTTGCTCTTCTCTTTGTTCTTCATTCGCTCTTCTGGAACTGCTACGAGAACTACTGGTCGTCATCAGCATTGTCATTTTTCAACGAGAGAGACACAGCTCTGGTTCCTCGCTGACTTGCTAGATGCAGTAATTTTCACAAATTGGATCTGCGCTAGGTAGTGAAATTATAGTCTTGTCTAGCTTTTTGTTCAAGTTCATTTTCTTTGTCAAATATCTTTTGGAAGAGTCGTGTGATTATGTTTGCACGGACGAGAATAGATACTTCAGCGAAGCGCCATAGTGGATCCATGTTTGTTGTCAAAAGTGTAAGATCTCTGACATGAGATGTTGCCCCAAGTTATCATTGAAATAAAGTGTAATGGTATAGATTGGCATTTTTGTTGGTAGTTTATATATCCTGACTTGAAGGATCTGGATTTCTGGAGCACGAGCAAGATTTGGTCACGCTATTTTTCTCATTTTCTTTCAAATAGTTTCCTTTAACAACTCACAATCTGATTCTGCCGTAGCGTAAGTGGACAGCGAGAAATAAGTCGATATTCTCAAAAATGCGTATAACCCGAGGTTGGCGTCTTTTGGTTGGCCCCCTGAAAGCCACTCGCTAAACCCCTTTAGGTGACCGATGGCGCCTCTCGGTGCGACACCGAAACCTGGTCTTGAACACATCGAACACATCGAGTACTCGCGACACCGACAGTCAAGATGTGACCGCTATATAGATGTCACCTTGGATCGTTTCTTATACTTCTTCGCTATAAGGTGTTTCATTCAATTCATTGCATCTGTTTTCCAGAAATGGCAGACCCCGTAGCCAGGCAGGAGCCTGAATTCCAGGCGCCGACATACACTATCACTTATGCTCTAGATGGCACGCTTCAATTTGATCCACCACCAGACTCCCCAGAGCTCGCTATTGCCTTGAGTCTGCATTTTCCCTTCCAAAGAACACTGAAGGAGAAGATGCGAGAAGCACAATTGTCTTTTTTGCGCAGTCAGAATCAGGCAACAAATGCTGGAACGGGTACCCAGCATGAAACTTCGACAACAGTGCCAAGTGCAACACCACTTCAACCTACAACTCAAGGAGACGGCCGAAGTGTCCAGGCCGTGCAAGTTCCACAAGCTACTCCACAATTTCATTTATTCGACTTGGGAATGCAAGAACCGACATCCTCCTCAACCACAACCCGTCAACCCAAGTCGAAAAAGCGACCCAGGAAGTCACGCGCCAAAGCAGCGGCCACTGAACCGAAAGGCTCAGCTACCGCAAATCAACACTTTTGGGATCTCACTTCTGGAGAAACGGCGCCGAAGAAAACTAGAAGAACTCTTGGACCGGAAGAGGCGGAACAGGTTGCCGCGAACCGAGGAAATGTTTGCGATTATCACAGGGAGCATCGGACGAAGGTAATTGAAAACCACACTTTGAAGAGGGTACATTTGGAATAGAAACTGATCGATCTCAGTGTGACCCCGCTAAGTGTCCTGGGAACAAACTCTTCCAGAAAAGCTTGCTTCGACCTCCTTCCCGAGCACTCGAAGCCTCCTTTGAGGACTTCCCAGGTGCTAGTAGTTGCCACCAGAAAGAATGCAATATCACAGCAAGCCACTCGCACCAACCCGATCTTGATCTACGCGCACTAGCAGGAGAAAACGGAATGATCGAAACTGATACCTCGAATGTGATCTCTGCTTCATTTCCGAACCAGAACCTCAACCCTTTACTCCAGCATGAACACCCTCAAGCTGACCAAGGTGAGGGAGACCGGGGCATGAACGATGCAATGCTCCTTGAAATTCTATTTGATGATTTCGAGCTCGGTCAGAGTCTGCATGGCAACTTTCTCTCTGGTGAAGCATATTTGCCCTTGTGTCCCCTATCCAATTTCACCCATGAGGAAGTTTTTCCAGGGGATTCCAACGAAGCTTTCTGCGTTTATGATTTGAAGGGCCTTGATGAGGAACTGAATAAGAAGAAGAAGAAAGAGGAGGAGCAGACAACGACCCCTTGGTATAGCGGCCCCGGAGACAATGGAGGTGGGGGGACTGGCGGCAAAAATGGAGATGGAGGAGACGGCGATAGAAGCGGGGATGGCGGGGCTGCTGGCGGGACAGGTGGAAGTGGAAATAATGGGTCTTCCAACGATGCTTTCCGGGCTTTCATGGGAGATGGCTGGTATTCCTTGATGGTTGCTGTCTTCATGCTGGCATGGTTTGCATTGCGAACTAGTAAGAAGACTTTCTGGCGAGACTCCCATCTTGGGGAACCGCGAGTCGACCTACTCTTGACGTGGCTGCAAGCCCTGGCATCTCAGGCATCTCAGTTGGTGGCATGAACGGTGACCATTGTTCTGGCGGTCCGGAGGATGATGATGATGCTTCCAGTGGCGAAGGGCGTGTTGAAGATGTTGTTACATCGTATCTGGATTCACAACTCGATAGATTCTACCCCACAGTACTCGCAAATCCACTTCAACGCCCTCCTAAAATCCTGGACGGACCCGTGGGCATGCTACCTTCTCTACCGAAAGAAACAGATGGACGCTCGCCACCCCAATATTCGCCTCGTCCCCCGATTACACCGGATGCCGTCTCTACCGTGCTCTCGCGCTTCCGTTCAAAGATTCAGACGAAGACCAAGGCTAGGGAAAGTTCGAAGCCAACCTACGCCCCATCGACTCGCAATGATCAGCAAGCTATTCAAACTTTCGAGGAGTTGTCGCATTTCACTTTACTTTGTATGTCTAGCGCAGTCAGAGCTTTCTAGAGTTGGTATTTATGTCGGAGGCTTCTGGAAATTTGGTAGAATGATATTTTGAACCTCAATAGAATGCACTGACTCATTTCTAAGATTGAACCCCAATTGCCTCCTTGAAAATAAACCACCACTTGGTTGCGCGCAAACTCCCATCATCCGTCCAGAGTTTTCAAGTCACGATAGTACTCTTCCACAGCAGCAATGTTCAGCCCCCACCATATCTTAGCATATCATCGACATACATGATCCGGGCGATCGAGCTTTCTAGAACTGCGGCAAGGCTAACCGTTAGGGCTTCACGTACTGTCGCGTAGTGAGGCAGTGGAATTTTAGGAGATGTCCTCACCAAATTTGGGCTCGGGAAGGGGGAAGGCAGAACGGGGCGTTTTCGGTGGGAAGAAGGCTAGGACTTGAACGTTCGGGATTAAAAATGTCAGCTAGCCAGGGTTGAATCGTGAAAAATGGAGGGGGATTTAGGCGAGAGCATGAACAATGTTAGGGTTGGGATTTCAAGGTGTGGAGCTTCAAGTTGCGTGGTGGAGTTGAAGATTGGTTTGAGGCGGGCTCTGCAGGGGAGCATTGTAATTTGGCTGCATTGGAATTTAAAAGTCCATAGTGGGAAGAATCGATGGAAAGTCTTTTAAGTCGCAAGATAAGATTCGAGATTTAATTCAAGATGGCTCAGATGACCATCAACCAAAAACATCAGTCCAACTCGGATTCACCGTCCCTCTTTCATCATACATAAACGCATACCACAACACACAAGTCCCCAAATTCATCAAGAAGAAACAGAACGAGATCCAAGCACTATCATGTATGCTTCCCAGCTCCCCACCTCCAGTGGCAGCATTTCGTTCCCTGGTCTCCTCCTCCTGCGTAGCTCCGACACCAAGAGGTCGAACATCAAGCAATAACACTTTCGCAACACCAGGCCACCTGTCACAAACCCTCGAAAGACCCCAATGAAAAGCCCACGCTATACCAAAGAGATAAAGCCAGATGGCCATCACATCACTAGTCTTCTTCAACCAACCTGGCGGAGGCGGGATCGCAGGTCCTTTCTCCCCGGGCGCGCGAGGCTTCTGCACCCTCCTCTCTGTCCCTGGAAGCAGAAAGCTGCCTACCATCGTCCTGAAGAGCATATTCCAGACACGAGATAGGAAATGTTGTTTAGTGAGATCGATACGAAAGCAGCAGAATAGGAGTACCCAGAAGAGGGTAACGATCAGGAAGGAGAGGACGATTACTGCTTTGATGAAGGCTAGGATCTCGTGAGCGAGGGGCGAGGAATTGATGAAGGATGTGCATGGACGCCAGAGGGTCTCGACTCCCCAGGCCAGGAAGACGATGTGGGTGATGACGGATAGTATGAAGAACGCTATCTCGAAGTTTCTCAAGTATTCAGATACCTTGACTACCTTCAGACGGAGCGGTGCGTTTTGAGGATCCTCACATTCGAGAGCACTGAGTCCTAGGATGCTCTCTACAGTTGTGTTTTCTGATGTGGTCGATGATCGAGCGATCATAGCCACGAGCTCCGTGACGACGAAAGAAGAAACGAACATGAGGCCCCAAGTTTTCGTCCAAGGTGTTCCAGAGAATGAGGCTAGTTTTATTGCAGCGGGGAGGGGTCCCATGATGAAGAACATCCATCGTGGCCAAGTCTTTGCTTCTGGTGGACTTTGATGGGCTTCTTCTCCAATTCGTTCGGAGCCCAATCGAGCATGAGCGACGAGTTGAAATCTTTTCTTTAATCCAACAAGAAGGGAAATAAAGGTAGTGACGAGACGGATAAGGGCGAAGATTGCGTCTGCGAGACAGAGAATTGGTGAACTGGCGAGATAAATTCGATATCGTGATGGAATGCCACATATTTTGCCAGAAGGTTGGGCCATGGAATTGATTGCCAAACATAACAGCACCCAAAATATGACGTGCCATGTCACTGGCGATGAAGTCGACGGTACGGACAAGGCTGCGGGGTCGTCGGCTGGAATCAACAGTCAGCATTAATGAATTGCGAAATGGGATTGAGTTCACTTGTTGGGACCCGGGACAATCGGTTCAGAATCATGCTCTCGGATGCGATGATTTAAATGAAGCCACACTCTGGTGGAGGAAAGGGATCATCGCGAGCTTTGAAGAAAAGTTGGCAGCCCAGGTTAAAACCTCCAGTTGATGATGGAAGGCATGTGGCTGAGTACTTTAGCTTATGCAGGTTGCTGGCGATGATCACCCTACTCGGCAAAGCCCCTGGCCGAGGCGAACTGGCGGGCTAAACTGGACATTCTGATGTGTATTTCTCAGACCGTCTATGCTCTCTATTGCGCATCCTAGTGATCTCACTCCGAATCCAGGGGATTTCTGCTTAGGAAGAGGGATGATTGAGACTCAAAGAACTAGATACCGTGAAGAAGAACCTAGAATGAGCAATGCCGGATAACTCCTCACCCTCAGTTTCTGATTCCTATATCCATATGACCAGGACTCGGCGGAACATCCCCTACATCCCACTCAGTCTGTTCGCTTCCCAACACGAAGTGAATGCCCCCTCCATCACCGCCGACGAGATCTCCATGTGTAACCCAGCTCTTATTCCAACTTTCACCATTGACTGTCAGGCTTTGGATGTATGGACCCTGGTCCAGTCCCTCAGTTGTTATCTTGAGTGTTTTGTCCCCCGCGACTGAGATGTTGAGATCGCTGAACCAAGGCGAGAGAATAAGATAAACATCTTGGGTGACCATTGGGTAGAGTCCTATTTTCATCAGCTCCGTTGACAGTACTGTACAAAGAACGAGACGAGAGCATACCAATCAAATTCCAAACCATCCAACTCTCCAAAGCTCCTGCATCGCTGTTACCAGGTACACCATCTCTCCCATTAGTGTAGTACTCATTAACGATTTCCCTGCTCCTCATCACACTCTTCCATTGCCTCTTTGGCAGATAGTTATACAAAAATGGTGTCCCAAAACTGGGTTCATTGCCCGGATTGAAGATTGCGGTACCAGCACCGTTGCCAGCACCAACACTACCGTCTTGCAGTCCCGGAATGAATATAGCGTCAAGCCTTAACTCAGTGAGCTCCGATCCACCCATGAATGCGATGAGCGTAGACATATCGTAAGGGATCGACCAGGTGTACTCCCAAGGGAGACCTTCATAGGTAACGTCAGACCAGGAGCACCAGACGCCGCAGTTGAGTGGTGAATATGAGGGGTCTCGGGTGCCATTTGCATAGAGCGGCGCGAGGAAGCCGGTGAAGTTGAGGGAGGTGAGGTTGTGTTGCCATATTTGCTGCCATCCACTGTGTTACAGGCTTAGAAATTTGCTCGAATTTGCCCAATGGTGAGGAGAACTTACGCTGAACGATTTAAATATTTCACATGGTCTTGAGGCGCCAAGTCTTTGGCAACCTGACTCAAGGCGAAATCGTTGAGGCCATACTCTATGGTCCTGCTGATGCACCTTCCAAAACCAGTACCCTCGACTGGATCATACATGCTTACGTATCCCAAGCTCAGCCAATCTGGCAATGCTCCTCGACCTTCTTTGACGCTTCCAGTCGGATCTCCATAGTCGAATGTGTTATATGGTACCAATTCAGCGTCAGTCTTCATAGCAGCATATGCGTCTGTCCAGTTGATGCCATATTCTGGAGCCGATAGACCTTTGATATATGCGTCTGCTAGGACGTTGTCAGCATTAGAGCCACCCTGAACTCTCCCATTATAGTTGCCACTCCTTCCATCTGGCATAAATCGCTCCCATCTCCAGATGTCAACCAGACTTCGGACAATGTCAGCTGCCCGCTTCGGCGCTGTTAGCACCAGATAGCTGTTGAGGCACCGGAACGTATCCCAGAGAGTGTAGAAGTCATCATAACTTGGCTCTTCCGTCTCCCAATTCTGGTTCTCGCCTGTCCGGTCACTGGGCATAAGATGCATCTTGTAGAGACCCGAATACAGCATTTCAAGGAGAGTAGTGTTCGATTTGTCCATTGTGGTGACCTTGGACAAAACTTCAGAATTCCATCGTGCCACCGCAGATTCGATGTAAGGCTCTAGAGACCAGGAGGTGAGCTCAGAAGAGATGAATTGGCATGCTTTGTCTGAATTGATGAACGAAATGCCAATTTTGGATTTGAGAGTCGTGGTATTAGATGGGAACGTGAAGAGACCGCCAATCCGACGCGCGTAGCTGTAGTATGTCTGCCCACCCGAAACTGAAGTCGCATTCGTGAAGACTGGAGGGTCGATATGCGGTAAGGTACTGTTGGGCCAGTATGGATCGGTGTATGGTCCTGAGAAAAGCTGGACGTGTTCTGGGATGGTATCGAATTCTGCGCAGAAGTATACTGGAGCATCCGGTCCTGTTGTCGAAATTAGCATGGCACGAATTGCTAGGAAAGGAACACCCACGGGAGCTAAAGCCACCTCGGTAAACTCCGTACCCTTGGTACTTGCTTCCGTCAGGACTTCTGGCGAGGAACCCGTTGCTGTAGAATTGCGAATGCTGAGCTTCACCTGAGGAAGGAAGCATGTGCGAGACATCCACCAAGATATGCCTTTCATCTCTAGTGGTGAAGTTGTACTGCACGAGCCCTGCATGAGCAGTGGCTGTGAGCTCCGCAGATACGCCATTGGCCAAGACGGTCTTGTAGTAGCCAACACTCGCGATGTCGGGTTCAACACGTTCTTGCATGTACGTGAAATTATCCAGAACATTGACATTCTCCAATGTCGAGAGAGGCATTTGATGCACGAAGCCATACGTGGGCGCGCCCTATAAGTTTCAATAACTTGCCTCGGACAAGTAATGGAGAACTCACACCAGTTCCGCTCTCGTGTAGCATGCTTACACCAGTGACTGACCGGTCAGCGGATTTTCAACATATCACCAGAGGACATACCGAATCCATCAGGGGTATATCCTGCATTGGCATCCACGTTGGTCCAATCAAATGCTGTTGTATCAATTCCGAACTTCACAACACCAAATGGTAAAGCAGGACCTGGAAACACATTTCCGCCGCCTGCTGCGGATCCTGGATTCCCCTGTCCTTCTGTGCCGCAAAACGGATCGACATACTCAGTCAGATCCTCAGAGAAAGTAGAATCAATTGAAAGAGTGGGCGTTACAATGGCAGATAGCAGGAGCGCTTTCAAGAGTCTGAGAAGCATCTTGCTAAGAGATTGTCGATCCTGTTCCGACTGAACGGACGTTGGTAACCAATTGAGAGCCTTGTAGAGCACAAACGAAACGTGGCTTGGCCATACTTATATGCAGGTACGACAAAATATACATGTTATCGATCATCGCTGCTCAACGTTACATATGCAGATCGAATGTAACCAAGATATCAGCGATACCCCACTTTCACTGGAATTTGGGGTGCGGGGTTTTGGGGAACAGCTCGGCGAACTTTCCGGAGCTACTCCAGATTCCTCTATCCCACTTTATGCTTATATTGTATTCAACCATCCTGAAGCCCAAACTTGTAAAATTATATCTTGGTCGATGGTTGAAATGTTGGCTGACACTCTGGACGTGGCCCCCCGAACCTACTAGGTAGAATTGTCGACCTGTTCTAGATGAATTAGTTTTTATATCCTAGTCTGCTGGGAGTGGTACGTACCGCCTGAATGCTTGAGCAACAGACGGAAGTCAAAAGGGGACCTCTGCATGCATGCCTTGGGAACGTCCAAAATTGTCTCTTCGAGCGCTCTCCGCCCGATCGCCAAAGCCGAATGCAACGACAAAAGTGCAAGGTCCAAGACGCTTGTGCAGGCTTGCATCGACTTCGCAGATTCGCGGATGCTAGAAAACCGGTAGCAAGACCCGATCGACAGCCAGGGAAAGGATTGAAAGAGATTGAAGAGAAATGTTGAACCCCACTTGGTTCGAGTCCGGAGGGAATGAACGCGTTGACTCGAAGAAAATGGCTACTCCAGGAGCAATGCACGTATGTCTCCAGATACTTATGACAGAGTAAGAGCTTCGGGAGTAGTTGCAATGCTTCACAGATTATCAATGCTTGACGAAGAGGTTTATCAGGAGGATTTGAATGTTGGAGCAGGTTCCGGAGATTTAAACTCTCGGAATAAAGTTTCACCAACGCCCGAAATTTTCGCCTTCTGAAAGAAACCTTTGGGACTTGGAATTTTTGCAATATTCGTACCAAACATCATCTCTCCATGGCCGCCCACTTTCCTTCCTAGTCTTTCAGTAGTTTTTGTACTGCATGGAACGCAATCCTCTCCTCCATTTGGCTATTATAAATCTCGTTGAAGACCAGTAATTATTGATGAATGATCCATTGATCCCATCAGAACCGCGAATTTTCTTCACCACAGGTGCCAAAATTACGAAGTGTTTGTCATTCGATGCATCAAAATCATCTATTGCGCTATCTTCCTTTTGCTCTCTGTTTCGCCCTCCGTTGCTCCTTCCTCGTTCGAGCCTCCTCCTCACGTGCGCACAGCCTCTGTTCTACGTATAGTACTCTGGGGCATGTTTGTATGAGAAGAACGTTTCCTTGTCATGGCCAAAGACTAGTTTGGCATTCGTCCTTTTTGCCAGCATATGCACCATCTGATTTGAATGGATCCAGTCATCATGGTCACGTGCTAGCCAGCCTGTTTTCGTGAGCGATTGCCTCGACTCTTGCATCGTAACGTACCTTGAGGATGGGACTGCTCATAGTTCTCCTTCACATGGTACTGATCTGAGGTGAAGATCCAAGTCCCGCTCTCTCGCATATTAACCTGCATAATACACAATCCTGGAGTGTGTCCTGGGGCATGGCGCATGGTTAGACCTGGAAATATTTCCAAGAAGTCGGAGTGGAAGGTCTTCCAATTGAGGTCAAATCGAAGATAGTGCGGCCCGTAGACCACCGCGTCACTGCCAGTTGCAACAGAGTAGAACGCATGTTTGAGCTCCTTCTCATGGGCGTAGATCGGAACATCGGTGTCAGTGAAATGCTCCAAACCACCAGCATGGTCGAGGTGCAGATGGCCCAGAATCACGGCTTTCACGTCTTTTATCGAGTGTCCAGTCTTTGCGATTGCTGCAGGAAGCTCCTTGTCGGACGTGTACTCGACCTGTTTAAAAAGGTCGTTAAATGGCGGACCTAACACCTCTGGCCAGTTGCGCCCTGATCCGGTCTCGAACAAAATAAGGCCTTCTGTCGGATGCTCGATCAATGCTGAGATCTGCACAAGATGGCGTCTCTTATGCTCAGAGGGGTGTGGCTGGCTGTATGATCCAGCATTTGCCTGTCCAGTATCAGCGATTCAGCATGCAATAAGTTTTTCAGCTGTAGAGATTATTACTCCAGTGTAAACAAATGCTTCGTCAGTTTCCATATCACCAACATAAAGGAGCTAAAATCATATGAGTAAAAGTCTTGGTCCTTGATGCAGAGATCCTACCCATAGCTTGGTTCCCTTGCGTTGAAGTCAGCGTTCTGTGTCTAGGATATGATGAAAGACAAACCTCAGGAGCCTGAATCAATGTGTCTAGTGATGCCATTAGTACTGATGGGGTTTTAGTATACTGATAATTATTTGAGGCCGATCAGAGTTCATCTTATAATGATCTAGAGACTCCTGGACAGATTGAAATACCAAGAACACAATGAATTCACATCCGCATTTTCAGCTGCACCTCGGGGTAAGCGTGCTATCGCGAGCTGGGGCGTATGGGAGATTTCATTTTGTTATTGAAAAATGAGTAAGCAGAGACTCCGAGAAGCACTTGGCATATGCAGCTAAAAAGCGCTGCTATTGGTTAATGGGGACACGATGAACGCCTCTGTGGGGCTGACTCTGCGACTCCTTCTGAAAAACTTCATCTTTATGTATGCGAGCGCATATTTCGATGCCTCTTTCAAGTATGCAGCAAACGAGACTTAGGCCATTCAACATTCAATTCGTCGCGTTGACGAGCTATCTCAAGAGCTTCGCGTGATGCTCCCAGAAACGGGAACGCTCTCTTCTCGTCAATGATGCTAGATCTTTGGCCTGTAGACGGACATTCTCTGAAGTTCCTTACGATCATGATTGAGTTGTACTGTCGTCCCTGATGCTCGAATGAGTCCATGGAGACTATAAATAGCCGACTCTCGTCCTCAAATGTCTATTTCTGTTTGCAATTCGAAGGATCGCTTCCTCATCACCGTCCTGAAGAAATCCAGAAACATCGAACAACATGGCAACCGCGCCAAGCTTCAAAACCGTACATGGCTCTGATAATGGGGCTCTGCTGGAGCGGGTCTTTGAAGGTCGCGACCTGAAAAGCAACGAGCTCCTGATCCGTATCACTTACTCGGGTGTCTGGGGCGGACATCCACAACATGGATAGCGACATGGTCCTTGGCCACGAAGGTGTCGGTGTGGTGGAAGATTTCGGAGATGGCGTAAAGGCGAACTGGAAAATGTATGTTGTATCCCACGGAGGTCCGACGAAAATATGCTGACGTCTGACAGAGGAGAGCCCGTCGGTTTCGGTTATGTTCACGATGGATGCGGCGTCTGCGAATTTTGTATCAGGCGATCACACATGCACTGCCCAAATGCCCAACGATCCTACTCCATCAGCGACTTCGATCAAGGCTCCTTTTCAACGCACGCGATCTGGCCTGAGACTCTCATCCATCGTCTTCCAGCTGGTCTTACGGATTCCGAAGCAACACCATTATTCTGCGCTGGGCAGACAGTGTTCAGTCCATTGGAGAGATACGTCAAGCCTGGCGGGCGAGTAGGAGTCGTTGGATCGGTAGTCTTGGACATCTTGCCATTCAATACGCGAGCAAATGGGGCTGCGATGTCGTTGCTTTCTCTGGGACTGATAAGAAGAAGCAAGAAGCTTTTGCATTGGGTGCTACTGATTTCGTGGCTGATGAACTTTCGGTTCTTCGAAGACGCTGGGGGAGATGCGGACTTGGTAGCATTTCAGGATCGTCTGGCGGCTCTGGACTCCAAGTTTCGCGTAAGGGGGATGAAGGGGCTTAGGGCTGTGGATGCGAGTGCGTTCCCTCGAACGCCGGGAGGATTCCCTATCTTTCCAACCTTTGTGCTTGGCATGAAGGCGAGTGGGGTTGTTTTACAGGCGCCAGATAGTTGGTAGCATGTTGGTGATATGTGTGAGAGAGTGTTTCGGGTGTGGAGACTTTGAATGTTGAGATAGTCCCAAGTACTGTCGATGATGGAATCGATTCTCTTGACGGTCAGACGCCCCAGTCTCGATTAGTAACCAAAGAAGGTGATGCTGTGGTGCTTGTATGTTGGTTTGCTGTAAATTCAAGTGATGCCTCAAGAAATGTGGTATCACAGAATGGTGAGGAAAAAGGGTATAACTTGGGGTTGGAGGGATGGTGTGAGATTCTGAGTGTTATACAACCAGTGTCCTGGATCGGAGAGGTGTCTGAGCACCTTTCGAGCCATTTGGAAGAGGGAAAAGTTTCGTTTAAAAGAAATAAACTCTTCATAAGAGATTAAAATATATTGCCTAGCCTATTTAGAAGTCCCATTCACTTCTCGACGTGGAGGGGAGTAGGATGCCATGACCACCCTCTGTCATAGAAGCGTCGCAGCTGAAGTGGAAATGTACATGGACCCATATCCATTCCGCCTCTTGCTGATATCGTAGTCTAGCCAATCACAGCACAAGGCCCAAAGCCATAAAAGGATCCAGCTCCTGGACCCGAGATTCCAAAAACGCCATATGGACAATAATCCGTTGGAGCGTGTCCACCACTTGTCTCGGTCACCAAGAAACAGATATTGTTGAAAAACTCGTAGACAAAACAAGAAGATCCTTCAGTATAGCAGGATGCACAACATGCTTGCTCGGACAAGGCAGAGGTTCCTCGTACCAGACCCACTCCTGCTTGGATACTTCCACCTACGTAGTGATAACCATAATTCTGTGCCGGATCGCAAACTAGTTGAGTTGTTAATGTTCAGCTCCCATGAATGTGCATATTTTGTGAGGACGGAGAAGCACGTACCAGGAATGATTGATGCTTGTGCATAGACGGTTGTGGTAGTGGTTGCCTTCGATATCCTTAGCGATTTACTTTCTCCGAATTGAGAAGGATAGCACGATGGAAAATGCATTCACTTACTGGTGTTGGGGCGTAAGTGGTTGATACGGTGATACCAGCACATGAGCAAGCACTGGAGTAACGGACAGTGCCAGAGCACGCGGAAGCATAGATGGGAACAGAATTTGGCACAACCGTGACCTGGCGGGCTTTCACACCAGCAGCGGTGGTTGTTGCAGCGGCCGCAATGGATGTCGGAGCGACCAGAAATGAGTCCAAAGCTACATCACGGGGCTTTAGACTGTCCTTCTTGGCAAGAGGTGCTGCCGTTCGTTTTGCGTTGGACCCCACAACCGAGTAGGATGTACCAGTCAGTGTGACTGTCGAAGTCCTGTGGGATTGTTATCAGTCAAGACTGCCAAAGAAGGCGAGAAATGTAGGATGTACGGGGTCGCCGGGGTGATTGTTTCCATCATGAAGCTAGAGCAGTCTGCCATATGAGAAGCTTGAACATCTGGGGCGTATCGAGTTCCGGTAACAGCGCGTGCGCAGTTGTCCTAAATGAGAGTCTCAGCAAGATCTTTCAAGTCCTTGTTGAGGAAGTCGAGTATCTTACTGCGTTGCATCCTCCTCTTTGAAAGACCGAAGCAAGTGCCTCCGTTACTAGTAGAAGGATCACAAGCTTGTTTCCCATGATGGCTGTTCAAGGTTCCAGTGAAGATGTTCAAGGAAGTTGTCTCGATTTTGTAAAGTAGATTGACGCGGAAGAAATTTCATTGCGAGCCGAATTGAGGGTTCTTATATTGTTCTTTTCAAACAGTGTTGTTCCACTTCACCTGGATGCTCTGAAGTTCCTGCCTTGGGGAACATCCCGACATCGATGGCGCTCAAACCCTGACAAGCAAGACCAAGGCTGAAATATGCAAGCCTCGAAGCTTCTCATATCAATTTTGAGGAAGCTGAAAGCATATCGCCTGCGGGATTCAGCCTCCCACCTTACCATATCCAACCTCGACATACTAAGAGAGGGGGGACCCTTGCAACTTCGCCTGATATTTGTTATAATGAAGGCAAATAGTGTGCCGTTCATCACCAGAGCTGAGTTTCTGTTGGTAATAGTCTCGGAGCTATGCATATCTACTTCAATCTCTCAGTGAAATACCAAGCCAGGTGGTAAAAAAATCCATGAAGCAGGCGGGCGGTGAACGCAAGGCGTTCTTAGCAAGACTCTATGGCGGTACCAGGGTCAAATCGACTGCGGGGTTGGGATTGACAACATCCAAGACCCGCAGATCAGCTGCAACATTCATTCTCAAAACACACGAGACATACTTCAAGCTTAAATCAATAGTGTAAAGAGGCTGATCGGAGTAGCGAATCAATGTGTTACCGTCTTTAGCTCTGGATTTACGCCACCGCCCTGACTAAGACATTTTGGGAGTTCCCCACATGAGGAATGAGCACAAGTCAAAATCAAAGAGAGTACCATCCTGTAATACCACATAGGAGGGAAGACACCCTCCTTTACACAGCATGCGTGAGGCCGCAGAATTCTCTGCTAGTTCCGATGAACTGGGAATGGAAACGCCCAAATTTGTCGAACTTTCATCGGGCACTTTTCGAAAAGTTGAAAACCGGAGGTGTACGCGAGACCCGTGGCGGTTTACGGCATGGCGTAGGGCTGGGCTTATCAGATGCACGAAAAATCATACAACAGATGTCTCTGTGCTGTCTGCTAGCCCGCGACTGATTTTGACCCTGCGGTTACGGCACGAGCAATCACATGGACTAAGCCGATTTACAGTCAAAGCTTACTGGCAAAAATAGCATAGCAGAACCAAGATGGACCTGCAATTCCAACGCAGAGTAGAAACAATCTAATAGACCACAATACCTAAAAGGTAAAAACAACACTGGTACGAAGTGAATGTGACTGTAAATCTTGGATCCCAAAACTGAATAAAGTACCTCTTAGCTATCAATTCCGCAACAGGAAACTCTCGATGGTGCCGCAAGGGCTTTCTTATTTCTCAATAGCGTCATAGACCGCTCTCTGAAACATATCGAAAACTCATTGGCCACTTCGTCACCCATAGGGAAAAGAGTCATGAACAGCGTTCCGCTCACTCCCGCCTCCTGAGCAATCCACCAATAAACATTCGGCAACCCAGACCAGCTCAGCATCCCATTATGTTTCTCTTCACTAGTTGCTGTCAAATTCAGACAGGCTCCCAAACCATAATGAAGCTTGGCGCCCATTGTCTGTCCCTGAGCGGTTAATTGTACTTGCTGAGGAACTTCCCGAAATTGCATGAGCGCTTTCTGTGCTTCCGGACTCATTCGCGGCTTGTGCATCTCTAAAACAGTAGCTGGCTTTAGCAGAGTCCCATCATTGAGCGTCAAAGATGATAGAATCTCCTGCAAGTAAGCAGCACTGAAAACCACCGACATCCTCCTCAATATTTCATGGCCACATTCATAATCTGTGTTCCCAACCTTTCCATTCGGATTTAGAGCAAGGCCGAATGGGTCTTCACCACCTACTCACATTGCAGTCCCTGCAAGTTTTGCTTTAATCTCGAGATGTTGATCATGATGGAAGGTTATGGACTTAATGTCCAATGGTGCACAAATGCTGGCCAGAATGTAGTCTTCGAGGAAGAGGTTGTTATTTACTCGACAGGTCATAATCCCTACCCAACCGATACCCGCTCCGTAGTTGTAGGATGTACTAGGTTCAAATAGGAGTGGGTAGAAATAGTTCTCTGCGCTTTGACCTGGACGATGGAAAGAAGTAGGATGCCAGAGCAGCTCGCCCTCGCAGAACCACTCACAAACGCTCTTCGAGAACTTTAATTTTGAATTTATAAGCTTCGTTGTTAAGACTTCGAGTTTTGAGATGATTTAAAACCGAGTTAAGCTTTACTTCTCGTCCACGATGTCCACGATGTCCACGGAGATATTTCTTCAGCCATGGACGGTGCATCTTGACCTTTGTGTGAGCTTCGGGTTCGAAGACTTCAAGTGAAGTGGTAGTAAGGTAGGAAAGAGCATATTCGACATGTGATATCGCGCCTTTCTCGTGTTTGTTCACGCACAACATGTTGGGATTCTGTAAACAACACTGCTCCAAGTACTAGCACGTTCTAATCATTGAAAAGGGTGAATATCATGATAAGCTTCCAAAGTTCCAATTCACCCAGAATATCGAACCTAGCTAGGCGATAGAAGCTAGTAGGCCGCCCTTTTGTTTGCGCTTCATCGTCTGCAATGACTCTCTATCTCCACAACCACAGCCACTTCCAAACCTCTCCCAAACAAAACATCACGCTCCTTAGAATTCGTATTGCGCAACTTCAACTGCAATAATCTTGCAAATAAAAGTCATTCTACAGAACAAAGCCAACGAAGTCGCCATGTCCGCTTGGTGCGATATCTGGTATGAGACTCAGGACCACCAAGTCGCTTGCGACTCGTTCTCTTTGAACCTTTCGCATGTACCACAAAAGATATTGGCAACGCAATTCGAGCAACAGGATGCGCCTGGAACAGGAAAGCTGATTCCTCTTGGTCATTTTCTTGAAGCTCAGAGAATGGTCACACTCGACTTGAATGCGCCTGGCTTTGAGCGCATTGGTCAAGCTTTCGATAACTTGCACGGATTCTCGAGCACTTCAAGAAGTAACACACAAACACCTGCGATAATCAGCCCCGTTCGAACGAGAATTGAGCAGAGCTTGATCGCTGCAATATTCAATTTTGCAAGTGGCGTAATCTGTCGTTCGATCGTCTCCTTCGCTCCTGCCGTCATGAATCCTCGGTTGGATCCTGCGCCGCTATTAACCAAGGACGACTCCCATCAATCATATATTACTGAAGCAACTGCCCCTCCAGAGCCACCAACAGATCGGCTGTGTTTCGTTATCCACAAATGTACCGCCAAAGAAAAACTCAAGAGTCTCGATAAGTTGAAGCTCTCGAACTATGTTCGGAGTTTCCGTGTACAGTGGAATGATATCGACGACATCCTGGAGGGTGAGGTAGTTGGCCACGAGAACGATTTACCTATCATCAGCAGACTTCTAGTCAAGGGGAAGGATTGGAGCTGGAGATGGATCCCTGCGGAATGTGTCGACCCATACTTGATCCAAACGTATCTCAAGGGTCGAGCTGCCCGGCCGAGAACCATCACGGAACCAAGCATCACGTCTCTGTCGACTGAGAAAGGCTCGAAAGAAGATGAGTTGGTCGTCTACATCGTCAGGCAAGCACTCAGAGCCGGATACCCTTTTCGAGAAACCGGAATCCTCAATGTCGCCCGCTTTCTCGACCTCAAACAAGCCAACAAATGCGCAAAGCGCCATTTTAAGACCCTTTGTACCAAGGAAACAGTCAAGAAGGTAAGGAAGTATCGCTTTGGAGATATGTTCTTTGGATTGGTAGCCAACAACGACTGGAAAGATGAGGATATTACGATATGGGTCGAGAAGGAAACGAGAAAGATTGCGGCAGTGGAGGATGCTCATCGAAGCTTTGCACGCGCCGAATCGTCGGTTGACAACGTCGCGAATACTGTGGTCAATCCTTCAAGCGTTGAAACTCCTTCGGTGATCGTTTCGGGAGCCTGTATCGGCGAGAACGAGGACGAAGAATCTCCAAATGGCAAACCCTCGCTCAGTGAACGCCTCCGAGATGGCCGCGACTTCTCCCTGTTAGTCAATTCCATGAAACCTCAAACTGACACGGGTACACTGTCGGGGTCTTTGAGGCAGAGGGAATCATTGAGCCCACATCAGTACTTCGCACAAATGGAAAAGCGTATGGATGTCATCTGGTGGGGTTGGATAAAGCACTGGGAGACCAAAGCTGTGGAAAAAGTCGTTAAGGAAAAGCTTCTACAAGATATTGCCGTAGATTCCGACAGTGGTGAGAAGGCTACTAGCGAGGTCTCGGCAAGTGTTATCCCCTTAGAAGGTGAGCATGAGGTCGAGAATAGCGGATCGAGTGAAGACGCACGTGGAGATGACAGCCATGTGGCCCTGTATAATGGCAAATGTCCAGACATCGAGAAGGACCAGCATTACGCCATGGGTGGCGAAAATGATTCTGAAAGGGAGATGGTATTTGTTGTGGGTGAGTCTGAGGACAATGGATTTAGCGACGATTCCGACGACGGTGCAGATTTTATCTTGACCCCTTCCTCAAGTGTCGTTGGAAATGGGAGTGTAGTTGATGAGCAGGAACCGGAGTATGATGGGTTCAAAGAGAATTCTGAAGATGATGCAAAGCCGATCTTGACGCCGTCCTCCAGTGTCTTTGGAGATCAAAGCGTAGTTGCTGAGGATGAAGGATTGAGTGACGAATCCGACGAGGGTGCAGGTCTCATCTTGACTCCGACTTCGAGTATTCTGGGAAATAACGAGTATATGGATTGAGGAGGCTTGATGATGGGTGTTGGTGTATTTGGAATTGGAAAAGCGATTCACATATCTTTGGAACTTGGCGGGAAAGTAGTATGGTGGGAGGCTAGGGAGGATCACCAGAATGTTTGGCTGGTGGAGCACCAAAAAGAGCAGTGCTTGTATGTATTCTACTGTTGCCAACATATGAGCAGGAAATACATTGTGCGAAATGAGCCTACACACTTGACTGTGACTGATGTTTATGGCCGCATGTAGCGATGTTGTGGTGTCGAGAGAACGGAGCGATGCTCCAAATGGCGATTGCTCGATCGAGGAACCCGAAGCAAGGGACATTCTCTATTGAACTTTTCTATTCCAAGGAATTGAGTACCTGCAAAGCATTAGAGACGCGTTGATAAGAAAATGATTGGGAGTCTGGGCGCGTCCCGTGGAATGAGGTGCGAGACCCATTTCACTCGCCTCCATCGCGTAAAGCACTCACATATATCCACGCGTCTCCCTTTCCTTCGACATTATTGCTTTCTAGTCTCAAGAGGTATTGGATATTGCCAACATGTGGACTTGTATATTGGTTTCTGTTCTGCTCGTCAGCAAGGCGAGTTGCAAATGCAACCCCTTCCCCATCTACGACGACGGCGGTGATTACGTTCAACCAGCGCCTCCTTGGGAAGGGCCGTGTACGTATTCCAGCGCAACCAGTGATAACTCAACCAGCACTGTGTTTAATTCAACACTGAATGCAAACGCAACTGGCATTCTTAACGGCACAAGAGTTTTCGCCAATGTAACAGGAAACATAACACCGATCCTTGCCTCTGCGAACTTGTCGAGTCTTTACACAGCAAACGTCTCGATAGATCCAGGACCAAGTATTTCGATATCGCTGTTGTCTAGCACTTCCGGTCATGCCATTACACGGCCTGCAAAACTCTGGTCGTCGACCATGCCACCTCCAGGCAGGACATCTGTTCGAGAACCGAGTGCTCCGAAAGCAGAACCAACCAGCACGTCGAAGAAAATCGACAATGCACCCTCTTCAGATGTCGAGTCACCAAGGGCATCACTTGATGACGTGCATAGCACCGCGAAAGGACGTTTCAGCAGCAAACCAATCGATGTTAGCCCAAGTCCCACTAAATTAGCACCTGCGAGTGTTGCCAGCCCGAAAGAGTCGAAAGATGCGGCACAGAGCACCTCCAAGAAGATCGAGCCTGGTACCTCCGATGTGAAAATCGCAGGATCATCCAGTCAGCCCAGACATCTGTCAACAAATGCGCCGAACCTTGATGCAACCACATTTGCTGCATCTCCATCTTTTCCAAAGCTCAAAACTAGCAGCTCAGACCCAAAGGCCGCAACCTCATCGGATCCATCGAAACCAAAATCAACAAGTGTACCAAAGGTGTACGTCAGCTCGCTGGCTATCTCTCCATCCGCCTCACCAATCAAAGCCAGCAGGACAAACTTGATGGAGGTAACCTCATCGAGTAAGCCAAAGCTGGAAGCCAGCTCACCAGCTGTCTCCCCATCTGCTTCACCAACCAAAGCCAGTTCAGAGTTAAAAGGAGCAACCTCATCAGACCCACTCAAATATGCATCTTCCAGCGCACCAAAACTCGTAACTAGCTCTCCAGCAGCCTCTCCATCGCCTTCGGCAGTTAGACCTAACACCGGGGATGTGAAAATAAGCTCGTCGAAATGGTCGTCGAATGGGTTGAAACTCGATACCGGTACTCCTGCTGCTTCGCCATCTCCCTCCAATGTCAAGACCAGCGACGCAAAGGCAGCAAGCTCGACTGCCAAAGCTATATCGTCGAGCGAGATCAAGAAGGACAAGACTAGCACGACCAACTTCCGGCTCAGTTCAGGGAAGGCTGATAGTCGCTCGACTTCCAAACCTGTCAACGGAATCAGCAGTCTGGTTATCCTCAAGACATCTTCGAAGCTCATCCCGCTGGGTTCGTCGAAGATTGAGGCGCGTGTAACTTCGACAGATCTGCCAAAACCCAGCGCTTCAAATGATAAGAAGAGCACATCAAAACATGATGCTAGCTGGGGCCTCGAGTCCTTTGCACCATCGGCGAAGAAATTCGATACTAGTACAAAAGACAAGAAGGCCAGCTCATCCAAGCCTGAACAAGAAGCTACTCTCACACTAGAGCGCGTGAGCTCGACCTTGCTCAAAACCAGCCCATCGAATGTTTCACCAGTATTATCGAAGGGTGAAAGAAGCACATCTTCGCTGCAAGCTGTGGAAATAGGGAAGGATGTCACGAGCAAACACGCGTCGGCCAGCCCGTTGACAGTCGAGACCATTGCATCGGAAGGGCAGACTGCTACGCCTAGGCCTGATGCCAGTTCACCTGTACCAGAGCGGTCGACAAGTGCCAAAACCAAGTCACCGATGCTCTCTCCGAGTCCCTCAAGGGAAGCAGCTATCATCGACACTGCAAAAGATGCAGCGAGCGCTCATGCCTTGACAAGCACATCGAAAGTCGGGGCCAACTCGCCTAAGACTACAATTGTAGAGACTTCCGAGCCAAAAGCCTCAACGAGCGACCCCGCACACCTGGCCACATCGATATCCAAAGACAAGGCCAGCAGTAAATCTCATTCCGATATCTTGAAATCGGACTCCCCGGAAATCACTACCGCACCACCCAAACCAAGCGCTTCAAGATCCCGATCAAGAACAATATCGAGATCAAAATCAAAGGACATCCCCCCACCTTCGGATATCCTAGCTTCAGAAACACTCAGATCCACAATCTCGCCTCTGAAACAAAGTGCTTCCAGATTAGCCTCGAAAAAAATCACAAACACCCGTGTCGCCTCAGAAAACTTGGCATCACAGTCTCCCGAGCATACAGTCTCGCCTCTCGTCACATCAAGAACCAGATCTCACTCCAAATCACGCACGAAATCAATATCCATATCCAACCTCCTAGGATCTCTCTCAGCAACCCTCAGCGCAAACCTCACGTCCTCAGCTCCATTCCCATCCATGACCCCTTCAAACTACACGGTGACGAATTGTACGTTCGCTGGAAATAGTTCGAGTAGCGGTAATGGGACGAATTCGACGAATTATGGTGGATGTGTAAGGAGTGCAGCAGTTAATTTGACGACGGTGTCTGAGACGGGGAGTGGGAGTGTCGTGCCGACGACGTTTGTCACTAGGACGATTAATTCGATGTTGGGGATGTATTAAGAAGGGGCAAAAGCTTGTGGGCATTGATGAGGGGGAAATTGTGAAGATGTGAGTACACCGTTTTTCCCTCGAAGGCATTAAAACTAATCGAGACCAGATACTTCTGGATGAGTTCTTGTATACAAGTCATTGTGATATACGGGGATCGTCAAGGCATTGTAATGGATGGTTTGAGATGGATGGGAGGGGTCTGCACTGGCGTTTGGAATTTGGCTGCTGGACCATAGAGATTCATGGAGGATGTATTTCATTAGCCCTCAAACTCTGCCAACTAGCCAGCAATAGGATTGGGGTATGCTGCTTTTCTTTCTGTATATGCTTGACTGCGGGGGCACTCATTTGGCGTAATGGTGTTCGGGACTCGGCCTGTGTCCAGACACGACAAAAATAGATTTTCAAATTCAAGAACGCGATACGCGATGATAAACATTCCAGCGAGGATAATGATTCATGAATCTTTTGAAACAAGAAATGATGCATCAGATGAAATATGCAGCTACGAATAAAGGGATGAACATGTTTGTGGCGATAACGCGCTGAAGCATGCCAAAGCACGTGGTGTTTGCATTTCAGCAGGTGGCGAAGCAGCGGCATTCGGAGAGCGTTTTATTCAAATATAGATTGAAGATGAGATACGATAAGCTCTGAGACCCTTGGTCTAGATTATCGAAACCGATGCCGCCATCCTCTGGACCAACTTCGAGTGCCATGCTCCGTTGATGCTTGGAAAGTGAGGAGCTATCTCCTCAATAATTCCAGAAAGACGATCGTATCTTGGAGCAGTCTCAATGAAGACGTTCCATAAATCCCTCCCGCACGACGTAAACAGCACTGCTGGAGAGCCACTCTCATTCTGTGTGACGGAAGACATTGTCCCACGAAAGCTCTTCCCTCTTGCGCTGACAACACCAAGTCACAAAGTTCAACTCAAACTCATAGCCAACATCAAATCAACAAATTTCCAGGTTTTTTATGAGGCAGGTAGTTCCTGTCATCGACCACTTGGCCATGTAAGACTCTTTCTTCCCAACTTCCCAGTGAGGCCAACTGTAGCCAATTTCTGAACTCTCTTTCTCTCTCTGCATCTGCTAGTTGATGTCGACGGACAATCACACTTATGACTAGCTGGACCATTTCGATTACTCTTCACAACCTCAAATAATTGATGGAGAATGTAGCAATGATCTGAAGATGTTGTTGATGATGATCGTGGTCAAGATGAATCGCGACGTGCTGTGCCGCACTTCAATTCTAGACTTGCTAACAATAGATTTTAAGGGATCATCAATTGGGTTTCAGGCGATCCCTGCGAGCGGCGGCCGCTGAATACGGGTCGATACGAGGCTGCTGCCTTGGCCTTCACAACGACGCGATTGAAGAAGTTCTTCATCTCCTGTTCTTCTCTTCTTCTTCTCGTCGTTCATTTTCCATCATCAATCTGCCTCTGCAGAATCTCGAATCGGCACTCGGCCATTCTCCACCGTCAGGATGGGCTCCGGCAAGGCTGCCCCGCCCGCCGCATATCGCGATGAACCTGACTACGCTGAGACGGCTTCAATGAGCTCTGCAGTCCTACTCGACGACGTTGAATCAGCTTTCCCCGACGAAGAATTGCCAGCATACAGCGACGAACCTTCACTTGGTCTTCTCGCAGACCAAGACCCAGACAATGCCTGCCCAACTGAGTCCTTCGAAGCTATCCCTAACCCACAACGAACAGTCCACCATGGGTACTACAAGTAAGCAGCCCCTCCCAAGTACATCTGCAGACACTGACAATATAAAGCCCACCATGCGAGCTTCCATTCTCTACCCACGACCTTGGATACTCCGAATTCCGAACCCGCCTCCCAACCTACTCGACCGATAGCATACAACTCTACAACATGATCCGACACCAAGCCTCTCACCCGCCCTCCTACTTCGTCAAACTCTACGGCACACATACCGAAACCCGACGAAACGGAAACAAGGAAACAAAAGACAAGATCACAGACTTCTACCTCCGAATCAACATCTCATACCTCCTAGGACATTTCGGAAGTGGAGAACTAGAACTCCTCCCAGACAACAAGCGTGGCTACCGCGGAACTCGTCTCCCCAGCATCAAACCCACCGTTTCGGCAGACGAAGAATCCGCCCCAACTCCATTAGAAGAACTTCGTCGCTGTAAGTGTCAATTTCTCGAGAATTAATTCCTCTTTCGGCATGTCTCTAGAGTGCATTGCTTCATGTGCACTCCAGCTGTACTCCAGATGCACTCCCAAGACATGCATTTTTGCCCTCAAAACATACAAAAGCAGTAAACTAACTCGGAGATCTTGACAAACAGGGTGTGATAAATTTGTCGCTGACCCATCGGGCGTGAAATCCTTCCTCCTCAAACGCAAGATCCTAAACCACGATACCAGGAAACTAGAACAGCTCCTCCGCTCTGCTATCTCGGAAACAAATTATCGTGGCCATGTGTCTGTTGAATTTCCCGTCCAACATTCACGAGTGATTGTCTACTCCCCAGGCCGGTTGAACGAATGGAGAATCACAGTCTGGATACGATGGTTCTTCTACCTCACCTTCCTCTGGATCTTCGCCTGGCCAATCCTCTTCTTCCTCACAGCTAGATATGAAGTCGTAAAAGTCAACTACAAATACGCAAACGAGCCAGGAGGAAACGATATGACGAGACAATGTACGGTGATGACTGAGTTGGATTGGTTTCATCGGTGGGAAAGTGCTATTAAGAGGGCGGCGTTGGCGAGGATGGTGTGTAAGGATACTTCTCTGGATGAGGCGTATAGGGTGCAGACACAGGTGGCGGATGAGAGAGGAGAGAGAGTTGGTAGGGAACCGGATATTCCGAGGACGGGGAATGCGTTTGCGGATGGGGCGTTAGGGTTGCTGGGGCAGGGGTTGAGGGTTGCGGAGAGTTGGAATAATGCTGCTGGGTGGGGAGCTGATACGTGAAGATGATGGTCAAGAGGTTGTGATTCCTAGGCGTTCTTGGAGTTGGGGTTTCTTACTGAGCGTGGGAGGTCTCATTTGTTGGATTTAAGGACTTGAAGTGCCATTTCCTTTGGGATAGACTCCGAATCCATTTCACTTTCTATGTCTAGACAAGACATTCAGATCCTCTTGGAGTACCGACATCTTGAAACCTGAACATCTTTCAAATTGGCAAGTGCCATATAATTAAGCAGCTTGTAAAATCTGGTTTCTTGCTCTCAGAATGAACATAGCCATACTACCTCTCTTGATTTCTTCGGAAAGTTTGTTGAATTTCGCTTAATTAAAAAGTATAATATCGCGTTCGAAAGATTAAAGAAATTAAAAAACATATTAATTTAAGTTTAATTACGCAAATATTCTTTTAATTTAAAGTTTTTTATATATGAATTTATTATTAAATTTTATAAAAGATCACAATGGGAACTCCGCTACTTCCTCGATGTTCTCTAATGTCCCTCCATCCGAGAAACAATTCACCCTTAAAGTTTTGCGTACTCGGCTAATTTTACTTGAGCGTAATAAGGGGCATAACCGTGCGCTAATAAATTACCTATACCTCACCAGATTTACTATAGTTTTAGTATTATATATAGCTCTTAACTACGATTAGATCATAGAATTCTTTCGTAAAAATGAGAAAATGATTATGAAATATTATCTTTTTAACTAGCAAATAAATTTTAAAGTTTGGAATTATGCACGTTATTGTGCATTAGATACCTCACCAAATAAACACGAAAATAACGTTCAAGTATCATTGGGCCGAGTATGTGTAAGGACTAAGTACGGACTTTGAGCAACTTAACCGACTATTTCAGCCAGCACAAAACAGAACTGCGCTAGCAAACTCCCCAGAGGGATCGATCCTTCACGCTCGAACTCAAAATTCATCCTCCAAGTAGAAAGTTTGTCTTCTATCATTCGGCCCGAATTCGTTGCATTGCGCCTCTATTTCTAACCTTTTCGCTCTATTCACTTTCCTCAACTCTACTCCCTCCACATTACTTCCTTTCGACTCTCATCGCAGTCGATTATCACCATGGAACCATACAAAAACAACTTCATCATCCCCCAAACCTCCTATTCTCTTAACATCCTCATCATCGGCGCCGGCATCGCAGGGCTCACCAGTGCAATCGGACTCAGCCTCTCCGGCCACCACGTCCGCATCTACGAACAAGCCTCACAGATCACTGAGGTAGGAGCTGGGATCCAAATAGCTCCAAATGCTGCGAGGATATTGAGGAGATTCGGGTTGTTGGATAGAGTTATGGAGAAGGCGAATGTGTTGAAGAGGAATAGTCTTAGGCGGTGGGAGGATGGGAGGGAGCTGGCAGTTGTGGAGTTTGGTGAGAAGGTGTGTTTTTCTTTTTATATTTGAGGTTGAAAAGGTGCTAATGAGACATAGATAGAGGAGAAATACCATGCGCCCCTCGCGGTAATCCACCGCGCAGACCTCCAATCAATCCTCCTTCAAGCCGTCGAAAATTTGGGAGTACAGATCCACCTCTCCTCAAAAATCATATCAGCAGACCCCTCTTTCGCCGCGCGCTTGCAACTCGAGTCCAAAGAATGGATATCGGGCGACATCGTAATCTGCGCCGGTGGAATAAAGTCCTCTATTCGGCGGCAAACACTCTCCGCCCACGGCATCGAGGATCAATCATACCCTACCGGCGACGCCGCTTACCGAGTCCTCATCCCGGAGCACAGAATGGTAAACGATCCCCAAGCACTCGAACTCCTAGCCAGCAATATAGGAATGCGATGGATGGGTCCCGGCGGACATATCATGGCGTATCCTATTAAAAATAATACAGTATACAACATGGTCCTCTTACACCCCTCGAAGCCCTCCACGTCCACCCACTCACAAACCGAAAGTTGGACAACCAAAGGAGATAAGAGAGAAATGATGGATTTCTACAAAGATTGGAATCCTTTGGTACAGAATCTGCTATCTTACGTACCAGATGGAGAAGTCATAGAATGGACGTTGAATAGCCATCCACCGCTGGAGAGATGGGTGGAGGGTAGATGTGTCCTAGTAGGCGACGCATGCCACCCCATGCTCCCCTACGTTGCTCAAGGCGCCGCTCAAGCGATCGAAGACGCAGGCGTGCTAACCTGCGCTCTATCCCTCATCTCTTCCTCCTCCCCTTCCGACATCGAAAGCGCACTCAAAATTTACGAACTCATCCGCAAAGACCGAGGAGAAAAAATCCAAAGCTCCGCAGCAGTCACCAGAAAGGCGTTGCATTTGCCAGATGGGCCAGAACAAGAGAAGAGAGATGAAGCGATTTGGGCTAGTAGCAATGGGGGGAATGGGAGGAATCCGGATCTCTGGGCTGATAGCAAGTGGCAGGATTTTATGTGGAGTGTGGATGTTATGAAAGACTGCGTTGACAATTGGGAGAAGTGGATAGCGAAGGCGCAGGGACATCATTTAGATGGATTAAAGGCTACCCTCTGACGGGAATGCGAATAGGCCACCGGGTGGAATCCGGGTGGTTGCTTCCTTCACGTTGGTGTTGGCAGGAGCGTGGGGGTTTTGTAGGTTTATGCCGTCCTTTGCATTCTGCTATGCTACGATCCATTTTATGAACATCTGCGGCATGCTTGAAATTTCCCATTCCGCATCCCCTGCAATTATTCCCATCCGTATCCTTAGCAAAGCTGCCAAATATTCCGTCCTTAACGCCGCGGCAGATTATCCCACCCTTAACTCCTAGCAGAGGTGCCGAACAATCCGTTTTCCCATGCCATTATCCCTGTATATCTTCACATAGCAGAGCCAGACGCATCATCTAGTGCTCACAGCTTCTCAGCCAAGAGTAACAGTGCTCCCCCCGCACTTCCTCGGCCCTGAATGCCATCCCACTTCTTGTAGACACTACGGCCATGCTTAATGTCATCCTCTCGCTTCTTGCTCGTATCCTTATCGCCCCATGGTTCTTGGCTAGATGGCGTAGGCTTAAAGAAAGATGGCGAGTTGAGATGGTGGAACATGTCGTACTCGCGCTTCTTCTTCTCTCTAGTATCGGTCATCTCCTTAGCATCGTTCGCCGCCTCGTCCCAGGATCTCTTGAGACTTCCCTCGACTTGCTTCTTCTTGATTTACTTCAATTCCTTCTCGCCCTTGACCTTCGCCAATCCTCCAGCACCTCCATCATCAGGGGCAATCTCGCCAACGCCAGCAGACACACCCGCAACCTTCTCGGCCTTGATCTTCTGAACGGCAGAGACAGGCGGAGAATTCTTCGAATTCAGGACTTTGAAGGGATGGAGGGGGTATCTCAGGTGTGATTCCTTTCGATGGACCTCTGCAATGTTTGCAGGAATGTCCTTGTCGTAGTTCCCACCTGGTAGATCATCGTCATTGCTGGAAGAGGAGGTGTCGGTTTCAGATGAGGTTGTTGAGTCTGCGACGACGGGCTTTTTGAGATCTGAGGGAGAGGTTGGGTTGGTTGGATTGGTTGGTTGACGCTGGGCGCCGTTGATGGGGTTGATGAGCTTTGGGGTGGACATGGCTGGGGAGGAGGACGCGTTGCGGTGGGCCCGAGTTTTCTTCCTGGCTTGGCCTCTACCCTTTTGACTTGTTCCGGTCATAGTGATTGAGCTCGTTCGTGGGTGAGTTGAGATCGACTATTTGATGTTGTGTGGGGAATTGTGGTTTCGATCTCAAGGAGCGGGAAGAAAGGCTGTTGGTTTTGGGAGAACCGTCGTGGGTTTAGCTGCGTCAAGCGAAGCGAGGTCTCCCTTCGAAGTCGAGTGCCAAAGTCTGATGGCGAAGTCGAGCCGAAAAGAATTGAAGGTGAATTGTATCCTCGACCTTCGAAAGTGAGTCGCGGTGACATGAAAGATTGTTCCGAGCCAGGCTATCAGTTGCGGAGCGGTTGGAGGCAAAATGTATGGTATTGATGTCAAATCTGTCTGTCTAGCTAAGTGGAAATGTCTGCTTGATATAGTGCTCTCGCTGGAACATCGGCTTTAGGCCAAACCGCCTAGTGAGATGATGCATAACTGATGATGCGGCTTCATGCCAACATGCTACAATTTCCCCATCGCATTGAGACCATCGTCACAGATTACGAGTCCTCAACTGACACAGGCTGATGATCTGAAGGAGAGGGGTTTTAATATCCCTCATTTCACGACCTCTTCAGTATGTAACCTCTTCAAGGCATCGAAATTCGATTCGCAATTAATTCATAAATTCTTTCAAGAGATGCTAGGAGCCAGGAATTTAATCTGCAAAGAACGCCAGTACTTGCAGCATCATCTACAGGACAGTAAATCCACCATCTACCCTCAAATCAGCCCCAGTAATATACCCCGCAGCATCACTCAACAGAAATGTTACAGGTCCAGCCAAGTCCGTAGGAACTCCCATCTTGCCTTGCGGAACGCCAGATACCCACTGCTTATATATCGCTGGATCCTTCTCCATAATCTCCTTTGTCCTACCTCTCATCAGTAACCTTACTTTTTCCCCTCATTGTTCAACCAGACTTCACAACTTACAAAGGCGTCATCATATACCCCGGACTAATACAATTAACCCTAATCCCAAACTCCGCCCACTCAACCGCCAAACTAGCAGCCATATGCCTCACCGCCGCCTTACTCGAATTATACGGCGTCTGCTTCTGCGGCAAGTTCACAATCGCTCCAGACATACTGCCAATGAACACCATACTCCCAGTGGCCTTTCTCGTAATCAAGTGTTTGGCAACAGCGACGGCAAATAGATAGGTGCCGTCGACGTTGACGGCGAAGAGGCGTCGCATCCGTTCGATTGGGTAGGTGAGGGCAGGAATGTTGTCGGTGAAGCCCGCCGAGGTGACGAGGTGGTCGATTTTGCCGTGTTCGGAGAGGATTTCGTTGATTGCTATTTGGACCCATTCTTCGCTGGAGACATCGGAGTAATGCGCTGTTACTTTTGGGATGCTGTGTTGTGGTTAGCGATGTATGGCCGGAATAAGGATTGAGGAGTGTACTTTTTGGAGTTTGGATAGGCCTTCCTGAAGTCATTCATGAGATTCTCTGCTTCTTTTGTTGCTAACTCCTCTGAAAATCACATCAGTTTTGAACCTTGGGGAAGGAAATATGGGAACTGGCTTTGAAGATCTACGAGTGCTATATTAGCACCGCTGAGAACGAGAGCTCGACTCATGACAAGACCCAAGCCTTGAGCTCCACCGGTGACAACTGCTACTCTACCCGTGAGGGTGAAACTCGGGAGGGTTGGTTTCTCTGATTCCTGTATGCCATTCGTGACATTCTGAGCGATATCAACAAGAACCATTTTAATGGGTAAGTAATGTGTGCAATAATGATTTGAAGTGGTTGCAGTAAAGATTTTGATCTGTCTCGTGGCCTTGGCGAAGGCTCCTCAGAGAATAAATACATTTTCCAGACCGCCATCGTGAGTAGTCGCATCAAACCACTTTCGTGTCCAATGCTGTTCCTGAATGTCCCAAAGCATTCTGGAACACATCATACTGCCCCAAAGAGTGACAACTCCGCATTTAGAAGAGTCCCCACAGACTCGTTGAGGAGAAGCTCCGATTTATTTCCGTCAGCCAAACAAAAGATATAAAGCGCCACTGGGAAGCATCGTGAGAAAGGAGAGGTGTCATGAGATGTATGCCGTGATAACATATCACGAGTAAGAAGGAGAATGAAAGAGGACATGCTTGCCCGTTGGACGTTTGTTCGAGGTGTTCCCTGATTGGCGCGGTAATAGCAGAGGCAAACCACTTGAGCCTTAGAATGCACATCCCACCGGAGTCGAAACCCGTCGCTTTGAGGTGGCGTGTTGAATTTCTTCAGAGACTGGAAGTAGTCTTCTTTGCAGAAATTGTTGTTTTCTATGTGTTCATGTTGCCTGAAAGCAGGAAGTCATGCGTTGCTGACTGAGAACTCGACAAGATTCCAGGAGCAGCTTGTTCTATACTTAGTGGATATCAAAGAATAGAACGACTTAGCCAAAAGGAACGAAGCATGATGAGGAAGAAAGGCTAAGAATGTTTCGATCACTCATACAAGTGAAGTAATCTATAACACCATATGACAAGACACAAACTTGATGCTCTACTGTAGATTAAAGCACTTGCTACTCGGGTATTATACGGGTGTCCCAGGCGGTGTGAAAATAAGCGAAAATAATGCCAAAGTACCACTAAATCTACCCGTAATTCTCATATTTTAGTACACGATAAAAAAGCAACCATTTTATAGAATTAATTAAAAGAGGATAAAAATGACCACAATTTAGTCTTTTAATACTGCGCATACTTTTTATAATTTCATTAAGCTTTTTGCAGCCGAAATATAAAGAGTTGGGTATATCTTACCTAATTTTAGACTGCTGGGACACCCGTATAATCTACCCGAGTACTCATCTAAACTAGGCTGCAGCTAAATTCTCCGTTTCTGTCCCCAGATTTTGTGCAAAACAAAAGCAAGGGGCTCAAGAAGATATTTACTTTTCCAAATTCTGTACCAACCTAGTCTACATGCCCAATTTGATATCAAACATACCAGAACTCCTTCATATACATATTCTCTCGTATACCAACCTATTACTCGTCACATCATACCTCATGGTCATCTTACAATCAATCTCCAATCGACCTCTCCTCCACCGGATCTAGCCCATTCGGCCCCTCGCTCCCATGGATGCCGTTCCCCTGACTCAATCTCCTCCGTGTCAACCTATCTCCAGCTTTCTCTCTGAACCCCTCTCTCAATCCAACAGGTACACGTTCACTCAATCCACTTCCCCTCCACTCACCCATCCCTTTGTCCCTCACAGCGCGCATCCTTTCTTCCTCAGCAGTGTCATGCATACCCCTCGCGATCGTCGAGTTCAACTGTCCTCGAACAGCTTCACCTACTCCATGGAGCCCCTTGAGGGCAGCTGTCACGCTTCCTCGCTTTCTCTCAAGTTTGTGTTCTTTGGCCGGCACCGGAGGTGCTTCGGTGGTCGTTGTTACAGGAGCAGTTCCCGAGCTGATCGTTGTTGTATTCCCCAAATTGTTACCATGAGGCAAATTGCTCACAGAACTCGAAGGCGAATGAACTCCCGGCCTGCTGAAATTTGGTGTCTTTACACGCGAGGGATTTGTGGGCGTAGTGGGTGTTATGGGCTGCTCGCCGTATACCCCTGGACTCCCCGCTGGCAACTCGGAGGGAGGATTCACGTTCAGAGGTGCGACCAAGCCTTCTCGAGAGAGCCTTCTTTCGGATCGCTGAGGCATGGGTGGTGAGTTGACAGATGCAGCTTGATTGTTGATGGGACTTGGAGTTCCTTGAGTTGCTGGACTGTGCCCCGGGGAGTTTCGAAGCTCGGATCGAGGTGGGATGGTACGGCCTCCAGAGGTGGTGCGGTGGAGAGGGTTTGGCGGCACGTTTTCCCCCGCACCTGTGTATGTTGGATTGGTGGATTGAGCATTCAAATGCTGATTGTATGATTCATTACCGCTGTGTTGAGTCTGGATTGACCCTGGTGGAGGCGGGGCAGCGTACTGTGTCTGCGATTGCTTGGGTGTAAGTCGGCGGGCGGGAGGTTGAAAGGCAGATTGGCTCTGGTCGGGAGTGGGCCCAGTCTGTTTAATAGTTGGCGGTGCTTGAGTGTATGTCTGCCGCTGAGTATCCATGTGGTTTTGAGGTGTTGGCGAAATCCCCGTGTTGATACCGGCGTTGACAGGCATACTCTTGTCAACCGTCGTCTCCGATGCTTGAGGGGGTGGATCGGTCGATGGATTATACGGCGCAGAGTATGTATGAGTCGTTCCATCTGGGGCTACCGTCGTTGTCGCTTTGGCGCAAGTCAGCCTTCGCTCAATTACATTCGGGCAAGAAATGATAGAATGGGAAGCACTCACTGGTCGTCGTGGTTGTGGTTGTAGTTACAGTTGTTCCAGGAGGCTGATGTTGCCGCTGCGGGGGAGATTGTTGGCTTAGGCCAGGACTCGGAGCAGCATCTGCAGTCGATGCATTACTGTTTGAATAGTATGCTGAATCGTGATAACTATTTTGGTGTTGATGCTGTGGAGGCGGTCCTGCTGTCGATGCGGGGCTCACAACATCTGCTCGCGTCTTATCTTTATGCTTGTTGAACAACCCCATACTGCTTGTTTTCGTATTTTTGAAGGACGGGGTTTCGTAAGTGGCATATCAATTCTATTTGATTGAGGTATTTCTTGGAGTTCACGAAAGAGTTGGGGATGGGAGAGATGTGGCTGGTGTGGCTATTAATGATGTAATGGTTCCCGAAAGTTTATGGAATCCCTGTTTTAGGAACTTGCTTAGGTGATCTGCAAAGGATCTGCGAGAGAGGGGGTGGCTGGTGATAATAGGCGAATATCCGAAGCGAGCGGTGATAGGGGTGCGACATTATCCCGAGGTCGTGCGAAAGGGAGACAACCCTCCTGGAAGTTGACAAGAACTCATGGAAATGGTTTTGTTATTATATCTCAACCGACAATACCGAGGCGATACACTCATCTTCATCGTGATCCATCCCACCTGAACCCACTGCATTACTGAGATTAAAGTATCTCCATATTCACCATCATAACTAACCCTTCCTCGTGGCCAACCCTCGAAGTCTTACTGACCATACAGAAAGCCTCAATACATCCAAGCCAAACTCGCTTGTCCTCTCGTATTATCTCCTGTCGAAGCAACTTGATATTCCCCTTCACACGAACCAGAAACTTCTTCCTCTCCAGCAAGTTCGAAGCGGCACCTCCACTTGTTGCCAGAATTCTAGTTCAAAATCCTTCAGGCCACACACATTTGCCCAGATGATAGTGTACAGGAGTCCAGTGATGCCGAACTGCTTGGAGATCTAACCGACGCTTTCCAAGATTCGAGTTTCGAGACTTTTCCGGGTAATTTCAGTCGTCATGTAGCGAAACCACGTAGGCGGGTGTTGTTTGAAGGTGAAAATACCATCAATCGGCGTATGTCCAATATCTGAGAGGTCGGTGATACCCAGTGTTATCAGGTCAGTTATCAAATTCCCTGCTGTCGTATATTCCTTCTTGTGCTCCGATACCTGGATGCAACTTTTCTCATCAAAAATTGTGTGAACCGAACCAACTTGATACCCTCTTGGTAATAGCTTGAAAGATGTTGTCGGGGCTGCAGCAGATCACGTTCGTGTGTACAAGAGCCAAATATTTCGAGTGAATGTCATGCAGCACCCCAGTGAGTGATATGTGGAGCTGGAGTTGTTATATGATTGCATTCATGATCAGCTGTCAAGTCATAACTTGGCTGCTATAAAGAGCCTAATACTTTTATAGGAGCGGAAGTTCCCATTCACCACTGCCGAATTCCTGAATCTCTTCATTAAATGAATGTTTGCCCAAGCACCGATTAGATTGACATATCCACCACGCAGCATTACAAATTCAAGAAAACTCCGTCCCCCTATCTCAACGTCTATAAGGCTTTGTCGACCTCAGCCTCCCTCATCATCTTCCTGCCACGGTTATAGTTAACCCTGTGCGCCCCATTTCGATCGATGATGAAGACTTGTTGTCTATGATCACCCGCTTCCTATTGATAACAACACCTTCGGGCCCGAGCTCCCACTTAATCAAAGCGTGGTCACCCTTGACTAGCACAATGTACTCTTTGTTCGACTGATCGAGTAGGTTGAAGACATCACCCTCGATCTTCGTCCAGAACCACAAGTTTGCATCGCCCTTTGCTTCGAAGCTCTTCTTGTACAGTATCGACCAGAGAGCGAGTTGGAGAAGGCCGAACTCTTGCTAAATTATCTTCAAATTGCTCGAAATGCGGGTGTTGGCAAGGATATCATTATCTCCGGACAGGTGTTTGTAGAGTCTTCGGGCGACAATAATCTCGTACCAATTATCGGGATGTATGAGATGCTACGAGGTCTGGGCATCATTCTGTGGGTAAAAGATCGTATTGTTAAGTCTAGAGAGCTAGCTAAGGGAGGAGTTTGAGGATATAAGAGTCTGTGAGATTACCCCTGAGCTATACTACATATGGAAAGAGAGTTTGACCCACTACACGTGATCAGCAACTGACAGGATGTTCCTTGAGTGAGAATAGACCATAACGCTCTGTTTCGTCGAATTTGGTAAATGGCGGGATGTCGATAGTGAACGGAAGCAGCCAGACATCTTGAGGAGATGTGAAAGAGTTTCTGCTGGATTTGTTAGGTGTTAGTATTGGTTTGGTAGAGGAAGGCATTCATTAAGTACTTGGCGCAATACGCGCAAGTAAAGTTTACTTAAGAACAGGTGCGCACTTACCTTGATATGCTTTCAGAGGGTCAAATATTTGAAAAAACAGTTCCTACGTAGGCTGTACTGGGTTGGAGAGCTTTGCGAAGTTATGCTTGTGTTCGATGAATTTGATATTTGGTAGGTGGAAGTATTGCAAGGATAGACCAAGCGATCCCAACTGAAGTTAAGTAATGGAATTAAATACTTCTTTGAAATACTAGCGTCTCGCTTTAGCTTCCTTTTTAACCACCCTAGGTAAAGAAATATTTGTTCCAAAGAAAGTCAGCCTCCTTAATTGGCGGGAAGCACACTGAACGTCATGTAATCCTCTGAGTTGGCAACATATTCATGAATGGATGCATTTTTTGGTCTACAACCCCTTCGATACCATAGTTTCTGCCTCACCAGATGATCTTGAAACTTTCTGAAAAGGCGCAAAATGGTTTCATCATTCGCTATCCACATGTTTAAAGCGCTCGGGACTTGAGCAGATGTCAAAACCAGAATTCAAAACCCACCCCATTATCCTTCCCTCCAACATTGCCCTTATCACACACATATTGCACCAGTAGTCGATCACAAGGTTACGATTCCTCTTCAATCTCTTTGACTCCAAAGTCTCGCGAGACCTTCGCCATAAGGAATGCTCTCGAAGTCTCCGTTGGGTGCGCGTAAAAGGTAGAAACATTCTCCATCGATGATAGACGGAGATTCACCAAGGTCTGTAGAGCCGCCACAAGTTTCATTGAACTCCTGTCCACACCCTTCGAAAAGCACTGGGTAGTTCTCGTCACCCAATTTGCTAGAAGCACCTTTCTCGACGTCTCGCCAGAACGCTGTCTCGGCTTCGCTGAAGTTGAGGGTAACAGCCCAAAGAAGAACCTGAAATATCCCACCTACACCATGTTCCTTCTGAATCGCTTCGATACTGCGCTTGATTCGGGTCTCGAGACTCCATTCTGGCTGACCGCTGAATATTGTATGATACCAAGTAGAAGGAGGTTGGCTTAAGGAAAAGAAGCTAGCCTTACTTGGTTCAAGTTGATTGAGGTGGCTTCCGAGGGCTGTCGTAATATAGTGACAACCTCATTTGGCGCAAGTCTCATGTGAAGTAGATACGGAGCTTGCGGAAGTATCAGCTACCACTTCCCATTCTCCTGACGCAGGATCAGCTACGGCACCAGGGGAAGAGCCAAGATTGTTGAGTACTGGCGCAAGGCCTTTTTTGATGACAGCTGCGGAAGCGACGTAAAAGGCGCACCGAGGGGACATTTCAGAGCGCCGATTTATATCGAGTCCAAATCAATAAAGTGCAATAGCAATTTTGCCCTTATCCGTGAATGTCTTGGCGAAGGAAGTATGAGATGCTGTAAGGAGCCAAGCTGTAGTCTATGTTGCTCTTGAATAAAGTGGACAAAGGAGGGCCAAAGAGATAGTTGAGATGGAGGTTAGTGGTAATCCAGTGAATAGAATGTCTTGAAAGAAGCAGAAGTTATGTGTTTGTGCATCACCTGGCCTAATATGGCGATGATAAAACATAAGGTGAATTGAGGTATAGTATTTCCAGATCAAAGGCAATTGTGTCCTCCCAATGGACTTCAGATTTCTAATGCAAGCTCAAACTGATGATCAAAGATTACACTTACTCGATATTGCAGACCCTTCCACATTGTTGCGGCGTATTCTAAGTATTGTATTGAAGATGACAAACAGAAATCATGTCAAGGCGTAATAAAGCCGTCTCTGGGAGAACGTAAGTTTCATTAGCCGTAATCGCAAAATCATTGATAGTCTTTCTTTTCGACTTGGACAAGTCAACGATTTGCCAACCATAGGAGAGAGATCCAGGCTTGGTGGTGAATAAAGCAAAACCGTCCGTCAAAGGCGCAAAGACTTTGGCGTTGATAATGGAGGCGGCTTTCGAAAATAGATTCGACATTGTTTTGGTGTTTGTAATAATAATCTGGTTGAGTTAGCCTTCGAATGGTCCAAGGACTAGGATGGATGGCGCATGATGGGGTTTGCAGGTGGCACAGTAGTAGAGTATTAGGCGTAACAAGGAACATACTTTAATCAACCTCGATCCATACAGGATCCCTATACTGTGACAATCCCAGAGCTCGAATTGTATCTGATTGAATGCGCTTTGTATGTTGGCTTGAAGAAGAGCGTGACATGCGAATTGCGAAAGTTGATGTTACGAAAGATGACTCTCGCTAAGGTCGAGGAGACTATATATAACTAGGCGGTCCAACTTATCAAGTAGTCAAATCGCTGCAAGAGAACGTGCTTAGCCTAGCGCTAAAAATGAATCTCAGTGCTTTAACTCGATTCCGCAATCGTCTGGGACTTTCATCGCATTTGTGTTGTCAGAGCAGCTTGGGCGTATCAAGAGCTTTGGAAGCTCCCAAAGATCACGACATCTTACAGATTACCGTGATTATATCACCATTTAAACTTGTAAGTGTTCTCGGTAAGATTATTCCGGTCCGAAACCTACAATCATATCTAATTCCGGTACGTTATGTGCATTATCAATCATCGTCAAAATCACAGGCACATGCATGTTATGAGCGAGCAGGTTTGTTTTATGTACTCCATTGTATTAAAGGCTATTGTGGCTCAAGAGTTCAAAGATGAGCATTCTGAATCTCTCCACCATCTGAGGCCAGAAGTACGAAAACGAGAATCTTTTTTGAGATGATATGCAAGTTCCCCTCCAACGCGAGAAATTCGCCAACAAGCCTTCCAAAGCAAATTGAAAAGCAATGCATAAAGAAACCAGAGTGTGTCGAGAAGGCGAAACAATGCTGTAAACAGCCCTCTGAAAAAATTTTAGCACCTTCAGGCGGGAGGAAACTTGAGGCTACTAACCTTGAGTGCCAATCTCGATTAATGATGATCTCTAGATCATATGCAGAGTGTAGGTGGGGAGCTCTGCAATAACACCGCGGCCTTGAGCCATACCAGCCTCGCGAGAGAGCCACTCAAGCTTGCCCTTGGGGTCGACAGAGAAGAATGCCTCGCCTTGCTCGTACTTGATGTCCTTGAAGAGACTCTTCTCCGGACGGTTGATGTTCTGTACCCAGCAGAGGTACTTCTCGGGAGCATTGCGGAAGCCGAAGAGGGGGGTAGCAGCACGCTCGCAAAGGCCAGGCCAGAAGCCGTAGATATCGCTATCCTCAGCATTCCCCAGAATGTACGACCACATGATAGCCACCAAAAGTTGGGCAGCACCATTGGGACCATTACCGAGATTTTGGATACTCGCATGGTTGGGCCAAGTGGTTGGGCATTGACCCATGGTGAAGTGGTCAGCCTCAGGTGGTGGAGCGAATGTCGAGTACTCGTATCTCAAGATAGATAGGACGGTGTCTGGTTGGTCGTGATGGTCGTGATGGACGTTTGCAACAGCCTTAAGTTGAGCACCAGTAATTGTGTGCACCGAGGGACTTTGGGGTCAGAGATTCACCATTGTGGTTGGATGAGCTATTGTCGGAGGCGGACATAATGCCAACCGACTCAGAGTCGTTGATCGATGGAGACATTATGTCGGTTCAGTTGGGGAAGCTCTGTTATGTTCTTTAAGTATTAGTCCGAGCGTATTATGAAGTCGCGTGTGAAATTGAAGTCAATGAAGGATGATACGCACACAAGCGGGGATAACTTACAGATTTGTATGTAAGGTATTCTTACCTTGCTTCTATGAGCAAGTAAGGTATCGTAAAGTTGACCAAAGATCGCTGCGTATCGATTGTCGAGAAGGAAGGTTGTCGAGGATGAAGATGGAAGAAAGAAAAGAAGGGAAGGAAGGAACGAAGGGAAGTATTTATGGTTAACGAGGCACCACTAATCAACCACCGACCAAAGCCTCGTCTGTCCTTGACCGCAAAATCAGGCTAGTCGCTTCCGTTCAAGGGTCTAGAGGTGGGGAAGATCATAAAGTTGGGTAGGCTACAGCCTCGCGGCCGTCGACCGCCAGAGCGTCTCTTTCAGTCGAGTTTGGTAATATCAAACTGGTGAATTGGATCTCGAAGCAGATGCTGTGACTGAAAAGCAATGGTGTGGTCTTGATGTTGAGGCAATGCGCTTTGAGAATATCTATTTTGCGTAACCACAAATATATATCAGTGCAAAAAATGGGGAGAAACTAAAAAACAAACATTTGAAATCAGGCTCCCAGTGACCAATACTTGTCTTCTGATCTCGGACATTTGAGAAGAGCGTTTCAGCAAAGTCTATACATTATTCTTGTCTCGGAAATTGCGAATAGGGCGTTCTGAGTTTTTCTCTATAGTTTTGATACGGACATTGCAAACGAGGGATTCAACTTAAGCACCTTTCAATGCTTTATAAATAATGTATATAAACGATCCTTGAGAACTATGCAAAGGTCCAATACAAACATTAAAAAGATGGTTCCCCGCAAAAGATGGTTCCCCGCAAAAGATTGTTAGATTCCAAGGACGAATAATTTGAATTATGACGCCTAATATTTCAATCTCCATGGAATAGGGACATCAACACCCTGCCTACACTCCAAACTATTTCTCATACATTTCAATCTTTATATAAACCATACCCAACAATCGCACCTCAAGTTTCCATCCCCACTTCTACCCGCTTTACACATATCACTTGCCAAAATTTCCGCCCACAAACAATATATAAACCTATCTATTGTATCAAACCTCGAGTTTTGTAATTTATTCCCCTCGAACTCCAACTCAGGGGCAAATATCGCTTAGTGTCTTGGCACTTACCCCTCATACCCCGCACTTCGTTAATGTTACGAAAAGAAGAACAATGCACTGACTTTTAGATTGACGAAGATGTTTAGAAAATCTGAGCAGAATGGGTGGTGCGAGGAGGGGATTTCAGGTGGTTTAGATAGCCCTTTGACGATGGGAGGGTCATCTATCATGTTATGTGCCGAATGATACTTATTATCAAATAATCTACCATCACAGCCAATTGTCAGATAATTTACAAATATACACGCAATTGTAAATAAACCGCAAATCGCTATGGAATCTCGTCATTCAAGGCTATCTGACATTCACAATCGCAATTACTCTCAACTCGCAATTCCCAGCAAGCAGAACAATCTCTTGCCAAAATGACTAACCGTATCGGGTTTTGACAACACGTTTACGCACAAGCAGGAAAGATCATACGATCAGATCACGAGAGACACGCCAATCCTACAGGCAAGCTATTCATTTGCGAGGTATGATCCAACTCGTACAGGAAGCCAAACCTCGGTTGAGGCCAGTTCAACACGTTCCGTCTAGGCCAAGGCATGGAATATAATGCCGTGAGGCGGGCTGCAACACCATGACACTGTGGCCGCCATCTTGACAACAGAGAACTAACCAAAGCAGGTTCCAAGTCGCGGAGCGTTGATCAGAATCCTGACACCCCGAAAGCTGCAGAAGGTCTTCTGAAGCATTGAACAAATTGATCATGACCTGTGATATCCCTGAACCATTCAAAAATCCGGCATGGTCGTATCTCAGGGTCGTGTCAATGTCATTTTTCAGGAGGAACCCCATGGCGCTTGCACATATCTTCAAACCTGCCCCTGTTGACCACAGCCCAGTTAGCCGCTGAGTAGCTTCGCTTTACCTCTCTCGCAGGTCCCCAAGCGTCCTCTTCAACAGATATGTTCTCATTGTATTGATTCGAATTTTCCCATCGTGTCTTGGGTGGTCTGAGGTAGGGCGAGGACGACATTTCAGACATCAGAGAGTCAAAACCACGCGTTGAGACAGGAGCTACAAATTCCGGTTGCGCAGTGCTGCCCAATTGCTTAGTGCTTCCTGATTGCTCAGTTCTGTCTGATTGGCTGTCTGATTGTTCTAGAAACGATCAGTTGACTTCCATGAATTATACTCGAGGCGGTACCTACCGTTATAGGCGTTGATGATATCGAGCTCAGTGTCATCGTCCAAAGAATAGTCGCTTTGGAGCTCGGCATCCATTGGTAGAACCTTGCAAGGCCCACAACCAGGACCTGCGCATTGATGAGGTGAACCGTTCCAAGCTGATTGGGTGGTGGTACCATATAGGGATTCCTTGCGAGATTTCTTGGACGAGATCCCGGTATTGTAGAAATCGAGAGCGTAAGTCAGTATTGCAGGAGGAGGCTTGTCGCGCACCAGGCTACGCTGGCCTCTGGCTTGAACATGCTTGAGATGCTTCTCCCATTGTGATATCCCCAAACTGGTTGGTTGGTACAAACCTCCAGTCAGGTGAGATTTGTTCCAACAGAGATCTACTGGCCTCCCATCTATACTTGAATCAGAGTCATGGCTACGCAAGAATGCATCAAGCCTTCGCTCAACACAATCTATCAGCAGCGCGCCGTTGTGATATAGCATGAATTCAAGTAGGTCCTTCACCGAATCTCTGAGCTCGTCTATCAACCACTTTACATCGGTCGTCAATGACAAGGCTCGGTCAAGGGTGTTGACATGGTCAGAGAGAGCCTTTTTGCATGTCTGATATCGTCCTTGAAAAATTGACTTGGGATTTGAGATCACTTCCACCCCAAATCTGCCAGCCATGATTCTGGGAAGCCAGTTCAAAACGTCTTCTTGTTCTTGGACGACATCCTTAATCATAACGTCCCAACCTTGAAATGGCGGTCGACCATGGCTAAGATTGTCAGAGAAGAGGTTTTCGATTGTCGACGGCACAGTTGGCGAAACAGAGACAGGAGCAGTCCTGCAAACCTCACGCACAAATGCTCGAGCGAGGTCGTGCCGTGTAAGGATTAGTTGCTCCGATTCTGTTTCAGCGGTAAACTGATATCGGCACAGACCCCGGTGGAAGAAGAATAGGACGCCTGGACGTTTGAACAGCTTTTCCGCTATGAAAAGATAGCGAGCTTGCATCTCGTCTTTCAGAAGCTCGTCAAAGGATTCTTGGAGCGAGCTCAGGCATTCGTCATGTATTCTGTCGAGCTCGTGGCTGTTTTTTGGAGTGAGTTTAATAATGTCCAGGGTCGATGTCACAACCTTTTCCCCAGCTCCCACCAGATGATTGTCAGGATATTCCACAGGCTTACCGTCAGGCCCCACTCGAAGGCCGTTAGGGTAGAAAGATTTTATACGCTCTCTGAGCTTCTCGCATCGTGTTGTGAACTTCTTCAGGTGGTCGTGAAACTCCCAATTGACCCCAAACACGTCTGATCCAAATCTTCGTTCGATTTCTATGAGGATAGGTCGTATGTAATTTGCATTGGCAATTGATGAATCGGCGTCATATCTGTTGGCAAAGGTTGTAATGTCATCGCCCGGACATACCTGGCTCCAGAGATTGAAGTCAGCACGTAGCGCCTACATGGAAAATGGTTGGCAGGTCGGGGAAAGCAAGGAAAGGCATACCATTATGTCAGCGTAGATCCGCCGTCGAAGATGGAACTCCGCTTCTAATTCGGCATCGACCGCTATGCCTGCTGGTAGAGGAGATGGTTGGCTGAAGTATGGGGATGCAGAGACCTCCTCGATTGTGGTCAGACTTGTCGAAACACTCGATGCGCCTGACCAGGAAGAGTTTGGATAGGACATCGCGAATGAATCCTGGGAGACACCTATGTTGAATATGATGTGGTGATAGTGAATGCAGATAATGGCAGACGGAACATTCAATATCGAAGATGTTTATGCGGTAAACAATATTCGCACTTGAATCGTGTGCTAAAGAATGCCGGCGTAGAAACAGAAGTGATCACAGATGATGATCGCGTGCTTGCGAAGGTACAGCAACTTCTAAGAAGACTAGTCGGCCAAGTTATACACAGAGAAGGCAGGCGTGATGCATCATTGTGCTGCAAAAATCAAATGGGCAGAAAGGAAAGAGCGACCTAACCCAAGAACCTCGTTTTAAAGTCCTCATCATCTTTTTGTCGTAACTTCAGTCATTCTCACTGTAAACCCATCGATTTTGTTATGAGTAAAGCTACAAGCGATAAGTCGTGAAGGCAGTATCAGAGCCACAACAAGCGCCCCTCTCCACGAGTAAAGCGGCGTTGACTTTGACCTCCGCCAGATAAGTGAAGGCATGTTCCTAGGGACGAATTTGAAAAATGTCTGTGAATCTCTGTTATTGCCTCCACAATCCCACTTGGAGCGTCTTAGACTAAGCTGCTTTGTGTTCATGCTCAAGTGTTGTGATGACTGTCACGTGGGACATGATATAGATCTTGACCTGAGCGACTTGTGAACGCCCAGGCGCCGTAATCCTTCGGTATTTAGTGCGGTTCTGGTACTCATGAACTTGATAGCAGCGTATTGTTGAAGACAAACAGAAGTGATCCTACCTCACTTAATCCAAAGTCTCACATGACTAACACGTGGTTTGAAGTCATGAAGGGCTGGAACCAACGCTCGAAACAGCCAGAATTTAGGCAAGTGTAACATCGTACTCAAAGAGGACAACCAATCATTCAAACGCCAAATATGAGAAGAAAGGGGGCTGACTGGACTTCCGAGCCATCCCCTTGAACCCAGGGCCAGCAAGCGTGTCTCAAGCTTTGGACTGGCCGTTTGTCAAGCAACCAGCATGAAATGCTTGTCAATAACGCCGCATAAATAGCAAATTCAGTACACAAGGCTCCTTTTCAGCAATCTTGAGGAAGACAACGGAGATGTTCGTCCGATTGCTCCCCACGTGCAACGCTACTCCAAATGCATCTTCGCTTTCCCTACAGCAATTACTACCTCATTGAGCCTAAGTATATCCTTACCGAGCCACGCTGTAGCTCTATCAGGCTTAGCTCTTAATGACGTCTGACAACCCCAGGAACGGGTCCGAGCTCTATCACACCAAGTCGCCAAAGAGCTCCCCCCTCGATTGCTGATATTCCCCTTCTCTTGTCCCGTCCATCTGTCCACAACACCACCACAACCACATCTCTCCTATCCAATTTCCATCTACACATCGCCTCCTCCCACTATCTAACTTTTATTTTCATTTTCTAAATCTCCAAACATGTCTACCAGAAAGAGGAAGCAAGATGAGGAGCTTGTTGCTCTCCCAAGTGATGAGAGCGAGGAGGAAGAAGAGTATGTTTGATCCACATTCCCCCTTCATTCCATCATCTATTATCAATACACCTGCAATTGGCATCATTACAGCTTCACAAGAGACATCAATATCTCAATGCGCGTCATAGTTGACCACAAGGCTACACCAGCTTGTTGTTCGGCGCAAACGCTGCCGTCAGCTGAAAGCCAAGCCGGTGATTCCATCAAGAGAGACATCAACACTAACGATCGCATCACAACAGATACGAGGATTCTGAGCCTGAAGAAGTAAACAGCGACGACGATGCGGAAGAAGAGGAAGAAGAGGCTGGTGGATCAGCAGAGGAGGACGAAGAGGAGCCTGAGGGTATGTTACTATGCGGCATTTATATCTCGCCCCCTGCATTCATCTCAATGTGCTCCAAAACATCAACCTGAAGTCGGCATAAGCTAACACAACAATAGCAGAAGCAGCACCCCCCTCCAAGAAGCGCAAAACTGGCCCAGCTCCAGTAGAGAAAGCTCCTGCCGTCAAAGCTACCGGCAACGGCATCGCGAAACCCCAGGCCAAAGCCCCAGCCGATGACGAAGATGTCGATGAGGAGGAGTTCGATGAAGAAGAGGACTTTGATGAAGAGGCAGAGTCCGGACCTGCCGCGATTGCGAAGAAGGTCAAGGGCGGAAAGGTCCCTCACGACGATTTCAATGAAGTCGATGAGGTCGTCGCTGCTGACGAGGATGAGGATGACGATTAAACTCGTTGCAGATTCGGACAATGAAGGATGTGCAAGCCGCAACGGATACACGATAATGGCTGGATAATGGGCTTGAGCTGATTGGGAGGATCACTGGATATACGGTATTGGTTATGGGATGCGCGGGTGCGTGTTGGAGGCGGGGTGGATGAATATCTGCTTTTAGATCTCTTACAACGTGCGATCTATCTCTATCAACCAAAGCATGCTTTTCGCGCATCGGTATTCGAGATTGCGATCTGGTTTGCGATCTGATTTGCGAAGTCTATTTTCGACGCGACTCTATCTATCCAGTGGTATGACTCAATCGCTCGACGGCTAGTGCCTTGCATCCTTGCGTGCATCACCAGATCACCACAAGCGCAATCATCCTGCATGATCTGTCCGCTCATCATTCGCCACGTTTGATCTCCATGGATATTGTATCGATTTGATCGTTCGTTTCTATCACTTCTAGCGCTTCAAGAAAGTAGGCGAGAGACTTTGGCCGCGTCGGAGATTCTGGGAGAACATCACTGTTGTGAACTATTTGCGATGGAACGTCCTTGCTTCACTGTGAGTTTAAGAGGTGGCAGCAATCACGTCCCAGCATTCGGTGCAACTCTAGAGATACTGATGAACCTATTCGCGAAAGAACATCGTTCATTCATTACTATGCTTCATTTCTATTCCGCAAAGCTATGAAAACACTCGTCCTACTAGTCTTCAACTGTGCTATCACTGTCGCTCTTTAATCTTCAATCTTCATTCTTCATTCTTCATTCTTCGTCTTCGACGACAACCACAGCTCCCGATTCAGTCACACGCGTCGGGTTTTGCCGTCTACACCTCAATGTCAGCCCTTTCTACACAAATCTATCTCATATTTACACTCACAATTCTCTTTCCCTCAACTAATCAAGAACATATGTACTCGCAAGCGCAATTCCCCCAAACATAATCAAAACCTGATACCCGTACTTATAATACGGAGCATCATATGTCGGAAACAGAACCACCATCCCACAATGAGCTTTGTCTCATTTCCCCGAATAGAAGTCAGACCTGCGAGGAAGAAAAGCGCTGAAAACGTAAGTGAAGATGTTCCCTATCGCAACAAGCAATTGCTTCAGTTCAGCATTATGCTGCGTGATTTCATGCCCCCAACTCTACCATCACCACATCAGTCACTTCTCTCCATCATCAGCTCTTCTCATATTCGGACTTCAACTTATGATGATAATAGACTGCGCAGTAGCGCCAACATACGAGAGGAAGAAGGCAAAAAGTAAGCCCCTTCTTGGAATATTCCAGCTCGATAACAAAATGTTGGCCACTACCACGATCAACGAGACTACATTCGCAGTATGTCCTCCCTTTCCTGTGATATAGGAACGAAGCAACGACCTGAATCGCACCCCCCGTAGTCGGAATGGTGTTCACCAAAACAACGCTATACTTCTCGGCTTTGAGCCAGAGGCTGAAATATTGGGAGCCGGAGGAAGCGTTTGCTACCATTCTGTTTTGATGCCAGCAAGGTGTGACTACACCAGGAGTTGAGCTACGGACAAGTATGAGATTATGAAAGCCCATATATGCCACGAAGTATAAATCTTCTTCAACCCCTTCAACGTCAACTTTTTCGGTGCAGCGCGTCCGATCTTCACCATTCTCACCACGCCACGCTCTCTGCTATACCTCACAGTTAGCTCTATCCACATCGTTTCCCCAAATTCTCTCCTCTTTCTTTTCTTTGGAAATGCTCACCTCTTCGTTGAGATAGAACGCTCGAGTGTTGTGAGGTAGGTCAGGGATGGCCCAATACCCCCATAACGCAGTCGGGATCGAAATAATAGCGTCGGAGATGAATATCCAGGCCAGCCGGTTGGGCCGCCTTGACCGTTTAGCCTGGTATAGAGGGCAACTTGGAGGTACCCACCGAACATTGATGCTAGGGCGGAGGATTGCTCGAAGAATGCCACGCGTTTGCCTAGCCTACGGAATGAGATGTTGCTAGTTTTCGTGCTAGGAGTGAGGAGTAGAGACTAGATTGAGATGAGAGGTTGAAAAAGGACGGGAAGACTTACTGCGAGGGCCCGTACTAGGAGCCGAGGAGAGAGGCGTAGCCTGCGAATGAACATGATTCCAGGAGGCCGGTAAAGAAACGGAGAGCGTAAAGTTATTGATCCCCGTCAGTCTACACAACCCAATGTCCAAAAAAAAAGTATGAAACCCAGCCTAGATATTGTTCGCCCCCGCCATAGCCATAACCGAAATCGACCACCCAAGCTCACAAGACGGGATCCAGATCGATGGACTAACATACTTTAATTGAGTGAGCTGAGCTGGGACAGCAGCGATTATAATACCGATATTTAAGTAGGTGTTTAGCCAGTTTCGTTCGTTTCTGTAGAGCTTGAGCTGTTGAATTTCTTACGTTAGCTGGTCGAGTTGAGGTGGATGGTGAGGGGAAGGGGGAGGGAAGGAGTACATCTTCTTTCATGCCGCTGACGAAGGCGTTGTCTGAACTTTTTAGTTATGGAAAAATGAGGAGATACGAGGTAGGAGGTGGGGGAGCTCACTTGTGTTGATTTGATCTTGGTATTTGATGAAGTACCCAAGCATGATATAGGAGCTTGGGGAAGGTCAGCTTCCATGAAATTTGGTGTGAGTGGAGGATACGACTCACAAAGGGCAAGCATTAATCTTGCTCACGTACTTCCTCTCCTCCTCATCCTCAGTCGACAGATTCCACCACGCCCTCAAACGACCCTCTAAATTTCGATCTTTCTCCACTGGTATCTGTGATTCCTCTAGTCCCATAGGAGATTCTTGCAAGGAGACATCGACTTAAGCTGTGCCTTTGGTGTCTTTCGACATCTTTGCTATCTAAAGATCAACTTGAGATATTTGAATGCCTCGTGCAAGAATTGTGCGTTCTCGATGCTACCAAAGGCAATTGATCTTTGAGAGAACATTAGCTGACCGGAGGTCAAAGCGGGGAAGGGGATGAATTGGGACATTTGAATCGGCGGGAGATCCTTGTGGGAAGATTGATGTGCTTATGGTGGTACAGAAACAGGGCCAAAGGGGAGGACAGGAGCGCTGGAGAATGACGCAACATCCCAGAGGATGTGGTCAGTAACGCCAGGTACTCCACACTGTGCTGGGCTATAGGAATAAATTGACAGGTTCTGTGGAGCAGAAGCATTGCATCTTGAATTCCAATATCTAAACCCCCAACCACACAAGATATGGCGGATCTTCGCTATTTTGGTGTTTGGATATCCAAAACTTACCAATGCGACAAAGACTCCATATCACGTCGAAGATGCTGCTTGGTTACCTTGAGCATGGCATTGGCCTATGAAAACGAAGAAGTCTAGGGAGGAAGTAGCATAGTGGAGTTTGTGAGGTCAAGCGCTAATATATCAAAATGAGCACGGACAAAAGTGTGCGTATTACATTAGGATAATTCGGAGGCATCATTAGTGATGGCTTCCACATCAAAAGAGCTTGGTACCATAGCCATGGACCTGTTTTGGGAACTCCGGCGCCACTTGATTCTGAATCGTCTGATGATAGATAGGCAGTTCGCGAGCGGAGCAGAGTGCTAAACATAGGATCAACATGCGCTGTAGCCGACGATCTCAACACAGCGTGTTGGTACTGTGTGGGGTCTTCTCAATCGCAATGATGCTGAGCTCAAAAGTGGGATTGAGAGTTGTTGGAAATTGCGCATTTGAGCTCTTCGCAGGGTTAACATTCACTTGATTTTTAAGTCCATAATAAGAAAACATGAGTTGTGAGCAAGTTTGGAAGTACAGTACATGATAAAATAGAAATGAATTCCGAATACTAAGTTGCCAGATAGAGATATCATGGCGACCAAAACTATAACAGCTACTGCTGCTTCGTTGTCCATTGACGAGAGCAAGGAGAAGTCGCCGAGTGAAGTGACTTTAAAAGGCGAATCTCAACAAGGAAGCCCATCACCGACAAGGGATGAGTCTAAAGTTTTGAAATCCGAAGAAAGAGCTTGTCCCTTTTTTAACTTTGGTCGCCAGCTTCAAGGCCCAGGCTCTCCACCCCTCGCTGAAAAACAAGGCATCCGTATCACAAAAATAGATGAACGAAATGAGGCGGCTAAACTTTGGATAGCTTTACCCAGTAGTCTAATGCCTGGGTGACTTGTTGAGGCATAGTTGTAGAAAACAAAACATGAAGAAGAAAGATGCATCGACGAGGGGAAAATTTCCCCATACTCCGGAAATAGAGCCCTCACGTGAAAGATCCCTGATTGTTCCCAAAGAATGCTAGCGCCTTGGCAGCTTCAATGTCCTGCTGCAGCCCAATCTTCCTCGTCTTTTCAAACATTCCATTAATCAAATATACTTCCCTCGTCCAATCTGCCGCCACGCAAAAGCTATGAATACTGCCATCAATCATGCGGCTGTGTAACCGAGCTCTCGTATCCAGCCATTCAGCCGGCGCAAGGCTGATGTTTTGCCCTTGGTGGCTTGTCTCAGGTTGCTATCTGAGACAATCCGAGGACCCCTTCTTTGGTGCACGTCCCCGATTCAATGCCACCTAACGCCACGTCCACCATGCGGAACTTGCAGATCCTCTCCAGTCCTCTCTTCTGGAATATTTCCTTCCTTCTTTTCCTATTTCTCTCTCTATCTCTCTCTTCCGGGTGTTCGGTTTTCTGGCGTTGATTTTGGTGAGGGAAATAAGATTGTGATCTCGCCGGCCGAGCTGTTTCCAGTTAGTGATTGTGAACAGAAGTGTGACGAGAAACTGGGCTCGGTGGGGTGAGCTCCAGATCTCGAAGCTCACGATTGGGCTGTCTCGGATTAGAAAGGGTCCAAAGGGAGCCTCCGAGGGATATATCGGATTGTTCGCCCTCGAATTCGATATTTCTGGGAGTTTGTTGTCGGTGCTCTGGACAGACATCGAGGCGGCGTGGGAACCGATATTCTGGGAACATATTCCTCAGACGGAGAATTGATTTTCTGCAGCATACTTTTTCGGGTCGTACAATTGTGACATTTTGGGGATTTGACCGAGGGCATTCTCTGCGAGGCATTTTCTAGTTTGGTCAGGGACATTAGAGAGGATTTGGTGCTATTCCGGTCACAAGGTCAACGGTCGTGGTCAACACAATCATCCACCAGGAATTCCTCATTCACAATACTTCATCATGGACCACCGATTTTCAGCCCTCTTCTTTCAGCCTCCGCGCACTCTGCCCTCTGCCGACGACTCCGAAATCACGATGTCCGGCGCTCTCCCAGATCCTCAAACAACAGGAAAACGCAAATCAACAACGATGAAGCACCTTCTGCGGAAGCTGTTTGGCATACCCAGACAAACGACAGATCCTCTAGTCAAGAACCGCGAGCCTACACCCTCAGCGCTCAGTCAACAAGTCTGGAACGAAATTGGAGCTCTCACCAAGACTACCTCGAAGGCATCGTTGACTACGTTGAAAAAGACACCCACCTCGAAATCCGGCAAGTTATACAAGTCTACAGCGAGTGACTCGGCTGTAGTCGTTTACCCACCAAATCCACCTCTCCCATCCTTCCGCGGAAAAGACATATTCCACAGATCATCGACAAGCACCAGCTCTGCCTCCTCCATCTTCACAACCCACAGCAAACGTGCCAGCAGCGTCGCGACACGAGATTCGAAATTCTCCTCAATATCCTCTCTCCCCTCACTCGCGACGCTCTCTATTCATCCTTCCCTACAACATGCTCGTGTCTCTCCCGGGCCTTCCGTCCCCATCACCGTTTCCGAACTCGCATTCCTACAATCGTTGATCAGGAAGGTGGCTAGACAGTTGAAGAAGCAGGAATATTTGACGAATCATTTGGCAGGGAACTTGGTACATCTTTTCAGCAGAAAGGAAGCACAGATTCATAACATGAAGAGGTTGAGGATTCAAGAGAGGGATATGGCAGCTAGGGAGGTCTGGAGAGTGAGAGAAGGTGTTGGGAGAGGCTTTCTAAGGCGGGGTGTGCTAGTTGGGAGAAGTGAGGGCGTGAGTCTTTCCCCTCATATTAGTTTCGGGCTCTGAATGTCCGAAGGAGCTGGAATCAAGCCGAGATTATAAGTGTACCACTTACTGACAGATACGCAGGCACTCAACCTTCTCCGAACTGCTCTGGACAAGGTTGCACGAGCACCATCTACCCCACAAAGCACGACACGAAATTCCTCGCCTTCGTCACCGTCCTCCAGCTCTCAAGTCTCCTCATTGTCCGCCTCCTGCTCGCCTTCGACAGTTTCCGAGTCCGTCTCAGCTTCTATCTCCGCCTCTAATTCCACCTCCACCTCACCCCGCCCCTCCGTTGCAACCTCTCAAACCTCAGTTAACGAACATACATTCAACGTGCCTCTCAACAACCTCAACGACACCATCTCGACCCTTCAAGCCGATCTCTCTCTACATTCAATCCTCAATTCCGAGCTCAAGAACACGATCTACACTGCTTGCCTTGAATCACGCTGGAATGGTTTACCCGGAGGTGGAATCGCAGGAAACAAGAACGGCAGTGTGAACGATAGGATCATGATGCACCGCTTTGTCTCTTTTGTCGAGAGCAGAATTGCATTGCTCGAAGCTTGTGACACGAGGCTGGGACTTCTAGTCGGCAAGATCGAGGGGTTCGGAAAGCGGGAAGGGATAGAGAGGAGGGGCAGAAGATTGTAAATCACGTGTACTACCGCTCCAGGACGATTTAGCCGGAGTAATGATTCACGATCGATTGATAGCTTTTGTTAGAAGGCATGGCATCGGAGTTCAGGCGTTTGGTCTAGCCATTCTATTCAGCGTCGTTACGGGAAACTTGTGTATAAAAGCAAGGGGCGTTGGCATAACATGAATATATATCCGCATTCCTAATCGCAACCCCCCTTCTCCCTTCACTTCGCCACAATTTGCATCTCTTATCAACAACCGACCCCGCTGGAGCAAGAATGCGGTCATCCAGCACGTCTACGAATATCGAATGCTCACGCCGAGCCTTATTACTATTGCTCACGATCAAAAAGCCGAAAAGAAAGAGGAAGAATGGGTTGCATACATTCTCGCATCGAGTTTCACCGCCAAACCCAAGCACGGAGATTGATCCTAAAGAGTGCGATTTCGAAACCACAACTCATCCATAGCCCGACATCAGCATACTCCTTTGAGGACAAGAAACGGCCAACTCCTTGTCCCTCAGTCGGAAAAGCCAGCACCGACTCCAGCACATCCTCCGAGTCCTCAAATTCTTCGTACCCAACCTCACTAACACTCACCCTCACACCACCCAGTAACTCCTCAACCCCAACAAAAGACGGAAAATCACAATGGAAAGAAGAATACCTCACCTCCCTCGAAATCTCCCAAATCTCCTCCCAAATCACAAAATTCGTCGGCAGTCTAACAACGTACGGCCAACTCATCGAGAAAACACATCTCGCGCTCAACTCCGATATCCAGACCATTCTTTCTCTCATCCCTATACATGTTCCTCTTCCGTCTGCTACATCGGCGAGGAGTATCACGACACCTGAAACGAGCCCGCCGAGTTCAAGGAAGGATGGGGAGAGGGGGAGGGATAGACTGGGGAATAGGTTAACGGAACTACCGCCGTTGTACGTTATGCCTGGGAGTGGGACTGTTTGTTTGTATCCCAGCGAGATTAAACCACCTACTACGCCCGAAAAAGCACCTCCTGTCAACCACTCCGCCCTCGCCCGCTCCCACCTTTTAGCAATCCAACAAGCGCTAGCAAAAGCATACGAAACCCAAAGAGAAACCTACGCAACGAAATACTGGCCTTTAATTATCCTATTGCCGAGGAATTGGATCATGTTCTCGAGGTTGAAGGTTGATGATCAGAGTAGGGATGTGGTGAGGCATTTGAGGAGGGAGAAGGGGCAGAGGAGGGCACAAGATGGGTTGTTGTTGAGTATGATTCGGAATTTGAGCGCGCTGGTATCTTCTTCACCTATCCCTCAGAAAAATCCTCCGCTTCCGTATCATAAGCCGGTCGGACAGGAGAGTTTGGAAGAAGTTGGGAAATTGGTGGGGCAGTATTGGGAGGAGTTGCTTTTCCATCTGAAGGGAGTGGAGGAGGAGAGGAGGAAGAAAAATAGGGAAACTGCGATTAATAGCGGAATCATAGGGATGGCTGGCGAAAAGGGGGAAGGGGAGGGAAAAGAATGGACTAGTCCTGCTATGAAGTGGAGGGTTTTTGGGTTGGTGTTAGCGGAGAGGGTCAGGTTGGTGGGAGAGATGAGGGAGGAGATCTTGAAGGGAAGGGTGGGGCTGAGTGGTGTTTTGCTGGGGGTGTTTGAGGATTTTCCATCTGAAGGGAGTGGAGGAGGAGAGGAGGAAGAAAAATAGGGAAACTGCGATTAATAGCGGAATCATAGGGATGGCTGGCGAAAAGGGGGAAGGGGAGGGAAAAGAATGGACTAGTCCTGCTATGAAGTGGAGGGTTTTTGGGTTGGTGTTAGCGGAGAGGGTCAGGTTGGTGGGAGAGATGAGGGAGGAGATCTTGAAGGGAAGGGTGGGGCTGAGTGGTGTTTTGCTGGGGGTGTTTGAGGAGCCAACAGCCATGAGAAGCATCTTCACGTGATTGCTTTCTTTCGAGAAAAATCACACCCAACACTTGGCAGTCATGCAGGTGGCTCCTCATTTGAATGGATGATGAATATGAACATATAATTGAAACTATATACAAACTTCTTCAGAAGAAAATGACCGTCCATATGTACAACTTCGCCATCCTCCAACCAACTTTATACAAAAGAAGCTTTTCCAAATACAACTTTCTCACGCTCATTTCTTCATCTACTACAGGCATTGAGAGTAGTACGCATTTGCTGCGGTGCAAGTGGTGCCAGAAACACAGGTAGTGGCTCCAGTCCACCCAGCACCTCCGCATTGACCCCACTTTGCAACAGTCCCAGAAGAAGATCCCCCAGAACCAGTAGTAGAAGACGTAGTTGTAGACGCAGCAGAGCTAGTCGTAGTCCCACCACTGCCGCCAGTGGATCCAGTGCCTTCAGAAACCGTGACTGGGGACATCGCAAGTTAGCATCCATTAAGACACTGTGACTTGAATTCGGTTAGAACTTGTTATGAAACGAAAACGCTGAATGACTTACTGCTTGAAGAGCCACTGCTGTGATATCCCTCTGTAGCGACGATCTGGTAGTTGTGGGATCCGAGTTTCAAGCCGAGAGCAGCCCAAGCAGCGAAATGGTTGGCAGTCGTGACTGTTCCGGATGTACGATGAGTCTGTCTCACAGACCAGTATTGCTGGAACGTAGCAGTTCCCAGAATACTCGGCTCATTCGTTCTCGTCGTCTGAAGAATATCATACGTTCCCCCATCACTAACAACCGTACCCATCTTGGTTGCAGCCGAGGAAGGGTTGTAAGTACCGTAGCTCTCGACGATGTAGTATTCGATCAAAGGCCCGGTGGTCCAACCATAGACGGACAAGTAGCTGTTGCCGTTCGGGCTGTAGGTCCCGGTGTAAGTGATTGCTCGTGCGGCTCCGGGATTCCAGCCTTTGCCTCCAACGAGGTTACCGTTGCCGGACCAGGTCATGGAGTATGAGCCTGCTGAACCGAGGGTGAAGGTGCCGGAGCCAGCTCCATCGGTCCAGAAGGAGTAGTAGTAGCCGTTGTTGGTTCCAGTCTGAGAACTTGTGATAGTTTGGCGTTCGGCGAGCACGCCTGGATCGCGGTTGGCAAGCTCGTTGGAGGGATATGCTAATGCTCCAGCGAGGGAGGAGATTGAAAGAAGGAGGGCAGAGAAGGATACCATGATGGTTGATTTGATTGATTGCGTGATGGTTTTGGCTTGCAGGTACTTTGGATGAAGTGAGGGAGTGAGCTTGACTTTATACTTCTCTTGGTAGGCAAAGCATGGTTCCACAATCGATCTATGAATCTCTAATAGAGTTCCGGAGTATAGTCTTGTACGGAACTAAACTTGTTCCGTTTCCCTGATGAAGCTAGGTCGTCAGGGGTTACATTTCCATTGCATTGTGATTGTACTCTCGTTTATTAAGCTTCTTCCCCCGTTATTCTGTTGAAATTTTGAGAAGACTTGGCAAATGGCAATTTTCATTACATTACATGGTAATTAAAAAAACAGGTTCTCAATTCAAAAAATATTTTTTCCTTGGCTTTTGGCTTATTCTGAACTGATTCCTCGTAGCAACTCTCCCCTTGGGAATGTCATCAACTGACCTGCAAAGATGAGGTTGTCAGAATAGGGGCCTTGGCTTGTGGCTCGGGTCACTTTAGCGACATTGCAGGGCCCTCGGCGTGGCAGGTTAATTGGGGATACTCCCGGGAGAGCGCCACATTCAGCCTGTTTGCCATGCGACTTCGCGACCAAGGCGCCAGTGCAACAAATTTACAGCTTAGGAAATGCGAAGAGATGAAATTATGATGACAGCCTCCTTCTGTGAAAACCAAGAACGGCAGTTCGCGGCAAAATGCAAGATACCCCAGGAAAACTTTAGGCAGCCCCGGCCCGTAGGGCATTTCAGGGGTACCCGAGTACCAAGAACGAGGGGAAGTTGGCCAAGATTCAATTTATCCGATTCTTGGTAACCTAAAAGCTATTCTCGTGATTTGATCTGATCATGTTCATTGCGGACCCTTTTCGCCGTGATAAAAATGCATGCTCCGAAAATGCAAGATGTGGACTGAATACCACGCAAGTACAAGAGTCTTCCGTTCACCCTTCGAAGCGCCTTCAATCCTCCAGCCTTGCCTGGACTTTCTCGGCCCGCTATCTCTGAGCAAGGGCGATCGTTGGCTGAGCCTTCACTACATGTGGTATCTCAACCGAACCTGGCGTCCTGGATTGTCCTGTTGAGGCTGGGTGACTAAAAAGCCTGGTCCTTCCTCACCCGCTACCACACTGCACTCTTCAAATAGCTCCTGAGATCTGACCCCAGATAAATCGCGCCCTCGACACGATCGGACGAATCGTCAAGTGTGTTGCGAAGGGAGCAAATCCATTTCCGTAACACCAGTACTCGAATCCCCAGTTCTCGATATAGCCGCTCTGGCTGCGCAGGTTGTCGAGTAGGTCTTCTCCATAGTCTGATTCGATCCATGGATTCCAGGCGTGGATTTGCCAATTGACGACACTGAAGAGCAGTCAGCACCGTTACTGATGTTACTTGGGACATTGGATTGAGGATCAAATGGCGCGGGAAGAGGCGCTGCGACTGGTACTGGGGCGGCAACGGGGGGCAAGAGAGGCAGTGATGAGCGGAATTCAGAGGAGAAAGGCGGGGGCAAGAGTGGTGATGGCGAGGAGGACTTTCATGCTGATGTTCATGTGCTTGACAATGATTGGTAGACCAAAAGATTTGGACGTATTATTTGGAGCGATGTCACTCAAGAAGGAAAGTTTGATGCAAGAAATGCCAGGTACAACATGAGATTACTCCAAGCCTTCGTCTCTTGACATGTCCTCTTCAGCAACACCTCGGCCTAAGAGCCAAAGGTTCCAATTGGCGGTCGCCAGAAACTCACAACCATAAGAAAAAGGCACCACAAGAAACAGGTACCACGAGAAAAAGGCACATAATGAGGAGCTGAAGCTGATATTCATACATCGCTTGACGTACAGTGTTTTTGTTCCCTCAAGTCAATCGGTGCCGTAATTCGGGGACCGCGTCGGACTGCACCTCGCTTGCAGGCTGTGGCACTCACCTCTCATCAACACCTCACAACGGCAAAGTCGGCGTCGTGATGGAGGATGAAAATGAACTTTTAACAAATTCTTGAATTCAGGATTGGTTGACAATGAAGCAGAAGATAGCTTACATTGCGACACTTCTAGGTGCAAGTAGGGCTGACTCTGCATCTTGGCGGAATGTTGATGCGTTGACCGCCGAGATACCGTGATATCGAGCGCCGTATCTTCTGGGAGGATCGTGGGCGTGTAAATGAGATGAATGGACGAAACGACTTCCGTTTGCCACACCGATGACATGACTTGCGTGAAGATTGAAGGTTTGATGTATTGGAATGTTCTCAAGCAAGGAGGAGATTGATTCTGACGATGGAAGTGGCGTTCTCAGTTTGGCTGACTAAAATAACGTGACTCTCTTGGCACCTTATGCACCTTTTATCCAACCACCTCCATTTTCATTTCTTCTTCTTTTCTATCCAGACTTGCTCACTTCATCCCTCGTTTTCGCACAGCAATTTGCAATTGCAAAGACATTGCACGAATTAAGTCACATTGAGATAGCTCGCAAGACCTTCTCAGGAGCTTTGCAAGCCGGAGGAATCTCATGGTCTCCATTGGATCTTGCGTCAGGATTATCACGCAAACTTTCTACTCATCCAGGTAGTAAGGCCTTTCGAGTCCAAAAAATACAAATACCGTTGGGTTTTATATTATTACTCTCTAGATTGGATTGATCCATTCAATATACAAAATTATTAGATTAGATTAGTTTATAAACTTCTAATTATAATTTATATGTAAATTTTTACTAATTATAATCAAGAATTTTTTTTTTCAAAAAACGATAATTATAATCTAATCTAATTTAATTAAGTTAATTAATTATATAATTGATTACTTTTTTTGGTTACGTTGGATCCATTGTAATAACCCCCTGTTATATATTAACCTGCGAGCATACTTGCCTTCCCTTGCAGGCTCTTGGATCTTTGCTTAGATGCTACCTTTGCATAGATCCTACAGAAAGATGCCGAAAGATAATAATAGCTGGGGAATGATTTACAACCTCCTTTCACCAGGGGTTGTCAGAATTCTGTCCGCACCCCTAGAAATTTAGCGAAAACACACCAAAATCTGGCTACTTTGCAACATTACAGAACCCACGTTCTTTAATAAAAGACTCTGAAATTGATAAATTGGCCTCGAGCCACTAGTTACTATAAATCGAATTAATTAGAACTGTAACTGGGACTTCTATTCAATATAAATAAAAATTGGCTCATTTTCTCACTAAAATTTATTAGCGATTTTTATACATTGTGATAACTCTTTATATAAAAGTTTTGGAGAAAAAAGTGCTATGATAAAAGTATTCTAACAATTCAAAATAAGCTCTATATCCATTATTAAATGTACTTATAATACAAATATTCAAAACTACGGGTCCTCAAAGTCGAAGAATTTTGGTGTGTTCTCGCTAAATTTCTAGGGGTGCGGACAGAATTCTGACAACCCCTGGTGCTTTGTTTCTATGATGTTTCCGAGTCGGCCGTACCCAATGAGGGGTGCAAATTTACCGCCAGCTGCGCCACCCAACCAACCGGCCGGTACTGCAGCCGTATTGTACGTTGGGTTTCAAGGCTAGGAGTTATCTTCCAGGCAGATATGCGAGTTCATGATCTGTTTGATCCTGCGCAGTACTCTTCATTGTTTGTCAACGTCGTCTGAATGTCCACGCTATCACGAGAGGACGCCCGAATCCTGGTAGGAAGAATAAGGGAGGATCTTGGAGGAATAAGTGCAGAGGATCGAGCTGCGACCCCCCCAGCAGTACTGAGATCGCTGGAGAGTATCCGCCGAAGGTTTGGTGCTTCAACACAGACGTCTGGTCCCCGACTTTATTCTGATCGCGCAACCCTCACATGCCATTTCTTTCTGACTTTCTTGCACTTAGGCTTGCAACCAATCTCTATTCTAAAGACACACGATTTGTATATGAATTGGTCCAGAATGCCGAAGACAACAGTTACACCCGAGCTGTAGCAGAAGGACTCGATATCTATCTTCGATTTTGCTTGTACCCAGACAAAATTGTTATCGAATCGAACGAGGATGGTTTCGGCGAAAATCATGTCAAGGCGATCTGTAGCACGGGAGAAAGTACGAAAGTGGTGGCCCAAGGCTACATCGGTGAGAAAGGAATTGGATTCAAATCTGTCTTCAAAGTGGCGAAGAAGGTGCACATTCAATCTGGACCATTCTCATTCTCCTTCAACTACACAAGAGACTCCGACGACGATGGACTTGGGATGGTCACTCCCCTTGACGAGGACTATGAGGACTTGCCCGATAATGTCAACACGAGAATCACATTGACATTGCTGGACCCATCAAACTTTGAGCAACGAGCCCAGGATTTGCTCAATATTCCTGACACACTGCTACTATTTCTTACCAACCTCGACACTTTGTACATCAATGTTTATCCATCACATGGAAGCGCAACGGAAATTCAGTACTCCTTTAACGTTGATAGGGGCAGAGGCACGGAAACTATTACGAAGGCTGCCATTGTTGATGGAGAGTCGACAAACAACATTCAAAATTTCTATGTGGTTAAGAAACAAATCATCAATCTACCTCATGATGCAGCTCGTAGACATACCAACCAAGCGACTGTTGTCTTAGCCTTCCCTGTGGACGATGATGAGGAGCCAGTCATTGCCCAGCAGCATGTATTTGCTTTTCTACCACTCCGTCTTGCTGGATTCACAGTAGGTTGGCACTTAAACGACGACTTTCATCACTAATGCATACTGACAATCGCTTCAACAGTTCTTAATACAATCCGACTTCATCACACAGGCGAGCCGGGAAGATGTCTTCCACTCCGCGAGAAACGAGAGCTTGCTTTCTGGTGTAGCAGAGACCTTTCGAGACGCAGTCCTCAGATTCTGCAGCCATCGCTCCCTTCGTTATAAGTGGATGCGATATTTGCCTAGCGACGCGATTGCGGACGAGTTCTGGCGAAACTTGAGACCCAAAGTCATCTCTTTGCTTCAAGGAACCCGATGTCTGTGGCCATGGAGTGAAAGTTCTCTCTGTCTTCCAAACAAGCTCCACTGGGTCACCTGGGACTGCAAAGACAGGCATGGCCAGCCTCTATTGGCAGATTTGATGGAAGAAGGATATCTATCCACGTCTTACGCTTGGCAAGATTTTGAATCATTACGTCCACTTGGCACCAGCTACTTGAATTATACGCTTTTGATTGAAAGACTCCGAGCGGATCTGGAAAGACCCGACTCAAAAATGAAAGGTGTCGCAACGGAGGAAGATTGGCACACACGGACTGCCAACCTCCTTTGCAATCTTTTCACATCCCCGAACAACAGCAACGGTGTGCAATCCCTGAGAGCTTTAGAGCTGATTCCCTTGCAAGGAAATCGATGGGTCTCTGCAACGAGGACTCCACTTTTCGCAGGGCATATCTATTTGCCCACTACGGGCACCATTCCGATTCCTACAGATCTGGGAATTAATCTTGTCCACTCCGGGGCAGTCGCGAACGTCGCCAGAAAGACCCTTTTCATGCATCTCGGTGTCACATCGGCTTCCGCCAGCAATATCATTTCACTCATCAAAACGAGATATCTGAGTGGCGGTTCGTTTACCTTAGAAGATAATAAATCCCATCTTCGTTACCTCTTCTGGAATCTCCCGCAGAGCGAATTGGCTTTAGACAATAGTATTTTCCTTCTGGATAACGTTGGCACTGTTGTGTGTCGCACTCCTGGGCGAGTAAAGTATATTTACTTTGAAGAGGCAGATGAGGAGTACGGACCACTCCAGCTTTTCCAAACTGCACCCCCAGAGAGCCGCAATGCACCAGGTCTCGCTGTTCATTATCTTTCTGCGTCATATTTGGTCGCTGTTTCTCCAGAGTCACGCCATAATAGGAGATCTTGGAAACAGTGGCTGGCAGATTTTGCGGGAGTCAAAAGCTTCCCACAAATTCGGAATCCGGAGTCGCAGGTCCTTTCAGACGAGTTCTTTTACATTTTATGGAACAGGCCGAATAAAGTCTTCGGGCTATTGAAACATTACTGGTTTTTTTACGGGTCGGAGATGACGCCGGACGTCATTGCAAGTTTGAAAGATTGGCCGGCACCTTCACATGATGTCTTCCGAACTCCTCTCAAAAATGCGTTTCTGCCGCTGCCGAGACTGAAATCAATCATCGAGAGACTGGGGATAGCTTATTTCCCGTTTGTGATTCTTCCAGAGGAGCTGACTGGCCAAGATGAGAATGAGTGGCAGTTTTTGCAAGTGTTCAGCGACAGACCAAGCATTGGGACCGATGACGTGCACTTTTACGTTGAAGCGTTGAAGAGAGTTGTCCTTGAGAGTGGACCAGAATGCAGTTCAGCCTCCTTGGAAGCCTTATTCGAAGTCTATGGTTTCATTGAAAGATCATGTGTGAGCCCACAAGATGGAGATCACGTTTGGTCAGTTCTTTTTGATATTTCCTTACACATTGAGCTATCTAACTTCGTCGCAGTGCGCTTTTCAAAGATAACAAGTTCATCTATATACCTCCGAGCCCAGCCAGACCTGCGGAATGGGTTGACTCCGAGGCATGCGTCTGGACGGGTCCAGAATGGCTCGAGACGAAAAGACGTCTTAATGGAGTTTTGAGGTTTGCCGAACGCGAACATCTCTTCCGTATGACCTTGAGAATAGGTGATGCAACCTGGAGACATTACCTAGACGATCTCCAGAAAATGAAAGAAGAGAATCGCCATGATATCGAGAAGGTCCTCCACATCTATCGACGTCTCTGGCGCGAATTTGAACGTGATTCAAATTGGAACACGATACGGTGAGATGCCTTCAAACCCATACTAAAGCTCGAGCTCCGCTGATTCGTTCCCCTTAGATCATCGTTTGAAGAATCACGGCTCGTTTTTGTACCTTTATGGAACTCTTGGTGGTCTCCTTCCTATTGTATCTGGTGCGATGACCAGGTTCGGATACCACAAAGAGCACCCATAAAGACGCCTTATGGCGGTCTCGAAGACTTCTTCTGCAGGGTCTTAGGAGTGCAAAGGCCAAATCTCGGAATGCATGTAGAAGCTCTCAAAGAGCTAGCAAGGGTTCAGCCCGCAGCATCAGCGTCACAAATCAAGCAAACGATGATGCTGATAAGTTCTATGGATCCCACGCCTGATGATGTCAGGGACCTTCGGCTCTCTAATATTTTCTCCGTAACAACGACGACAGGGCAAACGGCTTTCACGAATTCAACTGCTGATTTTGCCATTGTTGACCGATTGGAGTATGGCGCTGCATTCGCTGGCAAGATCAACTTGCTAGACTATTCTCTTACCGAAGTTCGTTCAAGCGGGCCACTTCTGTTTGCTCTAGGTATGCAAGGCCGCCACTTGTCTAATCTGGTGGAGGAACCAACGACAGTGCAAGGTGGGGCAATAGATACTGCGCTAAGTCGAGCTTTTCGATCAAAAGCGTATGCTCTCTTTCGGTAAGCCAAGCAATCCACTCAAAATGCTCCAACTGACTCGGATTTTCATAGATTCACTGTTCATTATCGAAGCCCAAGGGCTCGAGACGGGGATAGAACCTTGTATAACCTATTTCGCGACGCTTACATATATATTAGCGACGGTATCTCTAAGTCATTGAGTGTCGTCCAGTACGGCGAGACGGTCACTGTTGAAAACAGCAGGGCAAACTTTCATCTTGACGAGGTAGACAATGAGCTTCGCCTCTACATTCCCAGAAATCAAGATGCGCGAGAGGAATGCTTTAGCTGGCAGCTCCCAAGACGATTAGCAAAGTACTTTGAAATCGAATCAGCTGCAGTAACGGTACTACATAGCATCATTTCATGCCAAAGTCTGAATGCCGTGGATGCCATTCTTAGAAATGCAGGCATCATTGAGGTGGACGGGATCGAGAGACCTTTGGAATTGGATGGTGGCACTCATTCGTTTGGCTTCGACGAGATGTCTCGAGCTCTTGAAGAGATCACACCGGCAAGGACAGAGAGTCGGGTTTCTCAGCCCAGTCCTTTGACACCGTCTTCTACTACAATGACGATTAGCGCAGCTCATGGCGAGGTGGTCGCATATCTTCCTCGAAGCAGCCCAGCAGTCAACGGACGAATATCTGCGTCGAGTGCTCCACCTCTCGCGTTATATCATGGCGTCTCCGCTCCAATACCCCTGACCGACAATGCAATTTTGGAAACAGGATATATTGCTCTACTGGAACGGGTCATTAACAGTGCAAGTAGAATGCCAATTCCTGCGCGGGGAGCTCAATCATTCGATCCTGTTTCAAACGTACAGGGAGAAACTTTCTTCGAGTCAATATTTGCCATACGTTCCGTGGAGCGTGATCGCAAAGTTGGCGCTGCAGGAGAGTTATTGGTGAGTAAAGCCTTAGTTCCGTAGGAGGTCGGATTTTAACTCAAAACCATCACAGGCTTTTGAACTTCTCTTGAACCTCCGACTTTTTGGTTTTAATGAAAGCAACTGGCAGAGCACAATTAGGAAAGAAGTGCGCGTTCACAATAAGTATCGGAACTTGCAGTCCTGGACGGGTCGTGAGACAGCCGACATCACATACATTGACAGCACTGGCCAATTGACGAATTTGTTCATAGAAAAGGGTTATCTGGGCCGCCAACTATGGGAGAATCAGAGACCCAGTTACTTTTTGGAAGTAAAGACTACAACAAGAGACTGTGGTGAGCAGTTTTATATGAGTGGTTCTCAGTATCAACGAGTAAGTTCTGGCAACAAGAAACCCAAAACGCCTCTAACCAATCATGACAGATGCAAAGTATGAAGCTATCGCCACAGACCGCATCTCCAGATATATACGTCCTCTTACGTGTGTTCAACCTCGAGGGAAGGATAGGTCTCCGAGTGTATGTCGATCCAGAGTCCTCGAGGCTTGCTGGAGAGCTGCAGTTCGATGTCGATACTTGGGCGGTGAGGTCTATCTAGGAATGGTTACAGTATTTCATATTCAACCACATCCGTTTCATGCGGCTGCTGTGCACCAACGCCCAAGTCCATAATGTATGAACAAGCCATGCCATTGAATGATTCCAATTCGTTGAGGAGCCCATCATGGTTATTCGTGGTGCGCTGGGCGAAATCGGGCATCCGATGGCTCGAGTTCCTATCGCAGCATTCTAGGAGTCGTCCTCAAGTGAATGCTTGCTTAATGCCCGTGGTCTTGAGACCGCAGCTCACAGTCGATCTAAATTTATAACAGGGTCGGGACTTTTCATTGAATGTATTGTGATGTCTGAAGCATTGAAGGGTAATCTTTGACTAAAGTCTGACCGACTCTGACGAGCAGTGACAGCGGCAATTCGTGCCCAAGCCATGATGTAAAACACTTGGAAAGATGTATAGAAAATGCTGATTTGTGAAACTCAGTCGCCATTTTTGTCTTTTTTGAGAATGTACACAGTTGTCTTACTGGCCCAAAGATCTCCGCTCGCATGCATTGCATGCATCCATGGCCTAGAGCTTTCCTCGTTTCACCGGAAATTCCAGCTTCCTATGTAGTCGTTGCACCAGTTCCACCTAATCAGGGTCATTTTCCTCGGTGACGATGCCATGCCTGATGAGAAAGTAGAGTATGACATGTGCCAGTCCTGGTTTGAACTCATTACGTTGTAGGCCCTCCCTTACCTCATGCTGAAAGCTTTCAACCTCGTCATTCAACTTTGGCACAACATCGTGGGGGAGTTTATAGTCATAAACGTAGTGTGCCTCTGCCTACAGTAATCTAGTCTCGCCTCCCGCACGTTTATCTCGAATCTCAATATAACTGATCATGCCAGCGCACTTCACCCGAGAACGCAGAAGTTCTCCTAGAAGGGAGGCTTCTTCCATCAACTCCCGTAGCACAGTGTCATATGGCTTCTCTCCTGCAGAGATACCACCTGAAATAACAACCTCAAGCAAGCCCAAGTACGTCGACTTAGTTTTAGAACGATGAGCGATCCATATTTTCAGCTGGCCCTCCGAGTCTCGTGCCAAAGCTGTCAAATAGACACCATAGCCAACTACGCCGAGGAGAGGGACAGCAGAGCGTTCGACAGAAAATATGAGCTCGCCTTTCGAGCCATACACATCTTTGAGCTCGTCCCGCCAGCCTTTCAGCACCTCAAACTTGTTGGCGGCACGAATAACTGACAATTTTTTGGCAAGAGCCGATGTGCGAGTTGCAACATCGTCATCGGCTGTGAGTGTCAAAGTCCAGGGAAGCGACGCACTGTCACACCCCCAGCCAGGTTGATTGCCAAACACCTCAGCAACGAAAGGCAGGACATGGCCCACCGTCACGGGATTAGCAGCAATGCGAAGGTGGTAGTAGCTGTGTGCTTTGCGCAAGTAGATCTCTTGTCGCCTTGAGCACGAGGAAAGCCGGGTCTTAATCATAATCAAAGCTTAGCCGAGTGAAGAGGGTACATATACCGGTCACAGTTGTTTAATATATCGATACTTGACATCATCGCGGTAAAAGCCGGATTCGACATGGCGACACCTGTTGAATTAGATGGCGTACCAAGGCGATTGGCTGAAAGATGCGAGTACGGAAAGATATTGAACAAGGATGACGGATTGCATGCAATGCTCATAAACTTCGACCGACGTACTGCGCGACCTCCATGGGCTCCGCCAGAGATCTGTTACATTGAATATCTGGATCTCCTCGCTAGATTGCCAGCTCTCCCTACGCGCCTTCGAGATAAACACACTCGCCTAGTGCAAGATTACATCCCCGACTGGGAGCTTCACTCTAACAAAGGACAATACCGGAGAATGGAGAATAAATACAGTGGTCCTTGGCGCGCGCTCTCACTAGAGAGCTAGAGTATACGCAGGTGTATTATGCTTGGGTATCTTTTGTGGTAATACGTCTTCGAAGTGGTTGGATCGACAAACAATGGGCTTAATCTCGAGGCGTTCCGAGAGGAACCCTGTGATCAAGTCTTCCCAGAAGTTCGGCGAAGTTCTGCCGTAGTTCAGAACCTTATCCGGAGGTGTACTTCGGGTGCACCGGAATGGCGAGGTAGATACCCGAGTATCGTCAAGAGAGAAGGCCTGCTGTGGCCGCGTGGAATGGCGAGCAACAACGGTGAGCCCGAAGGCACAGCTGAAGACACCCAAAACTCGGGGAAAAGATGGTGGGGAGAGGAACTGAAGGATTCCGATCAATTTCTTACTGCAAGAGTGAGACAGAAACAGGGAAATACTTCTGTGATGAGAGACCGTCACACATTAGCTGTTATGGCAGGTCGCCCAAAATTGTGAGAAGTCCTAGAATCCATCAAAACTGTTGAACGTAGCGCCTAGATTAACGGTATGGTGGATGCCTGGTTGGTTTAGTAGAGAGTTAGGGTTCAATGCCGACACTTAGGCTGCAAAGCCTATCTCGGAATAACACTTCATAATCAACGACTTCTATTTGATGTGGCGGCTATGAGCCAAAGCCCAAGCCCAAGCCCAAGCCCATGGTTTGTGAACATGCATCCATGGACTACCGTGCCATCGAATGACTGTATTTCGTGTCCCATGATGTAAACAGGCCATGTTATTTACTCTACAAATACAAATCAGTTGAGCAGGGCAATAATCAATATCGTCAGCCTCGTCGTAGTCTAGGATGAGGATCATCTTCTTGCCCTATGCAATTTCAGTCTTGAATACGTCTGAAGAGTTTGCGGAGTTTGGAGTTTGGAGAATATCGGGATTTCGGAGCCGGCCCTTGTTCTCGAATGAGTATTCGCGCATGCCACTCATGACAGCAGTCGACTCCGGCTTCTAGAATTCGGGATCATTAGCGGCAAGTGTCTGCATGTATTCGGCTTAATTGATATTCTTGTGCAGATTATACTTTGGAGCCGACAAATGCAAGACACAGTGGCGCATCCTCCTTTATTGTGGAAGGTCTATAGTTGTGTTAGCAATGCCAGAACATTTTCAACGTGGTTTGAGGAGTGAGGTTTGTACTTACCGGCCCCACTACTCTGACACAGTGTTTGCCATGTCACTGCACACGGTAGCTGGACCAGATAGGACTTCGTCATATTGGACCTGCTCACTGTCGACTGCTGGAACTTCTAGAAGAATGGCCTAGCGATCGTTATGGACCTTCTTGCGGCCGAACATACGTTGGAAAGATCCCTTGTCCTCCTTTTCATGTAGAATTCTCTCCGCACGACAATCCCGGATAGCAGTGTCGATGCATATAATTTGCTCACTGAAAGAATGTTGGTAGAGATTAAACTCGTCAACGAGATCCTATTCTCAAGTTAGTCTTGTCCCATAGTCTGATGCTATGCAGTTATGCTGTAGATTTACTTGGGGGCCAAATGACTGATGGTACCTGAATGTATACTCCAGAGTCGATGTGGACCTTGGAAATCGAATTAGGGTCAAAGAGAATTTGTGTCTGACGAAAGTTGTTGAATGGGTCGTCCTTAGGGAACACCTACTCTTTTTGAGCGTCTCAGAATGATGCCATGCCACAACCTTGGACGGTGGGCGTGAGGGTCCGTGGTTAAGTTTGACCGAAGGAAGAAGGATCACTCTTTATCAGAATGTCAGAAATGTCGGTGCCGCGAGGAGCCTGGGCGTAGGAAGCTTCTGCATAGGCCTCATCTGAGGTATTGTCTCGTGCTTTTAGATCGAGGGGAGCGAGAAGTTTGTATCCAAGGGTTCTAGGTCTTCACCAGAACCCTTTGTATGTGAGTCGAAGCGAGTCAAATGGTGAGGGTTGCTGCACCTATCGTCGGTTAAGAATTAGTCTCCAATATTGTCATGCAGTGAACGCTCAAAATACCCGTACAGTTAGGGAGAGCGCCAGAGCTGGGTCTCCGGGTCTTCCGGTCATGATTGTTAGGCTCTAATTCGATCGTCTCGGGAAGACCAGTGGAGGCCAGGCCTTCCCAGCAAGTATTGTCTAAGGTATTGTCTCGTGCTTCAGATCTCGTCAGACTAAGCCTGTACTCTAAAACAGTTAGCAAGACTTCGCGATGTGAAAAATTATTAGAAATAACAGAGGTAATCATTTTGTCGACAAGTCCTACACTCATCCCAAAAGAGGGGAGGGTTGAAGGTATCGTGTTCAAAAGGAGAACAGTAAAGGAGTAAGCCTACGATATAGTCTAAGGATAGAGTTCGGGTGGGTACTTACTCCAGTAACAAGAAAACCGAAGTGTTCGGGTAACCCAAAGCTTTCCTCCAACAAGAAGCTCACGCTGGAGCCGCTATCATGGCGTAGAGTGATGCCCTGAGCACTTGATGTATTATATTCGTGTGTCCACTGTCTATCGCCGTACTTTTGCCAGTGAGCGAGGGCCCAAACAGTGCGAGTTTCGACACTCTGTATGTAGGCAAGCTCCTTAGGATCGTTCGAGGAGTCTTGCTGAGTTGTTGAAGAAAAGCAGCGAACGACTTGAGGAGGTGTTTGCCGCTGAGTAACTTCGCAAGGGCCCAGCTTGCCCGGCAGAGCAGAGGAACGTTACTCCTGACGCAAGTGCGACCACGTAGAACCGGCTAGCCTAACAGGCGCGTGATTCGGGGGAGGGAGGAAGCGCAAGGGAGGGAGGATTGGTGATTTCGTGGGGAGGAAGGGGCGGGAGGTAACCTGTGAAGGCTGGAAAAAGTTGGCAAGCTTCGAGACCGAGTGCTGGCCTCCTAAGAAATAATTAGGATTTAGGAAGCTTCAGTCGAGAATCCTTCTACTGCTAGAGCATTGTAGGGCGAAGAAAACGCAGGGTAGCGTAGAGGGGTACTAACCAGGTCTTGGATCGATTCCATTTGCTCCAGCAGCGGCAATGGTACACTTTAGATTTCAAATATGCAGAGAGTAACAATTAACCAGTACGGGTTGGGTGAGCGCTGAAGCGGCTACCTCACTCCGGCTTGTTCATGAATTGTTGGATGGGTTGTTGGTGATAACCATGGCTTCGGAGGGGGACTTGTTGTTGGATCCGGACAGCTATTGGAAGATGGCCATGGTAGACAGAAGGAGGATTCTCAGGGCAGCGTGCGAGATTGAAGATGATGAGATTGTCGCAGATAGAAACAGAAATTGATAAGAAAAGTTGGGAGGTTTTGGAAGCCGGTCCGGATAGTGCAATCTGCCAGACCCTCGCTAGCCTGGTTGCAGTGCTGCCTCTCACGAAATTTACTTCCAACTGCCAATCCCACAGCCTCCAAATCTACGCAATCTCGTCTTCTGTCTGCCGTTTACTTGGCACGATGGAGAGGCAGGAGAAGTACATCGCGTAAGTCTCACCCCTGCCCAGCATAGCCTTCAAAGCCCCCTCCTTTCCTTCAATTCACAACCGTGTTCTGAGCTGGAGGCTGTCTCCCTGCCAAGCGGTTTGCTTATTCCCCTACTGTCTCTTCTTTGTACTATTTAGAAAGCGGGCTGCGCAGTCCCTCGATGGATATCCTGATACCTCCCTCCACACGCCGACAACACCTTAAACCGATTGCCAACACGCAGTAGAGCAATACAGTGACGCACGGAAACCCCACCTTACTTTAAATAACCTCCAGTGGAGTCGTCTCATACCATTCACAATACGTGCTAAAGCATTGGCAATCATACAACGAGATTGGAAGTCTGGAGGAGAGTGCTGTCAACAGGGGGGTTCTTGCTATCACAAAATCATTCGTCGCTGAAGCCGGGCTCTTCGTGAACCCGTGAGACGTTCGGTATGCTATCAAGCTACACTAACACTCAGAGGCCACAGCAGACACCCCAGGAACCTTTAGGCATATCACCAAGAGCGAAAACGGTGCTGCACTGCTGCTGTCTTTGCAGAGTCTCTACCACATCCGCGGACGACAAAGAGATCACCTTTATACGGCCAAGCGGCAAACACTTCGCATGCTTTGTTTGTCTTCTGCATTCCACTTGGAATTAGCTGGTCCATTACATGACACGGGCTAATGGCTGACTTTCAGTGACTTGCGCCAGAAGAGTGAACACTGATCCGGAGCTTGTACAAGATATCATGGCATGTCATTCCCCACAGCTTTGGAGCTTGTATGCACTTGCCTCTTTTTCGTTTCCTAGACACTTGTTCAAGAAGGCGCACAGGCCGGTGTGGATTGAGATTTAGATTGCTTCTACGGACTGCGACGAGAGAATGTTTTCTGTGCAGTATCGCCGGCGAATTGCTAAAGCGATCCGAAGCTATTCCCAATTGTACGAAAATGGAGGGGTTGGTCTCATTTAGGGTCTACAACTGGAAGTTTTCCTCTTCAATTGTCTATTCTCTTTCAAAGACCATGTTTGCAGGCTCGGTTGGGTTTGAGATCAGAAAGCAAGGAGCACGTGCTGCCAATCTATACTTTCAGAATCTGCCACCTGTCCCTATGTCTGGACAACAAGGACTATGAACAATGACCACCGCAAGCCGATGTTTCGTCAGCTCACTTGGCTTATGCATGAAGAGACTCGATACTTACCGCAGCACCGAGTTCTTCATTCCTAGATCCTGCACTTTCGTCAGAGATGAGATTATACCATCTTTATGAACAAGCGCTGTCAACTTGGAGATGGCAATGGCTAGTATCAATTGCAGAACCAACATTCCTCTGCTGAAATTGAGCATACTCTATTCAACTTGAAAAGGAAGAAGTCGGGATTTTGTTGTTCCAGCCAACGCCATATATTCAAACAAGCTTTTCCACACCAGACAATTCTATCCCTATCTCTGATATTCTCCTTTTACATTGCTAAGAAACGATGGCGCTTCTACCACGGACAGTGGATTGCCCTTTGCATATATCAGCTAACGTTTGAATGGCCCAGGGCTCAAGAACGAGGTGGTTTGTCGGGAAGCCCAACAGAAAAGAAGAAGAGGAAGTGGTACAAGCAAACAGCCCCGAAGAAGTCCCGCCGCGCTGTTTCTCGCCCTGGAAACTTGGTAAGTACTAGTTTCCTTATCTCAAGACCCTTCCCATTATCCTAAAGATCCTTGGACATTCGGATCTATCGCGAGGCTCGATGGCGCTATTCCTCGCTTAGCAATACAAAACCACTCCTCCAACTCGACCTCGAACCACAAACAATCCTCAACTCAACATGTCTTCAAACATGTTGGACTCTCGCGCGTCTCGCGCACAACTACCCAGCGTCCTCAAGCCCAACCCAAGCATCCAAACTCAAAATATGGAGGAGATCTCTTTGCGCGCAGGAACTGCGAAGTTGGCGCAAGACAACGAGGAGGAGCTTTTGAAGTTGATGCGCGAACATACCGCGGTTGCCAACTACCTCTCAAGACCCATCCTCTCTGATGACAATAGTGATGCGGATGTGGGATCTTCTCTTTCTGGACACCAATCAAATGACAGCGTTGGTCGTTTTCTTCGCGTCGATTCGCGCGTCTTCTCCCAGTCCAGCCAACAGAACGCGTACTCGACAGGCTCTCGATCAGCATCAGGTCGCTCTTTCAGTCCTCTCAACCTACAAGAAGAAGCACGACGCGCAAAAGAAGCCTTGGGTATGACTGCTCCAGCAAAATTTCCTACAAGTCTCTGCCCAGAAGAGAAAGCCAAGCTTGTCGCCATGCTACCCCCAATCGAAGTCGACGTCGCCATCTACAATCCATTCGGCACCTTCATCATCCCATGCCACAACCTCACAGTTGCACATGAGATGACTCTCCGTGATCTTATTAACTCCATCCAAGACCTGGTGGACAAGAAGACAAAGCCAGAAGACTTCAAATGGGGGCTATTGGTCAGCATGATACAAGTCAAGATGTTCAACAACGGAAAATTCACCAAATTCCCCAAGATCAAAGGCGAGCTTAGAGGAAACAAGGTCGTTTATCCATCGAACGACAGTGTTGCCAGTCCAAGCTCGTCTCAAGGAGGATACCACGCTATTGCTTCCGTACGTGCACGTGCAGTCGTCGACGAGAAAGATATCCCTTGTGCCAGTACCGCAAAGTGGCTCGTTGGACCTGGCTCAGAGGAGGAGAGCTACTGGGCAGAATACCGCACCGCTTTACAGCTGTCTGTTGTCATGGCCTCCCCAAAAGCCAAGCCAGCATTCACCTTCAAAAACAACAATTACGGGCAGAAGTACAAGAAGTCGATGATCAAGGTTATGACTGTTACTAAAGTCGGACTTCTGAGCGTGTTTGTTGGTGTTCATAATTTCGAGTTGGTTCCGGAGACTCAGGACAAGGAGAAGGTCCAGGAGGAAGGACATTCGACTGATGAGATGACTGACTCTCTTCAGGATAAGGGCCAGAGAATCGAGAAAGCTCAACCGCACGACCCTTTCGCCAACTCGATTCTAGGTAAGCCAAAATCAAAGCAAAAACCCAAGTACAAGAAAAAGGTTCGATCGCAGGCTAACGCGACCATCCCAGATAAGGGAAAGGGCAACGCTGACCTCGACAACCACTCGATCGATTCCACTGGATGGCAAGAACAAATCTCCAACAGCATCCGCGTCCGTCCAAACAATAATACAATGGGCTCCACTCGAGGCGAGGGAATCGACAAGGCTGGACTGAATGACGACGCGATCTTGGACGCGATGGCTTCTCGAGATAAAGGCAAGGGCAAGGCTGGACCTCACGACAAAATGGTCAACACCATCCAAGATCGACTCCAGAGGAATGGTCTGGGGCAATCCATGAACATCGGCGATACGGATATCGAGTTTGCTTTGAAGTTTGCGCAAAATCTCATCTTAGAGCATAACGCGCAGCAAGCTCCACAGACTCAAAAGGCCAGAACCGCAAAGGTGATGTGGGAAATGAAGGCGAATGGACGCGATCCCTTGCGAGAGCTGACTCCAAAGTCATCGAAGGAGACTCTTCCAAAAGGATCGGGTGGAGTTAAGGTGGACTGGAGCTATTATCAGAAGATGGGTGGAAATCCGGCGATGCATAAGTTGATCAATTTCGATCATGTTCCTTTCGAGCCTATGAGCGTCAATAATTGGGTCAAGCCTGATACCGCCAAGGCTGAAGAGGATCTTCGACGCGCAAAGGAGGCGTTCAACTCACAAGATACTGCTCCCAAAATGGTACCTTACCAGGAACTCGATCCCCTCTTGGTCGACATGTTGATCACAGACCAAAAGATCATCAAGAATGCCAAGACTCTCGAGAAGAAGGATGCTGCTGTCAGATTTGACGAGGAGGATGACAACAAGTTCCTGTATGGCAAGATGTCACCTGTCAAGCTAGCACTAGCTCAACTTGCCGTCTCACCAAGCTCGCAATTCACCCAACGCTCCACGCATACATTCCCAGAATTCGATCCCAGCATCTTGACGAACGACAGCCCAGGTCTCTTCGCGCAACAAACAAACGATAGTCCGCTGCCCCGAAGCAACCTCAACCCAGATCATACCGGTCCCAGCATCGAAGACCTGTTCAAGAAATTCAGCGCTGGCACCGCGGTTCCCAGCCATATGTACGAGTGCGTAGGAATGAATACCCAGCATTATACGTTCTCCAGTACTTCCGTCAACACTCTGCACTACAATCGCTCTCCAAGCCCTCAACGCTCCATTCCCGCGAACCAAAGACCAATGGCTACTTGGGTCCGGTCTCCTAGCCCTGGCAAGAACATGAACATGAACAACTTCGTTCCCCGAAGCATCGGTAATATGCAACACCAACAACAATCCCACAACCAAGAAGACGGAGGAGCCAACCTCTTCCAATCATTCTCTGCTTTCAACAATGCGGCGCATGAGATGCAGAACCAGGCTTCCGGCCACGGTGGAGATTTCTACAACATGAATACATCTCCAACAAAGAGCCATGCGCAGATGTCCGGCGGCCATTACAATATGTCTCCGACCAAGACCCACGCACAAATGCACCGAGCATTCAACGCCACTTCGGTAGTCAACTTCACTCCCGGCCACCAATCGTCTTCCAGTCAGAACTATCAGAACCAACAAGGTCGTTTGTCGGGATGGCCTACTACTCCTTATAACCAGAATTCCGGCAGAAACGACAGCTCTTCCGTTGGCGCATTCAACTACCAACTCCCTTCTCAAAGCCAAGGTGTTTTAAGCTCCCAGATCCCATCGATCGAAACTCCTGGTCCAGGAACACAAGCTTTCTACTCCCCTTCAGGTCAACTCATCTCAAGTTCCACACCTAACATCATGCCAACCCACACCTCCCTCTCCGCTCTATCCAACACCGCTGCCCAACAAGCAACATTCAACATCGGCGCCGGCACCTCCCGCGGCTGGAATGGAAGCGGAGCTATCGCTACACCCCGTAACGCACGTCCTACTGGTGGGTATGTTAGACGAACTGCGCAGCAAAGCAGTTTGAGGGCCGATAGTCCGAGTTTTACATCGAGTGGTGGATTGGGTGGTGGGTTGATGGGTTTGGGTGGTAGTGGTGGGAGGGGTAGGGCGGTTAGTGGGGGCTTGATGGGGGAGGCGTATAGGAATGCTATTGGTAGGGGTGGGAATGGGGTTGATGAGTCTGAGGAGTGATGGTGGATGGTGAGCAGTGATGGTTGGATTTGTTAAATTAGTTTCTTTTGTTTCTGATGGTGGATGGTGGTGGATACTTCGACGATGACTTAGCGAGGAAATGCCCTTATGATAATGACCCAGATGATGAGGGATATTGAAGGCAGTTACTTGCGTTCAGATTTGAATTATAGGTACTCTTTAAGAGTTTTAAGAGTGGCCTGCTGATCACAGTGTCAGCGAAACAATAAAACTCCCTTACGAATTGCAGTGCAAAATGACCATGACCACGATCACGTGACTCTAATCTTTCGAGGTACAGCACACCGCATTTTGAATGTCCCAGCGTTGCTGGAGCATTAAAATAACAGCTTTCACTTGCAAGATACCAATGTCCTCTTTTTTTTTTTTTTTCAAGTTGCGTACACAAACAGCTCCCGCACGTGCAGAGTACCTCCCATCCTTCGGAGTTAAAAACCCCAAGAACTCGGGACTTTCTCACCATCAAAAGCTCTAGTTCTGGTACAGAAATTGGTTGGACTTGCTTCGAAGTTCTTTACCATACCTGGTTGCAGAAGGTAATAATATTGGGGACTAACATGCAATTCGGTGTCTTGAATGTCCCAGTCTTGCCGGGACATTGAGGACCAGATTTCGTTGGTCAATAGCTCGCTGGTAGCTGGACCTTTCGCGAATGCTTCATTGAAGGCACGTGGCATAGCATCTCCTACCCTGCGCCGGCTAGAGAACCACATAATTTGGGACTTTTCCGCTGCTAGAAGTTCCAAGAACAGTACAAGAAATAGTCTGGCTGCCTTCGAAGGTCTCTGTCAAGTGACATCAAAACCTGGGTCTCGGATGTCCTAGCCTTGCCTAGACATTGCAGACCCATTTTCTTCGGCGGGTTCAGCCTGGCTGGAAATCCTTACCAAAGGCGACACCATAAAGCTTGACCACAAAGTACCGGAAAGCCAGGAATACTCCCTAGAACTTGAACTTGAGAGCATGACAGCAGAGGAATTAAAACATCCTTGAACTTTCATCAACTGGTATTCGAAGTCAACTCTGGGTCCAAGTTCAAGAGCCCCTCCAATGCCCGGACAATCACATGTGGTACTCTATGTCACTTGACTCGCACGTCTAGAGAAATTCGGGTGTAAGCAGTAAGGTATATGCTTGTAATGCTGGCAGCGATCAGGTGAGTGCTCACTCAGCAGCGGTGTTCCGATAATTCCCAACGATAGCATGCAGAAACAACGCCGACAGGACCAAGTAAAGCAAAGCGACTTTGACAAGACTGGGCAGGTACATGTGCTTGGCATTGCAGAAGTCCAGACCAAGATGAAGAATACCAATTACGAGTAGGTCTCATGATCAATCCACCACCCCATTCCATCGATCAAGATCTTGGGTTGGCGTCGGGTCGTTGGTGAAGGTTTCGGATTGGCCGTTGAGAGGCTTTGGATCTTCAAATTGGACACGTATGTTGCCAATATAAAAGAAATTCTGCAAGAGCATGCAACGACGAGGGTGCTAAAGTTAGATCATGTGAGTAAAAAGTCTTCGCGGCGAATTGTTGGATGTGGTGCAGGACTTGGGACCTGTCAGTGGACTTCTTTGAAGCCATTGATTTTCTTCGCTTGCTGCAACCCACCGACACCTGTTTTCGATTCTGTATGCATGTGTCGACAAGCCTTGCAGGGCCGAAACCGTTCCGTCGGGTCAGGCTTTTGCCGCACCGTTGCCGGGGTTGGACCACTTGTTGCAGATAAGGCCACTACGGCAACGGTATGTGCGAGCAGCTCTAGGAGACATCCAGTCCTATCGCGTACCAGCATTTATGTGAAGTATATTTCGTCGCAGAACATGTGTAGGTCGTGGTTTGGTCGCACAGAGGGCGGGGAATGCGATGTTCGGCAATTGAGCTGCACACACACATATGGCTGCATCCTTCAAAATGGCAGCACCTCCGCCAAGCCGTACCAATGAGGAATTGGCGATATTGGCATGTTGTGAGAGAGCAGGACAGCTGGGCGATTGAGCTGCCCGTGAAGGGCAAAGCGCAGCGCTGTATCTGCAGAACCAATGCTGGACAATAACAGAACCAAAGTTCTGTAGGTATGGTTGCGTTGCATGGGCAGGGTCGTGCTGGGGGCCAGTCGGAGCTCGCGGATACTTTAGGAGGTTAAAGAAGAAAGCTATCACTTCTGGTTCAAAGCGGGAACATCGCTCATATTCTCAGTTTACCAGATTCCACGTGGGATGAGCGATCTGAAGGTCCCAGGAGAGTATTTCGAGAGAGGAAAAAGCATCGTTGGTGACGCTCGCTATGCAAGTACTGGCGCGGGAGGAGATGCTGCAGGAACCCTTCCCCATCGTGATATGGTACTCTAGTTCGAGCAGTAGACCTTGAGGACAGCACTGATCTGCAAACTGATGGAGCCTCCAAGGACGGCGGTTATTATGATGTGATGGTTGCTGGCGACGGAAAGAAAATATATGATAGGACGAGAGAAGAAGTGTGCGAGATTGAAGAGAAGTGGCAGGGGAAGAAGCTGGAGAAGCGATGAGTTCCTTTCTCGTAGTGTCGTCAGGACTGAGGTCCAACCAACCAGACTACTACGACGTCCCAACCTTCTCCATCAACGCCCAGCAATACGAAACACATGCATCGCCGTCCTTTTGCTTGTGGTCGTGTAGTACGCATTTCCTTCAAAAAGCATGGACAGTGACACAACACACGATTCAAGCTCCCTGTCTCTCGATTTTCGACATTGACCGCCATCCTGGACAGGGACTCCGGTCTCCCGTCTGGCTGCAGATGGCACATCCAGTGCGTGGCTGCTGACAGAAGCCAGCGCTCCCTGTTCCCCAGATGTTGACCGCCACGCTTCAGGGAACGACTCGTTACAAGCGCCGTCGTGACGCTGAGCGACGTCGTGAAATTGCTGCACCAGTTTCCCATATTCCTTTTGCTCTTGTCCCAATATGCCCGCAGCTGCGGGTCTGCATCGTGCATCGACGCCTCAATCAAGTCATCGGACTGCGATTGTCTTTGCCCTGCAGGTACTTGAAGCCATACCAGGGACGATCAGGTTTACCAAAGCCGTCAAACATGGTTGCCTCTTTGGGCTTGACTGGGGGAGGATCCGTGCACAAAAGTGCAACCCATCCCCCATCCCATCCCCCATCCCACCCTCCTCGTCCAGACCGCGATCGTGAGTGAATTGCACAAAAGATACGATACAACGGCCATTGTGCTACCGGTCAGAACAGGTTTGAATCTTCTCGCGGTATAATCTGAGGGCAGCTGACAGTCTGGACGAGAGCTGATTCGAGTGAGACTGATATGGTGAACGAAAGGAGCTAGATAGTCCGTGGATGTGAGCGTCACCTTCCAAGAGTTTCCTTAAGGCAGACACATTGCTGTCATCGAGGAGGAAAATTTTCGCTGCTTGCGCATCAGACGTGAGTCTTCAGAGAAGGCTGTGTTTTTAAGGCGGCCGAGGACTACACCAAATAGGAGACCGAACGTTGATTCGTCGAGAAACCGACTTCAGCTCTCCTGCAGCTGATGAGAACAATTAACCGAGAGGCAGATAGACATCGAGAGGTACGTACCAGTTTCTTCATTGTTCGTGTAGCAACGGCTTAGACAATTCAGTTATGCCTTTCTCTCCTTCTGTGTCAGCTGCAACAGGCAGCGACGAGGCTGAGATTTTGGGAGCCTGAGTCACTTCCTCTTTGGTGCGAGTGTCAGCCTCCTCCTTCTTTTCACGTTCGCCACCCGTGGCTTGTATCATGGCACCTACCTTTGTAGATGAGATTTGAGATTCCTCAACTCTTTTCCTCCAAACCTCCCCATTCACCTCTTGCTACCACATTACCTAGAGCTGACCAACTTTAGTCTCACAGCTGCGCCGAGCTTTCTTGCGCAACTTGCTCCCATTGATGGTACCACACTTCTTGGATCATCGACAACATCAATGATCATGGCTCCGACAGCACCACCTTGGGTAAGCACTCCTTGTTCTTCCGCAGGTCTGGAAATCTAACAGAACGCAGCTTTTGGTCGCCATCAAAGCAATTCATTACGCCTATCCAGGACTGGTCCTTGGCTACTTCGTACTTGCGCTCGCGATTACGGTCTGCACCTTGCAAACAAAACGTCTTCGCGCTCAAGACCAGCATGTTCGTCGAGATGTCATTCTTGGCATCATCTTCGGCGTAACACTGTCATATGTAAGTTGCTACCGATCCTCGCTGTGTATGTCAGTGAACAAATGTGATGGAAAAACTGACAATCCGCAATAGCTTGCCGAACTCATTGTGCTGGTAGCTCAGGTCCTTTTCGGACGTCTCTATCCAAATGACGACCGCATAGTGAGCTATTCTGTCATCGCTGTCTGCCTGCGTTGCTGATCGATACTAGGTATACCTCATTGCGTCCACAATCTGCTTCGGGGCTCAATTTCTTGCGTTGACTGACAGCAAATTCCCAGTCTGGTACCCATACTATGTCACTTGGTTCCTGGGAATCCTCGTAGAGCTCACTCTTCTGGTCGTTCCCAACGTCTTCCATCCACCCCACTCGCCTTTCGACTTCACGATTATCATCCTCCAATCCTTGCGAACCTGTTTCTTCGTCATCCTACCTTCGTTATACTTCGGTTTGCGAAATGGCCAGAAGGAATATGACAACGCGGATGCTGAGCAACAATCTCTCCTCAGCAAGAAGCTTGCTAGAAAGTCACCAAGCGAAGACTCGAGCAAGAGCTATGGGGGCACTACGGACGCGAATAGCCAGGAATCCGATACTGCTGAGGCTAGTGATGCCGGCTCCGAGGATTCATGGATTGCCCGTGAGCGTGAAGCAGAGGCGAAGATTCAGAAACGCTTGCAGCAAGATGGCAATTGGTTCACTTATGCAAAGGGCTTCGCTGTGAGCATGCCCCTCAAGATCTCCATATGTACGTGCTAATATATCTACAGGTCTTCTTCCCTTATCTTTGGCCAGTCCATGACAAAACCCTGCAGTTCCGCGCCGTCCTGGTCGGATTTTGCCTCCTTGCATCGAACGCATTCAACGTCCTAGTCCCCACCTACATGGGCATTATGATCGATAGCCTGAGCAAATATGTCAATCCCGAAGCAGTGGAGAAGCCTAATGTCTGGCTCCCAGTTGTAATATACACTGTGTTGCGATTCGCTAGCGGCGGCGCAGGTATTGGCTGGCTTAAGAAATGGCTATGGATGCCAGTGGAGCAGTATTCTTACGACGCTCTCAGTACAGCTTCTCATGCACATCTCATGAGCCTTTCGTCCGATTTCCACGATAACAAGACATCATCCGACCTCACTCAAGCTGTTCACGGCGGCAGATCTGTCACAGATTTGCTGGAGACTGTCTGCTTTCAGGTTCTTCCCATGTTCATCGACCTGGCCGTAGCATTTGCATACCTTTGGTTCTACTATGGACCGTACATGGGACTCTTGATGGCTGCAACTGCGGCCACCTATCTCTACGTTACGACTAAATTATACAGTCGACGAGCTGCGAAGCGACGCGAGTACATCACAATCTATCGGAAAGAGTGGACCATTGGCCAGCAGTCACTAGATGGTTGGAACACCGCCAGCTTATTCAACATGATTCCTTACGAACAACACAGATATGCCTGTGCCGTAAAAGAGCACATGAAGTCAAAACGAGATTACGAAATGTCATCACAAGCTATCGGTGCTGCTCAGGGCTTGATACTTTCCATTGGTCTCCTTGGTGCGCTTTGGCTCGGCGTGTGGCAGGTTACGTTCAACGGCGAGAGTGTCGGAAAGTTCACAACGTTGCTGGTATACTGGGCTCAGCTACAGAGTAGGTCACATAACTTGTACTGCGACATTTCACTAACTCCAATAGGTCCCTTGGCCTTCTTTGCAACAATGTACCGCCAGATCTCGTACAGTCTCATGGATGCGGAACGACTCCTGGAACTCCTTCAAGCCAAACCTACAGTCACCGATCTGCCAAATGCGAAACCGCTGAAATTGGCAAAAGCCCTCGTCAAATTCGACCGTGTCTCGTTTGCCTATGATGAGCGTAAACCAACCTTGCAAAATGTCAGTTTTGAGGTACCTGCTGGCAAGACTGTGGCCCTTGTTGGCGAGACAGGGGGCGGAAAATCGACCATACTGAAGCTCATCGATCGCTTCTATGATGTGAAGAGTGGAAGCATTCTGATTGATGGTCAAGATGTTCGTGATGTCACACTGGAAAGGCAAGCAATTCTCTTCTACGTTCAAGGTGCCTAGTGCTAATCTGTGCTCAGCCTTCGTGCAAAAATCGGCGTTGTGCCCCAAGATCCCATGCTTTTCAACGACTCTATCATGAACAACATCCGATACGCGAGAATGTCTGCCACTGACAAAGAAGTCTATGAGGCTTGCAGAGCAGCCGCTGTTCATGATAAAATCATGTCTTTCCCTGATGGTAGGTGCCTTATCATTCGGAATGCAGAACTGTTCGCTGACTTTAACGCTCACAGGTTACAATTCCAAGGTCGGCGATCGTGGCGTGTAAGTAATGTCGGCGCAAATCTTGGAATACTGCGCTAACTGCAATCTAGGAAATTATCTGGAGGTGAAAAGCAGCGTGTCGCTATCGCTCGTGCAATCTTGAAGCAACCTGAGATCATCCTTCTCGACGAAGCTACCAGCGCTGTAGATACAGAGACTGAGCAATTGATTCAGGAAGGTTTCAGAACCCTGTGCAAGGACCGCACCACCTTCATCGTAGCGTGAGTTTATTTTCATATTTCTACGAATCTTTGCTGACCTCCTATAGCCATCGACTTTCGACTATCATGAAGGTCGATCATATCCTAGTCGTCATGAATGGCAAGATCATCGAAAAGGGTACGCATGACGAGCTTCTTCATGCCGGTGGTAAATACCATGACCTGTGGACCAAGCAGATCTTTGTAAAGCCCGTTGCTGCCACTGATCGTTCGAGATCTCGATCCTCGAGTCCAAAGAAGCGTGATGCGGCTCTCGTCAATGATCTCACCCCTCAACGTCACACCAAGGAGCTGGCAAAGGTTCTGAAGACGGCACCACATGGCGACGACTCGGGTGGTGATACCGCCTGTAAGAAGGACGTTCAGGACGCCGGGCAGGCTGAGAGCAGTGTCCACAAGCGCGAGGTAAGTTCGACGCCTGAATGATCTCTGTACCGGATTTTATGGGAAGAAGATATCTGGACGCCCCAGCCTTCACAAAATCTCGGAGTCTACGAGCACGTCTGCCGTGGGGCAAGAGAGAGTTTGCGTCTTAATGCACGCTATCAATGACCACAGTGTGGAAAATATCAATCTTGCAATGTGATAACTGTGCTTGAAGTTTCATTTCGTTGTTTCTGTTATATAGCATTGTGTCTGACTCGATACAGGGCTCGAAGCTCAAGCCAGATGCTCCTGAGTTCATTCCGAGTCAATCAACAGCCACGCCGACAGATTCTCTCGCCAAGATGAGCCCCAAGGAGGCCGCAAAGGCGCAAAAGAAACGAGAGAAGGAAGAAAAGAAGGCAGCTAGCCTTGCTAAGAAGGCCGGGAAAAATATTGCGAAGTTTGGCGCTGGTAAGTAGCTCAGAGATGGTTCGAATGAACTCATGCTTACCACAGCCAGAACTCAACTCTTCAACAGCAGATGAGCAATCTGCGTGTCCACCAAACGACCAATTGACAGAAGGCGATCTTTCCACCAACGACAAGTCGAAGCTAAAGCGCTCTCGTTACAAGAGACAATTGGTGCGAAGCGATCCACCCAATCGTGGTATCGATCAAACCGACGGCCCGCAAGATTCAGATGTCACTGCAGTCAGTTCTGGAGAGGGACAAGCTTTCCAAGGCTCTGCCGTGGTAAGCCCATCTCTTCATACCTGCTCGTAGTGTACTGAGATGAATGCAGCAACGCCGTCGGGTCTCTGCTCCAAATGACCAGCCGATCAATTCGGATGGTCGTGGCCCTCGTCGACGCAATCGTCATTGGAGACTGAGAAATCGAGCTGTTGAGACCGGAGGATCTGGTCATTTCTCTGCAAGCGCTTCTGGAGAAGCATCCATGGATGACACCCATAGCCATCCCGCCCCTCCCGTTCCATCTCCTGCATCAGGTGTGCCCCAACAGGTCAACGCAGCTCCGAGGGTCACATTTGCTCCTTCTCCCATTGGTGGTGCTGGCTCGAACTCTTGAGATTGTTTGTCGGCCCTGGACTGGTTATTTGTGTCAGGTAAGTTCATTCATTTTGCGATGGACCTAAGTATATTCTGATGGATCTCCAGGCATGCATTCATATTCGAATGATGTTTACTTAGTCAGCGTTACGACCACCCGTATATTGCTCGCTACTCCACCATTACGTCTCCTCTCGTACAATCCAATACACGTTTTATGTTCTTTTCTTCATTGTCGAAATTATCCTCCTTGTCACGAATCGGTTTCAAGGACAAAATACGGGTTTCACATCGATAGATTTGGTAGCCAGCGTTGGTCAAGGAGCATACAATATACATTGTTAGATTGATTACCGGGCAACTGGTTGAGAAAAGCTTCTCTCAAGTATGATTTTGGGGATAATGTTTGCTAGCATTAGTAGATTCTTTAGGGGATCTCAAGGGTGTAAAGAATATGAATGCATCCTGCTTCTCAATTTTGTGCCTCGAATGATTGTTGTGAAGGTTATCTAAAGACATGAGAGTGAGAGAAGAACACTCTCGAAAACCGAGTTGATGCGAGAGATTTAACACAAATCTCTTCAGAGCTGTCTTTAAGAGATCTCCAAACGCCAAAGGGATGTTAGAAGATGTATATCAGCGGCTTCATCAATTGGTCCAAAGCCTCTCCAGCCCTGTGAACATAATCATTACGACAGGTAAGATCCCCCCTCTCGAGATTGATATTATAACTCATGACAATGAGTTCAGTGGTATCATCACAGATTTCACAGGTGCGACTTTCAACAATACCACTGATAAATCAACACATGTGGACGGAGAAAGACACTGCAGTATTATCGAAAACACTGCCATTGGAATTTTGCTTCTATCCTGCGGCGCTATGAGAACTGGACTTTGACATGTGCAATTGGTATCCAGGAAAAGAGAAAGAGACGTGTCTGTCTATGTGGAGACGTATGAGAATCGTTGGTTCGGCTGTCGAAGGGAGAATCAGTTGCCGGCGCCGCGACCTGCTCCTCGGCCTGCACCGCCGCCCATCATGTTTCTTGCCCTGGAAATTTGTCAATAAGATATTTCAAAGGAGTGAATAAGGGGAACTCACATCTCAGCAATGCTAGGATCAGCCATCAAGCTCGCAAGATCCGGTCCGCCACTTCCACCAGCACCTCCAGCCCCACCACCACCAAACTGATTAGCCATCTCCCTCAATCTCGGGTTGCTCATCAAGTTATTCATCGCATCCGGATTGCTCATCAGATTCTGAGCCATGCTCGCAAACATAGGATTTTGCATAATAGCACTGAAATCCGGCATCCCACCACCGCCTGCACCACCACCACCACCACCAAACATACCCGCAAGGCTGCTCAGATCCGGCATGCCTCCAGCTCCAGCACCTGCTCCAACAGAACGATCTTCGTCGGAATCTTCGTCTCCGGCTTCGGTTTCAGCGACCCGCTTCTTAGCTGTCTCGAATCCCTTTTTCATCGCGTCAGAGCCGCCGTTGCCTTCGTACTCAATGCCTTTGCTGTATGCTTCCATGCTTCCCTTTGCATCTCCCAAGGCGAAGCGCGCGAGTCCGAGACGCGACCAGGCTTTTGTGTATTTTGGGTCAGCCTCGACGGCTGCTTCTGCATCGGCGCGGGCGGATTCGTGGTCCTTCGAGGCGGAGTAAGCGGCTGCGCGATTGGAGAGGAAGATCGGGTTTCCTGGCGTGATTGCCAAGGCTTGGGAATAGAGGTCTATGGCTGTGGGGTAGTCTTTCTTTGCCATGGCTGCATTTCCCTTTTGTTTGAGCCCTTCGGCTTCCTTCTTTTGCTCTTCGGTTATTTCTTTCTTTTCGTCCTTGGGTGAAGCGACCTTCTCACCGGCTGCATTGGTGGATGGGCCTGCCGGGGTCTTGCCTTTCAGCTTCTCGTAGACGCCGTAGATTTGGAGGAGAGTTTGGGAGTCTTTTGGAGTGCTGTCTGTAGGGTCTACTTTGAAGGATTCGGCGATGCAGGATGTTGCTACCTCGATGTTTTCACGCTCTTCGGAGGTCAAGGTGCCGTCGGTAAGGGAGGTAGTGAGGTAGTCGATTATCGACAGGGCGAGGCGTTGTTTTGTGGTTGCCATTTTGGATGAAGGGTTGTTTGTCTTCGGTGGACAACAGCGGACAAGTTGGGAGTGTGAGTGAGATTCTACACTCGAGTGGGTCGCAGAGTGATAAATGGGATATCTCTGCAAGAACGAAATACTGTGCGAGAGCGAGTGCTTGTATTGCTACTTGGGACAGCTGTCGACGACGAACACCGAAGCAGATCGAACAAACGAACAAGAAGTTGGTGGGGTTCCTTAGCGTTGTTGTCCAAAACGTGACACGGAACGGAAGAATGAGATGCCGAACGTGAAGACGTCTCTCGGTCTTACCTCTTTCCTTTAAATGAGTATTCTTGGTCCTTAGACTGGTCTTGCAGCAAGTGTCAAGACCAGGTGAATATCGACGGATCACCAACGCTCTTTGTGCCAGAGCAAGTGATGGGAATGACCCGAAAGAGGTTCTCTTCGAAAAAGGTCCGATCCAAGGATACAGTGGACAGCATATTTGACTCGGAATCTCAACAATACTTCTGATAAATACTCGAGCCATTTGTTGTTTTCGGCTTTACACTTGATTGTCACTTCCTTGGACTATCAGGCCTTGAAAACCTGTTAACTCAATTCCCAAGAAGTATTTTTTCATCTGTAAAGACTATATATATTCGAGCGTTTGAGATTCAAATGAATTGCAAATCATCTTCAAATCTATGGCAAAGGTCTCACAAGCAAAGGAATTGAGTCAGTGAAGGAAAGAATTGGGTATCATTTTTTTTCCTGTTCATCTTCTTCTATCGCCCAGCCATACTCATATATGCGTGTATCCTCCTTCTCAAGGTTCCTGAGCACCGTTAAAACCTCGCTGCTTTTGATTTACAGTCTCAGGATAAAAGGTATGCTCCACTTAGGGCCGCTGCCTCTATCTACATGCAAGTTCCACATATCCTGCGTCTCAAAAGTACACACCCCAACCCCAAACTCCCCTCATCATCATTGCTTCATCTGTACATTGTTTGTCGTATATTCCAAGTTCATATCCCGCCATCTCGAACCATGTTCATATCCCTTCCTCCCTTAGACCACATGTCTCTTGAGGATGCAGGCAGAACTGCTCGTGTGACCCAAGAGAACTCCCCTTTGCTAGTCGGTTTCTGGGTATTTGATCTTTTCAAAGTCTTTCTCGATGTTGGGTTGCCGTAGCTGGTTGTGTGGCTGGAGATTGGTGCCTTAAAGTTGAAAATTTATACGTTCGTAGCGCACAGGTGAGGATAAAGGTACACGCCTGTAACCCTGCTGTCTCAAAATTCGTTCTCGTCGTACTTGCTCGTCTCCTTGGAGTAGCACTCCGAGCGGCCAACGTTCTTGCTGTCCCTCGCTTGATGCTGGAAGAGGTGTTGGTCTTCGATTTTCTTGCAATGTGTTGCCGACGGGTTGTTGTTGGATATCCATCATGCCGTCATACCAGAATCTGTCCACCTGCCTGTGACCATGTGTCGTATTTCCAATTTGTTGGTGGGGAAGGCGAGCGAGACCAGGTAGATATCTGTGTCCCGGAAAATTCCATGGATATATTCGCTCTGGGAGACCAACGTATGCTTGTCTGACGGATTCTTCATGGTCTTCTTGGACTAGAGTCCAAATGTCGAACTCCTCGCTCATGCCCAGTGCGATGAGAACCCACCATGAAGTATTCCTAGCGTTACGCAGTTCGCCAAGCTGAATTTGGAGGTACGATTTGAGCTCGTCCCAGCTGATTGCGAGTAGATCTTCACACCAGCGCATGTAGCCTTTAAGTTGGCTCGGTTGTTGTCCTCTTCCATTCATGTACCAGTCGCCAAGTACCTTACGGAGGGTTTGGGCGGCCCATCTTCGAAGTTTCGCGCTGTGCCAGTCGTTTGGGGTGATTTCAGTGATTTCATTCTCTTTGATGCCGTCTTCCTTGCCTTCGCCTTCCTCGAGCTCATCGGCTTCCATGGAGTCATCTCCAACGATTGTTGCAGAGTCGTCGGAATCGGTGTCGTCTGAATCGATGTCGTCTGGATCGATGTCCGAATAGTCGTCTGTATTGATGTCTGAATCGCTGTCGTTTGTGTCACTGTTGTCTAAATTCATATCGCCTGAATCGATGTCTGAGTACTGGTTTGATTTGATGTCGAAATCGCTGTCGTCCAAATTGCTGTTCGCTGAAGTAGAAATGGTGATGCAGGGCAAGGAGCGTGCCCCTAACTCCAAAAGATACTCGACATTATAGATGAGAGAAACCTTTTCCTCATCTTCCTCATCTTCCTCCAAACTCTCCTCGTCATCAGTTGCGTAGAAAACCAAGATATCTCGATATTGTTCTGCCCACAATTGCGAGTATGCGATGTATTCATCATCTTTGTCTCCATCCTCAAATCCTCCTATGGGCATAGTCAGAATATTCTCAAAGCTCAGATCGCTCCAACGGTTGATATGTGTCAAGAAGACAGTTCGCCAATTGTATCTCTTGTCGGAAGACATGCTCGTGTCGTTTTTGAGCAGGTCAAACAGCTCTTGAACATCTTCTCCGAAGTCGAATGTGTTTGCACCTTTGTGGTATGCTGCAGGGTCAATTTTGTTGCGGATCTCAAGGTAGTCGATGAGTGGGGCGAAGAATGAATCGCTGTCGTCCATGTAACCGATTTTACCTCTCATCTCGTGGAGGTTTTGAAGGAACATCTCTCCTGATCGGATAGCGTCCTTCCAAGGCATCTCGCAGATCTCATCGAGATATTTTTCTGTTTGTTGTTTGGCGATTTCGCTTTTTGCAAGAGAGGCGTATGTCTTGATTGCGTTGAGAGATAGCTCCATAACGTGAGCGGCATAGTCGGCGAGGAGGTCTTGGAGTCGTGCTTTTGCGGTTTCGCTGGAAGAGTAGTGCTTGCCTTGGTATTCGTAGCTGCCGGTGTCGGAATAGTGTCGGAAGATGTGTTTGCCAATCAAACTGGCGGGCTTCTCTTTGGCGATTTTCTTGAGTTCATTGATGTGGATGGGTTTGATGGATGAGCTTGGGGCGACCTCGAGTTGGGTGTATTGGTATCGGGTTTGTTTGAATTGAACCATTTTGTCGGTGTTTTCGTTGTTTTCGTTTGAAATTATTGTTTAGAAGATTGTTTGATAGACTGTTAGTCTTATAAATTGATGTTTGAGTGAAAGTTGTCGTGATTCCGTTGACCTTTGGGGTTTGTTGGGCGTGTGAGCTTGCTTTTCGTCTCTTGTGCGTGCGATGTGGGAAGAATCAAAACTTGAGAGCGTGGGAAAGCATGATAGCAAGACAGTGACTCACAGAATTTAACCATACTATATCCAGAAGCAAAATATGTTTCTCTGGGACTGCTCCCCTGAAGCTATACTGGATATGTGGTGGGTGGTCTGTGTTCCCGCTTTCGGGCCTGGATCAGGACGACTCTCCTGTAGATCAACGGTTGAATGCTGAGTTTTGACTCATACGACGTCTTTGAGCTATTCGATCATGGGAACTTGAAGAATCTGGGGCAATTACCCTGATATTTTCCGCACAATATGGTTGGGTCCGGTTCTCTTCGTGGTGTTGCTCGGTTGGTGGTCAGGGCCTCGCTTAGCATTCTGCGTTTTCTCTCACCAACAACCTAGGGGAAAACCCCCTTGAAAATTCATTCATTGGAACCAACTTTCTCCATGTAAATCGTGGTCTCTCTCTAAAGTTATTTGGGAAATGTCTTCAGGTTGCTAATATTGAAATATTGAAATATTGAGCGTAGTAGCAAAACGGATGGGCAAAAGCGGAAAGAGAATTTCGAAGTCACGATCACGCAGCAAAATGAGAGCTCGATACAATCATTATATGATACATTTGTTTTCAGCTGTCGCCAGAGTTGGGAGGTATTCTCAGAAGGGTGGCGTGCAGCGAAGAGTGGCGTGCAGGATCTTACCCCATAGCATACAAAAGATCCTCTGATCTGATCAGATACAACGCAATCCCATATCCAGGGTCAAGATGACCTCGTGAACCTTGAGTAAAAACACCATGCGCCTATACACTTACAATTATTTCCCGCCGAAACATTTTCCCGCTATGCTGGACAATCCTGATCTCTTCCCTGCACCTCATCTGATCCTCCTGCTTTGAAAGCGAGAAGTGATCATATGTAGTCCCGGCCGCTCTTTTGCAGCTCGATAAGTCTCCATCCTCTCGTCTCAGGATTGTTGACATCTTCTGGTACTCTCGTAATACCGATAATGTATGTGACAAGTTGAACCTTGTCCTCCATACCAGCAGCCAACTCATTCGTCTTCGCATTCCTGTAGACGTGCACTTCTTGTGTCCGGCAGGACACGAGGAAGATTGGAATATCCCCAGGCTCGAGGATCTTCGCAACTTGAATTTCAACGTGTCTGATATCAAGGATACGGCCATCTGACTTCAAGCCAGCCGTGGTGTATTGCTTCGATAGGGCATCGTAGACCTGGAATTGAGCAGCCGAGAGCCAGAGTTTCAGTGTCTCGGTATCACCTTTGACGTATGCGTCGAGAACTTCGGGGAGGATATATTCGCGCAGTTCGCGGAGGAAAGGCTCCATCTGGAAAGACGGATCCATTTCCCTGAATTTCTTGATGACCATGGCAGTTTCATTCTCAGCGAAGAAACCAGCGACTCGGTCGGAGATGCTTCGTGCGGTGGAGATGAAGGGGTTTTCGGATTCGTTATAGCTCGATTTAAGGGAGAAGAGAGATTGCATGACTTTGTTGGAGTCGCGGAAGTCTCGCCATGATTCTTTCCATGCTGCATCTTTGTGAAGAGTGACGTTTGTACCAGCGCTATTGAGAGTCAGTAACGATCAAATCAGAATCTCGAGATCAGCTTACAGTGGATCTTCCTGTGCGACTTCTGCTCTCTTGCCGCCATGGCCTAATCTCTCTGCCTCCTCCTTCTCCCAGAGCTCCCTCCTCTTTCTTCGCTCCTCCTTCTCAACCCAGCCTCCATATCTTGAACTGCTACCATCGTCGATAACATTTTTGACATTCTTGTAGGCCTCTGTCTCTCGAATAGGTCTTGTTCCCTTTTCAATTACGCTTGCGGTTGCGTTTGTGGCAATTCGGGCGGCTTTCACAACAGGTGTCTCCCAGGTCCATGCAGCACCTTTGCCAACAGCTCCAGCAGTACCCTTCAAGACCTTGGCAGTAGTGGAAGAAACTGCGCCAGCTGACTTCTCGTATGCTTCTCTTGCTCGCCTGACGGACTCGTTCTCTGTGAATTGCTGGGCACCCGAGGCGAGAGCCTTGGTAGACTCGTTCCACTCTTTAGATTGCTTGAATTCGCTCTGCAGAGTCTCGGTGAAGACTTGCCATGGCGACTTGTCTCCGTGTGGTGGTGGGGGCGGAGGTGCCTCTTTTTCCTTCTCTTCCTTCTTGCCCTCGCCGTTCTCCTCCTTTTCCTCCCCAGTCGCAGAATCCGAGTTCTCACCGGAAGCCTTTTTCGCAGTGTCTTCTTCCGCGGCAGGCTCTTCCTTCGGAGCAGATTTGGCCTCCTTCTCTTGTCCTAAACGCGGGCCTTGATGGAAGCTTCTGGAGGTTGCGGGTCCAAAACCTATCCTGACTTCATTTGAGAGGAATTTCGACCTTAAAGGAGTCGGCCGTAATAATGTAGAGGATTGTGATGGATAAATTGAAAAGGAGTGCAGGTTCGAGGCTTCGATGTGTTGAAATAATTGTTTGTAGACTGCAGTCTTCCCAACGGAGGGTCTCAATGCTGGCGTGAGCTGTGCATTGAGTGATACTCTCGTCGCAGCATTTCGTAGATTGTTCATTTCTACGACTTTGACGAATCTCCAGAGTCTGCAGAAAAATGTGTCGACAAACAAAATGAAAAGCTTGTCGACTGGGAGATTGAACGCAAGAAAGCAAAAGCCGCTGCGAAGTTCGACGGTCTTCTGGATAATTTTCGCCGATCGCCCAAATTTACAGGGATCTGATGTTTTTCCGGTCCCGGGCTTGGCATCAACTTTTCGACTTCGATTCCAGAACACAACCGCGAATTGTCCCCCACGACTTGGGACCTTCACAGCAGCCATGAGTCGAACAGCATCGAGGCGCCTGTTGGCTCAATCGCCTATTACACTCCTTTCAGAACTCACTCCAAGCTACAGACTGCCATCCCGATGTCTGCGATCATTCTCCACCACTCCTCGAAGACGAGCAGACGATGACAAGTCAAAGCCAGTCCCGTTCACTAGTGCGGCATTCAAACCTCGAACCCAAGCACCCACACCACCTCGAAGCTCGCCATCTCTGAATCCAAAGGCCGCCAGCTCAGGCATGAACGTCCTTTCAGACCTCCTCAAATCGTCCGTCTTCGAGCAAAATCAAGCATCCCGCAGACAGAGCAAACTTCTCAACACCAACTTCTCTTCAGATGGCAGTAGTAGTGGATTACTTGGACAATCGGGCGAGCCTGGCTTAGAAACAAGCTGGCAGCTACATATCTATGCGACGAGACATAATGTGCATATCACTGTTGTACGACCTCCAGGATGGGTTCATCCTCAGACTGGAAGGAGATATCCTAAGGCACCGCATAATAATCGCACTGTGGCATTGTCTTTGGCAGCTGGGAATTTGGGTTTCAGAAAGTCGGGACGGAAACATTATGATTCGGCTTTTCAATTGGCGTCGTATGTTATGGGACGGATGCAAGAGTCTGGAATGAATGCTTGGATTGGAACGTTGGAGGTGTATCTGAGAGGATTTGGAGCTGGACGAGAGGCGGTCACGAAGGCATTGCTCGGAAGTGAGGGAAGATTCTTGAGAGGGAAGGTAATCAAGGTTTCTGATGCTACGAGGTTGAAGTTTGGTGGAACGAGAAGTAAGAAACCAAGACGTCTTGGTTAGAGAGTTGCATACTAGGTGGATATCTAGGACGAGTCGCTGCATGTTGGGAAAGCATTGTATCATTCTGTACAATAATCAGGAGTTCCTTCCGTATGGTATCATCCAAAAGCCTAACGCCATGAAAGCATGATGCTACCCGTCCCGCTGAAAATGCTTCATCAAACTCAGTCATCCGGACAATCGCACGAAGATCTGCCCTTTTTCGTTGGTGCTCTCTCAGCTGGAGGAACGACTCTTCCTGATGTGTCCCTTACAGGGGCTTTGCCTTTGCCTTTACCACTTCCGCCTTGTCTTCTCTCTTCTTCGCTGTCCCATTGGTCGTCATTGTAATCCATGCTTCGTCTTTGGTGACTCGAGTCCATATTGCTTAACATCCTGGACCGTTCGTGGGACCTATCATGCTCATCCTCGTCTACCAGCTCTCCATCCGCAGTCTCGAAGTCGGGAGGCGCAATCCATTCTCTGGGTACGACGCATGGCAGGGCAACACCAATACTCGCAGCTCTATTCAACCATGCCGGTCCAGCTCTTCCTGTGAGCCTCTCGCAGAGGTATGCTGTGAAGTGGTTGCAGTTCTTGGTAAGAAGATTATAAGACGTTCCTTGGAAGGCGTCTGAGGCTTCTTTGATAATGGCGTCGATTTCGTTTTGGGGTGAAACAGTGAAGCCGTGTAGGATTTCGCATTTAAATGTCCCTCCTGGTGGAACAGTCTTCGGAGGTGTAAAGTATACGCCGGTCATGCCACGCTTATCGTGTCCTCCATATGCGTATTCTCGATTGTTGATAACGACACCAGAGTGTAGGAGTGATGTACCAACAGTCCAGAGTATTGAAGCTAGTCTGCCGGGCTTGAAGCAAGCATTGTCAGCCAGAGAATTCTCTCATGTAGCCAACTGAAAAGTGATAGCCGTTAGAGCACGAGACCACTTACCGGTAACAAGTCGTACACATTGATGACTATCTCGGTCTTCTGGAGCGAGAGCGTCGAGCGGTGGTTAGCGCTTCTTCTGGAGTTCTTTTTTGAAGACATCGCGTTAATTTGGTGAAAAGAATGTATGAATTCAGGTCATGCAGCTTCTGCATGTCATGTTCTACGAGAGGAAGACCATTGTGCGACTCCTCACCTAAGAACTGCCCAGACTGCCTTGTGAAGTGCTGGGCCGACGTCCACTAGCAGCCCGTAAGGCAACAAGGCAACTAGGCCACCACACATTCCTACCAAAAATTCGAACTTGCAAAATTCACCACTGCGAGTCCACTATGATTCGTCGCACGCAGAGAGAGACTTAACACTCTCTCTCACGCACAAGGCTGTCCACCACGTCGCTCCCCCTCGGTGCCCCGCGCATCTTCTCTTCGTTCTCCCTCACTTTTCAAAGGTCAGCAGCAAGAACTGCGACCCAAAATCAGAGCCTGCTTAGCTGCACGGTCTTTTTCAACACAACACGATCCTACGCAAAAAAGGAGAAGATGCCTCCCAAGAAAGCCGCCAAGGAGGAGAAGGTCCTGCTGGGAAGGCCTGGCAATAACCTGAAGAGTGGAATTGTATGCTTTGCCGTCAACATTTGCGGATTTTTGCTAACATTTTCAGGTCGGTCTTGCAAACGTTGGTAAATCAACGCTCTTCCAAGCTATCACCAAATGCCACCTTGGTAACCCTGCCGTAAGTCAAAAATTTCAAGCTCGAGTGTGCGATATCTGACCACCTACAGAACTTTCCCTTCGCGACCATCGACCCAGAAGAATCCCGTGTCATCGTACCTGACGAGAGATACGACTGGCTTTGCGAAAAATACAACCCCAAATCCCGAGTTCCTGCACATCTCACCATCTATGATATTGCTGGTCTAACCCGAGGTGCTTCTACTGGAGCTGGTCTTGGAAACGCATTCTTGTCGCACATTCGTGCCGTCGATGCTATTTTCCAAGTCGTACGATGTTTCGACGATGCTGAGATTATCCACATTGAAGGAGATGTCGACCCAGTTCGAGATCTGCAGATCATCAGCGAGGAGTTGCGAATCAAGGATATCGAGTTTACCGAGAAGGCGCTCGAGGCCTCGAAGAAGCTTACTCGGAGAGGTGGTCAGAGTCTTGAGATGAAGAAGTTGAAGGAGGAAGAGGCTTGCATTGAGAAGGTGCTTGCTCTTCTTCAAGGTGGGGGTGATGTCCGAAAGGGTGATTGGAGTCCAAAAGAGGTATTTTCACATTTTTCTTCAGAAACACCCGATACCCTTATGATGATACAAGGCCAGGAGGCCTATAATCCCAGCTCGTCGAATGCCTCACTTTAAACGCAGAGAGCATTATGAGATACGAAACACGTTCTGATCTACTTCCACATTACACGTCGTCTGAGAACCTGTCACCAGCAGATGCTAATAGAAATTGCTTCTAGGTCGAGTTCATTAACCCCTTGTTCCTCCTGACCGCCAAGCCAGTCGTCTACCTCATCAACCTCTCAGAAAAGGACTACATCCGAAAGAAGAACAAGCATCTCGGCAGAATCATGGAATGGATCAAGGAGAACGCTGCTGGCGACCCTATCCTTCCCATCTCTATCTGTCTCGAGGAACGTCTTACCCGCTTCGAGACCGAGGACGAAGTTAAGAAGGAGTTGAAGGAACTCGGCGTTGACTCTGCTCTTCCTAAGCTCATCACTACCATGCGCAAAGTCTTGAACTTGGGCAGCTTCTTCACAACCGGTACTGATGAAGTCCGACAATGGACAATCAGAAATGGCACCAAGGCTCCGCAAGCTGCAGGTGTCATCCACGGTGATTTCGAGAAGACGTTCATTCAGTGTATCGTGTACAATTACTCAGTGCTGAAGGAGCTCGGTGATGAATCCGAAGTCAAGGCTAAGGGCAAGATCCTGACCAAAGGAAAGGATTATGTCGTCGAAGATGGGTAAGTTCTCACACATCTCAATATTCTATTACTCCTTGAAACGTAGCGCTTACTATGAATAGTGACATTATCCTAATTAAAGCTGGAGCTGCCAAGGGATAGAGAATTAATATCATGAAATGAAATCAACCTTGGAAGCAACTTTTCCCTCCACTCGGCCTGATTATTCCCACCATCCCCAAGCGGGTGATATGTGCAAGCAATGGCGTCCACCAAGGAAGGATACTCGTTCAGAGACCTCCGGCAGAGGTCAGTTTGATGGCCTTTATCCGTCCATCAACATCCTCTATGCCATCGCATTGAGCAACGTTCTACTGCTCGGTCTGCTTTTTGTACATTCTTAGTTTGCCAATGTTTGAGTCTAAGCTGGAGATTGGGAGCATATTGCACCTCTTCTCAATGCCCAGCCCAGAATTGACATCTACCTGTGCTTGCATTTGATTCATCCAGCAAACTAGAACTTACTCCATCAGAAATTACCTTTCATAAGCCCTTATCCCGCCTCAAGTAAGTTGACGTTATGCCCTCCTACAGATCTCAAAACTTGTGTTTCAGCCAATGCAACAAGTCTGACTTGGGAGGAACTCATGAAGATGCCCGTCACCGTAAACAGTCGCAATCTCCCATTCATATACAAGATCCATGAAATCTTCGCAAGTCCATTTGCTCGTTGTCAGATGTTCCTTCAGTGCAATAATTGCGAGACAGACAACGACTGTAACATCTTTGAACTCAAGGGTTTCTGCTCTCGGTTTGTGGGGAAACTTGAAGTTTTCGCCTCCAATATTTCCCTTGAGCTCTGATCTACATCGGTCCGCTGCGTCGTAAATGCGACCTAGAGCAGGCTCAAGTCTCTACAAGACCATAATCGAGGAAAGTAACATTTATACACTCTTGTCTCTGATCAAGTGGATTATGTCGACCTTGACCAGTATAGATAGAACACTTACCCTTGATCCAAAGGATGTATTGCCCCTGATGTCCACGCAATTGGTCATTGCTAGCGACAACGATCCGGTATTCTTGCAAAGGCGGCCATGGGACCACGATCTGAAGATATACCAAGACGACCCAACCTTGAAGACGAATGACTCGCGGCCAGGTTCGCGCACACAACTCAGAAGTACTCTAGGGAAGGAGACCTCAATCCCTTTTGGCGATACTGGCCAATGAGGTGCGAATGATGCATCATCACGTTCGCATCTAGCAAAGTCCATGGCGCTCAAGTGAGACCAGTCTTGGTGAGCTTTCTACCTTGAGAGAAGATGATACCCTGATCCAAGGTCATTTGTTGGTACACTTTCTCCATCCGATCTTCATGAGATGAAAGCTGAGTTATGGACTTGATATCAATCCCTACAAGCGTGGCAATGCAAATAGCCTTCGTCCGACTCGACAGTAAGACTTCTCCGTTCAACACTATGATGTAGGAGTATGAGTTGACTCTCACTGCCGACTGCCACCGTCGGTCGATTTCTTATGCTCTTGTAATCAGGACTGAGATCCGAAAAGAAGATGTTGTTTTCTATGAGTTAAGTGACTCTGAAGTGTGGACTGGCATTTTATGTAAAGAAGACTGGGCATCTTGGAATCCAAAACGCTTCGGATATGACAAGAATGGGCCCCGATCGTACTCTTGAGACGCAACGTAAGGTATCGGGAAATGTGGAAGAAGGCGTTGTCGCGGCACTGGCGCCATCTCCATCCTGAGCGTGTTCCGATACAGAATCAGATTTAGGTTTGGATGTCGGTCAAAGTTTGGAATTGTCAATGCACAACAGTGTGCTATGTTTTGATAAACACTCTCCATGCATCTCGATGAGAGAGCTGCATTGATACCTTGTAGCCTAAATCGTATCCGGATTGGGAGGACTTTCTACCCCTCCATTCACCATGCATGAGCTCCTAGCTCCGCCTCCCTTCCTGGCCGCGAGGATGGCAACAATCGCTGCACATTTGTGAGAGACGCAACACGATTAATTATTCAAAATCGGGTTAATTAAGTGCTGTTACGAGAGTCGTTAAGATTGAAACTTAAAAAGTGTCTGAAGAGTGGTGGTCGGAAAAACGAGAATCCAGACCGGCGGTCAGCGTTGCCAACCTCGTCCTGCCGTGCTTTCACTTCTCAGAATCACCATTTTGCAGACAGCCTCGTCCTGCAAATACCAGCTTCTGGTCGTTTGTGACGTGTTCGAAATCCTGCTGCATATACTTTCCTGTTCTCTGCATGTTTAACGGTAAGGCTACCATCTAGCAAGATACTTGAACTCTTCACTTCGTGAATTTCTGCACTATTTTAGATAAAGTAGACACTTTCGCATACTTTCTCGAATACGACCACTATCTGACTCCGAGAACACCCCAGTTACAATGAGTGACCCAGACTACCCATGGAGGAGGGACGTAGAGTTTTCGGCCAAACCGAAATCTGTCGACGACAAGACTCGCAAGAAATTGCAAAAAGCCTCAATTACAAGAAGACAGCGGGACTGAACCCGAGGAAACAGCCAATTTGGATAAAAGCGACGATGGAATAGAGGCTTTAATTACGGGTGAAAGTTTGACGTCAGTAAATGGTGTTGAGATGGAAGTGTCCAACAACGTTTAAAATGACAATGACTAGAAGAATGATCGTGATCAGACCGAGGATAATGTTGCAAATGCTAATCCTGGCGATGGTGATTTCGAATTAGTAGTTCACGACCAAGAAGAAAATGGCGATGATGATACTGAGATAGATAAAGGAGACGAAAGTGAACAAAGGGATGAAGACGCAGACGAGAAGGAGAAGGAAACTGAAGAAAAAGATGAGAAGTCCGACGACGAAGACGACAACGAGCATCAAATCCCGCAACGAGGCATGTCCTACACCATCAAAATGGTCTACGAAGACCCAGAAATATGCAAACGCCACACAAACTGGCTCGATGAACCCCCAATCGAGCACGACGCTCCCATCGAATGGGCACCCGAAACCTTGCGTCACGCAATCCTTCTGCAATACAGAAAAGCGCATCGCGGCCGCACCGATATGTCGCTCTCAACAGTCATCATCAGAAGTCCCATACTGAAGCAAATCCTGGAGGACTTGGACATTGATTCTTTTCCAAATACAGAAGAGGGGTTGGAGATTAGTGCACCGTTTTATGGACTTGTCTATGCGTATGATGATTTGAAGAAGATTGCGGAGGAGAAGAGGGAGACGATTCGATGGACTGATGCATTACTTTTGCGAAGAATGTTGGAGAAGGAACTTGCGATGGTTTATAAGGCTCATGCTGTTTGTGTTGAGTGGAAAAGGGTAATGTTTGACAGTCTGTGGACTATTTTCAAGCCAAAACTTGGATATGCACCAAAGTTGATGGCGATGACACACTTGTTTGGTTGGAAGAAAAGGGTGAGTATTACAGTGTATATGGAGCATCGAGCTTCACCATCAAGGGCGCATTTGTGGATTGGGATGGAATCAAATTTGGTAGGGTCAAAAGAATTCTTGCGACGTATGAATACAAGGGAGAGAAAAGTATCACAAGTCTTCTGGCGTTTCCAGTAGAGTATTATGAGCATTGTGATGAGATCAAAGAAGCTCTTATAGTTTGAGGTAAAATTTTCGTGGCCCTCAGAGGATTTCAGTACAAGCACTACAAGGGGATCGCAGATGAGATCGTACATGCGAGCTCGTGGTTGTCTACCTACAAACGAGTCATAAGTCCCTCCTCAAATCTTACACCTGATTCGAGTTAACTGGTCCTGCAGATCGACAACCGCATCATCATAGATACGGCATCCTTCTGCACCTTCAATAGGTCTCATGCGTGGAGCTTGAGCCTTTGACTGATGCAAAAGACTAATTAGATTCTGAGGAAGGTAAGTCCTTGATCTCAAAAAGAAACTCAACGCAGATCAAGACACATATTAACAGAGCTAGAAATTGTCAAAGAGATGTTAGAAGATGACGAATGCCTTCTGGCTTGTTCACTTGTCTTGCGTGGGTACTCATTAAAAACAAAAGCTTGGGGTGAGGATCGAAATGCAATCTTTTATTAAATGATACTCATCTCGGATAAACAGCCTACTTCCATGTGGACTCAGTCTCAGATATAACCTGGGACGAACGAGAATTCGAAAGCCTGAGGCTTCCGGGAGATTACAAAGAGCTTATTTTCTCGTTTGTCGAGAGCCAGGTCGCAACTAAAGGAGGAACATTTGACGATATTATCGCTGGAAAAGGTTCGTTGGCTACTTTAGCAATGTATGAAGAACTAGCTAACCCCACGCAAGGACGCGGCATGATCATGCTCCTAACAGGACCAGTAGGCGTAGGCAAGACCTTGACAGCAGAAGCTGGTACAGACCCTCCAAGCCCGTTACCTAGCAACAGAAGCTAACTTCCACCTTAGTTGCTGAGAACCTCAAAGCCCCGCTTTACTCTATCAGCGCCGGCCAAATTGGAACCGACGTTCATAGCGTAGAAGAACATCTATCGCGATTCCTTGAGCTTGCAACGAAATGGAACGCGATACTGCTCTTAGACGAGGCTCGTATTTTCTTGGAAAAACGCTCGGCGGATAATCTGGAAAGGAATGGTCTTGTTGCAAGTAAGTCTCGCTGAATGCCACATCGTGATCGAAGCTCGAGGGCTGGTCATATCTTCGCAGTTTTTCTGAGACTCCTTGAATATTACGAGGGAGTCCTGTTCTTGACCACGAACAGAGTAGCTTCATTTGATAGCGCCTTTCGCTCTCGAATACACATAGCGATCAACTACCCCGAGCTCGATTTTGAGGCCATGAAAGCTGTTTGGCAGATTTCATTGGCATTGCAAATAAGAGTGTCGGCAAGGAAGGCGATGATGCGCATGAAGAATCGGGTATCAGTGACAAAGATCTTGAATACTTGGCATCGAAGGAGATGAATGGCCGTCAGATCAAGAATATTCTGAAGTCAGCTCAGCTTTTGGCAAGTCGAAGTGGCAAGCAATTGGCATTGTCCCATATTGAGACAGTACTCAGAGTATCAAATGAGGGGGAAACATGGTAGGACTGGCAAGGTTCAACAACATTGAAACATATCACCCACTTGGGGAGATGGTAGGGAGAGGCACAGAGGAGACTTCTGGAGACTTCTTTAGTAGTGACCCTGAGGGTTGTCCAACTTCTCTTCAATTCTCGGTGGGCCCATAGTTGAAAATCATTCCGATTCTACTCGCCAACCGGTCTACTTCTTCAACATAGCTCCCACCGCCGCTGGCATGATAGCTCCCTCCTCAGGTGTATTCTTGCTCTTGAAATCGTCAATCATCTGCTCAAACGTAACCCACTCAACGCCCTCATGCTTGTTGATATGGTCAATGATCCTGTTCCTACCGTCAGCTTCCCCTTCTCTGCCTCATACCAGGAAACATACCTCTGATGCATCTTCAAAACATGCGGCCTCCCCGAAACATCCGGATGAATCGTCATCGGAAAACAAAACTCCTCATAATTCTCATAAAAATAATCAAAATGATCCATCCACAGCTGCTCCACAACCTTAGGATCAACCCACCCATGACTATTCGGCGCAGTCTTGATAAACATCATCGGCGGTAAATCATCAATATACCAACTCGCCGGGATCTCTACAAGTCCTGTTGGTTTCCCTTTAATAAGAGGTTTCATCCATTCCTCAGCTTTCTTCTTGTAATCGATTTTCGTCCATTCGTCGCCGATGCGGAGCCAGTACATCTGCGCGTCGTCATGGCTCATGCTATGATCATACTCAATCCCATAACTCAACAGAAGTTCAGCTCCCTCCTTTGAAGTCTCCCACCATGGAGCAACGGAGCCGCGGGGAGGCTTGCCGCAGAATTCAGTGAGCATTTTGTAGGTTTTGTCGAGGACGTCGCGTTGTTGCTCGAGGGTCATGTCGGCGGGGTTTTCGTGGGAGTAGCCGTGCAGACCAATTTCGTGGCCAGAGTCGCGAATCAGAGCGCATTCTTCGGGGAAGGTGTCGAGGGAGTGGCCGGGGATGAACCAGGTTCCTTTTATGGAGTTCTTTTCGAAAAGTTTGAGGAGGCGGCGGACGCCGATTGTGCCTGCCCAGAGACCTGGAGGGTGTCAGATAGTGGCATAGCTTGGGTGATGTAAGGAGGTTGACGGAGGGGAGCTCGGGAGGTGATGGGGAAAGTCGGATTGAGAAGAACAAACCTCGACTGATGTCGCTGGACGAGTCCTCTCCGCCATAGCTTCCTAGCCAGCCAGCAACGGCATCAATGTCGATGCCATAACCGACGAGGACTTTCTTGCCCATTGTGACGGAGGTCGACTGAGATTGATATAGAAGCAAGGAGGAGAACGAGGGTAACAGAGGAAAAGAGAGGAAGAGAGACGACAGATAGCTTTATGGAGGGAGGTCCAAGAGCAATGAAGTAGCTAGGAGATAAGAAGAGCTTGAACAACTTAAATGTAGTGAGGGGCAGCTCCCTATATCTAGTACCTGGATAGCGGGGGGATCGTCATACACAGTGTAGCTCTAGGAGTGGGGAGCTCCAATAGTGGGGGATTGGGTACCAAAGATGGCTTGACGTTGTGTCGATATCGGCGTGTGCTGATAAGCCAGCCCCTTATTGTCGCTGAGAGTAAATTATAGAGACGTGTAAAGTATAGCATAATGTTTTCTTAGTTACACTTTTAGATAGAGGATTGGTGGATTTAAAGAAGAACGAGATGTTCCGGGATGTGTCCGGGGTGGATTAATCGTCGAAAAATATATGATGGTGCTTAAAAGCTTGCATTTGCTGCTGCAAATGTTCGTCTGCGCTCGACGAGGAAGAATATGACAAGGCTGGGCAGTCAGAGGAAGATTCTTGGAGTCAATTGTTCAGCGTGACTCGTACATTTCGTCCTTCGATGTTGCAAAAAAACATCGAGACGTTGAAGATAACAAAATGCTGACTCATCAACCTTCTTGATAACAGTTTGCCATGAACGGATCCCTGTCGATACTAGGGTCCGCTCACATGCTGGAGTCGTCAAAGAGCGCTTCTGGTCGCTTGAGAACATCAGGTACGGAAGTACGAGGCCAATTCAGGCCCCCATTTGATAGAGCTCCCATACCTGCAACCCCTCGAGTTCTACAACATCGTCAAATAAATCCGCGACTACAACCATACCAGCGCCCTGGAACACCAATGATCTACTAGTTCAGTGCCCCGCTGGCCATTTCCCTTCTTCCCGTCAACATATCCGGCAAGCTTGCAATCATCAGGATCCTTGGACTTCTGTGTAGCAGGTTGTCCTGCCGTACAGTTTGTTCATGCGCCGCGCGAATGTCGAATGAATGCAACCCTTAAATCCATTCCTGTGTGCTTTCTTCAAGAGCGCTCTGCCGTCGCAGTGTACGCCCGTTCATCACCATGTAGGCTTCCCGGGCTATACAGCTTGCGCCGAGTCCTCTATCAAGTCTGACAACATCTCTAGATTCTGCTTGTCCCCACTACCGAAGTCCTCCTTACCTCCCGCGATCGTGAGTCTGGCGTCCTTTATGCAGATCTCGCAGGATCAGAAGAATTCCTTGGAAGCCATGTTCTGCGAGTACCAGCCAACCATACCACGGCGGGAGGGAAGGATGCCCCAAATATGCGAGAGAATAGAGGGAAGGCGAAACAATACACGACCCTTAATGGCAGAACGGTAGTAGTGAAGGATGCGTACGTGTATAGCAATAAAGGTGGGTCGGTGGTCTGATGGAGGAAAGGAGAGGTGCTGACTGTCTATAGGATTTAAGACTCTCAATCAGGCACAACTTCTGACAGATACATTATGGTATCCGGACTCTCTTGAACCGCGCCAATGGCTCGTATACTATATCTCGAGGCCTTTGGTAGGCATATACGACGAAGCCAAGATCCCGTTAGCTATTCTCCCGACGGGCACGTCAAATGGAAGGCCAGCTGTACCTCCGCGAACATCGTCCTTGGATATGGGGTCCAGCAGCTTGCCCAAGAAGAAGGATATCAAGAGTTTCAATGACTTATTGAACAATTTCCCGATGATTGCGAGGCAGATGCAACCTGGTTTAGAGAAGCTATTCAAGGAATTCACAGTGGTCTTCGACAAGCCTCTACCGCCTCCTCCTTCTGCTGCGGTAATTCCAGATCCAGTTCCAGATGGGCCTATAGCTACAGCGATGAAGAAAGCGCGCTCGAACAGTACGAGTTCTGTACCCATCACTAGACCGAACGGACATGCAGAGCGCTTAGCGATTGAGAACTTCTTCGCGGAGGATGACGAGGATGTTATGCGAGGGGCCTTGGAGACAGCAGTCACTACTGCGATCGATCTTTTCCAGATGGTGGACAAGCAGCAATTATCACTTCTAGGTGCTACAACCGACCTTACTGGACCTGTCGTTGAGCGCTTGATCGAGCGATATGTGACTGAGCAAGTTCACGACCAGATTCTGTATCCAAGGCTATGTGCTATGAAACGGGCAGAGGATCTGGAACTGGAGTCGAAAATACGGCAAATGGAATTCGTCGATATCTCACAAGTCGGAATCATTATTCAAGGTGGTCAGAGAGGGAAGCACGAATTGACATTAAGGCTCGGTCGTGCTGTTGAGGAATTTCGGAAATTGGGCGTGGCTGGTAGTCCCCAGCAGATGATGGACATTCTGCTTTTGACGCTAAAAACGGTCACGCAACTCACAGACGTGCCCAAAGAGACCTTGAATGGAGAAGCTCCATCAAGCGAGAAGGTCGCCCCAGTCCTCACTATCAACGCAGATACCTTGGTATCATTACTCTTGATTGTGGTGATAAGGGCACAGGTTCGATATCTCCAAGCGCGGTTGTTGTACATGCGCCACTTCATATTCATCGACGATGTTGAGAGTGGAGAGATGGGCTATGCTTTAAGTACGTTTGAGGCTGTGCTCTCATACCTAGCACGAGACTCTGGAGGCCTGCGCAAAGCTTCTCGAAGGAACAACAAGCTTTGGCAGGCGACCAAAAAGGGCGAAATTAAAGAAATGGCAAAGATCATGGAGCCGGACGTAGAGCACTCGGATGATGATGACGACAACGAGGCTATTATTGATGAAGTCATTGATGAAAATACACCTTGGAGCTCGTCTAACGGATGGCACTCTAGAAGAGGATCCACCAGGTCGAACAGATCAGGCAAGAGTAGATTATCGCAGGCATCTACACTTACCCACGTTTTCCCGTGGCAGAATCACCACGATGACGATGAGGAAGAACGTCTACCTCCGTTACGAAGGCCGAAACAAGTCACGATGGATACAAGAAGTATGTCCAGTGGGTCAGAAGTATCCTACCGCTCGCGAGCAACCACCATCGACTCCATGGGCAGTGGCATCGAAGGAGATACCTCGATTGAACGTCTTTGTCAGACTGAGGACTCATCTGGAGAGTCTGTACCGATGATGGCCATCCAGAATGAGCGACCAGAATCACTCAAGTATTTACTGTCACTGCGCCAATATTACCCGCTAGAATCAATCCTGGAGGACTGCAACAACGAAGGCACCACTCTCCTAAGCGCAGCCGTGCAGCTTGGCCACACTGAGTTGATCGATATCATCCTCGATTTCGTCTACCGGGCTCAGTCCGAGGCAATAGTTATCGAATACCTTTCGAAACAAGATATCAGAGGTCGTAGTGTTGCTCACTACCTTTTCAACGCCCCAACACTAATTCCGAGAGTTGGTCGACTGTTACCATGGAGACAGAAAGATCGCAATGGTCAAACGCCCCTTTTCGCCTTGTGTCGTTCCTACGATCATGGTAACTACAGAGCAATGGTGGAAGCTGGCATAGCGTCTGCTGCAGCTTCTCAGGGTGATGGTCAGCCATTACACCTTGACGACCACGTGGACAGCAAGGGCAATACTCTCCTACACATTGTCAATGACCCTCAAGTCGCGTTGAGAATCCTGCTTCAATGCGACTCCGATGTCAATGCTACCAATGACAAGAAGTTCACGGCTTTGATGGTTGCTAGCAAGTATGGGCGAATAGAAATGGTTCGCGCCTTATTTGGGGATCCGAGAGTCGATTTCTTCGCTAAAGAGCTTCGAGGTCTCACTGCTGTGGAATTGGCGAAGGATGACGAAGTACGGAACAGGATTGATGATTTGATTTTGTTTGCCGGTCAAGCTGCTGCTGATGGACGAATCACATCTGTGGTGCGATCATTCTTCGTCGAAGATGCAACGATAAGACTTGTGGTAAAATCGGGAGCACCTTCAGCGAATCAAAGCTATACTGTAACGACATGTAGACGGTCTCTTGCTGACTTCGAGCACCTCGCAAAGCTACTAGCGGTCGAGAACCCCGCCTCGTGGTTGCCCTCCATCTCCGGCATGCGATCTCCGTTTCAGCTCCCATCAAAGCCATCGAGAGCTGTCCTCAGGGATATTCAAATTCGATTGGACCAATTTCTCAAAATCCTTCTGGCGCACACGACATTTTCGACCCACGAAATGCTTTGGGAATTCTTCCTCGTCCCGGACATTCAAGCTGACATGATGGAGCAGCGCAGCAAAGCGAAGGCCGAAGCCAGGGCTGACAATGTGAGAGATGAGTATGAGCCAATTGAAGATATTCGTGACGTTGAGCAATTTGTCGACCACGCCAGAGACATGGTCCGAAGCGTCAATTACTCAACCAAGAGTGTTGCACGCAGGGCCAATATGGTGCGGTCTGCTACCACCGGTAAGACGGACACTCACCTTCCCCTTTCAACAACTGACGTTCCCAGATCTCTATGACGCATACAATATAGCATCGCGCGCCCTCTCAACCCTCGAATGTCTCCCATCAACCCACCTTTCCGCCTTAGAAGCCTACGTCGCCACCCTGCGCCCCTCCTCCTCCTCCCCCTACGCCAACTTCCACTCCCAAATTCTCTCAATACACAGCACGATAATCGCCATGCTCCTCTCCCTTTCCCGTCCCACTTCCCTCATCTCTTCCATCTCAACATCCCGCAAATCAATAGAAAGAAACTACAACTCCCTTTCCCGCTCCACACGCTGGCCCCTCGGACTCCTAGATGAAACTCGTCAACGTCTAAACGAGGAAAAAGAAGATAAAGTGAAAAGGGCACGAGAAGAAGCAGATGGGTTGGCCAAGGAGTTGAGGTATACGCAGCAGGTTGTTGCGGCGGAGTTGGCGGGGTGGCAGGATTTACATGAACGTATGGGGCGGAGGGCGATTAGGGATTTGGTTAGGGGGCAGTTGGTTAGGGAGAGGACTGTTTTGGAGGGGATGAGGAGGGCGGTTAGGAGGTTGAAGGTGCAGCCTGTGGTGGATTTCCGACCGAGTTCGGTCGAGGAAGTTGTTGAAGCTGAGAATAGTGGGGTAATTGCTGATGTTAATGAAGGTATTGTCGAGGAGCCTGTCGTGGATGTGGATGCTGTTCAAGAGAGCTAATTGAGACGGGGAAGGATGAGGGGGAGGGAGATGGATTGGATGTGTGTATATGACTGTTGGATACGATACGATAGACTGCTGGCGTGCCTGGATTCTTGACAGATTCATGATGAAAAGGACGGCGTTTGAGCGACCGGTATACTTTCATGGTGGGATGGAGGACTTCTGTTTTTCCGAATTATGATAATTGAGCGTTGCATAGCGCTGCACATAAAATACCTTCCGTGACGCTCGAATTGTGTTTCATTTTCGCGTGTAATGGCGCAAGAGGCGGCCCATGATTCCAAAATCTCGAGTCGAGTGACTCCTCTCCTTCATCTTGATTCTTGCGGCTTCCTCGATCGCGTCCAAGTTCAAGTTTGGTGCGTGCTCTAGCAAATGAGGGTGTTGGTGGGAAAGGAGGCATGTCCAGTATAGATTTTGCGTCTCTTAATGGATGGAGCCCTTGAGCGGCTGCAGCCTTGCGGTGGGTATGAGGTCCCACTAGCAGATGAGGGTATGTTTTTCAGCGGCAGCCTTGTCGTTGTAGCCTTGTCAGAGACACGAAGTTGCAGATGAAGGTGTTTTCAGAGTCACGTGGACGGTCCCCTCTTGTGAATGTGCCCCACATGCCAGCAAGCAGAAGCGAGTTAAGAAGTCTCGACAGCAAGGCATCGAGTACCGAGCCTCAATGAGTTCGTACAATGTGCCTGAACTTTTTCCAATCAAATGTAACGTCAATCAAATTAAGTCGCGGCAAGGAGCAATTATATTTTACCGATTTGAAGGAACCCCGCTTGGATATTTGGGATCATCCACGAAATATATTGCCATGTGGAAACCCCCCGTGGGGAACGCGTACTTAAATGTCACCCTAGTCTTGGCTTCTTCGGATTTTGAGGATGATACTTGAAGCTTGATCATCGCATTCCTCAAAGATCCATTTCGCTGGTGACATTCCAATTTTCTCCTAGCATCACGATGCGCCTCTTCAATCTCAACATGCGATCCATACTCATGGGGCTTGCCACTGTTCTGACAGCGCTACCATCAGTGTTACGAGCTGATTGCACCCGCGACGGTCTCCTCTCAACAGCTTCTGCTTTCGTATCTGCCGTCATCTCCGGCAGCGTCTCCACCCTCCCCTCCGCAACGAATTTCACCTACCAAGAGAACAACAAAGCATTGACTCTTTCGAAAGGCGTCTTCGGGTCTGTTATCAAAGTCGACCTGAATCGGAGCACAGCAGACACCGTCGCTTGTGCGAGCTACACGATGATTATTTCGACAAGTGGGAGTAAGCCGTACGTGTTGGCTACGCAGATTAGGCATGAGGGGAATGATACGGGGAAGGTTTTGATGATTGATACCATTGCGGCAACCACCGGATCTCTATTCTTCAACGCCTCGCTAACCCTCTCCTACATTAAAGCCGAAGACTGGACCGCCCTTCCCGCCGCCTCGCAACCATCCCGCTCCCTCCTCCAAAAAGCTGGAGACGGGTATCTCGATATGTGGACAGATGCCAAAGCTGCCGATACCATTCCCTGGGGCACGAATTGTGAACGTGTAGAAGGGAGTCGGTTGACGAAACCTTGTGGTGGGAGTTTGCCGCATGGAGGAAGTGCGAATAAGAATGATGATAGACGGTATGTGATTGATGAGGTTATGGGGAGTGTGGATGTGCTGTGTGCGTTTAATAGTTTGGGGAATATGCCGGATAGTCATAATATTAGGCTTGTGGATGGGAAGGTTAAGTATGTGCATACTATTACGAAGGTTGGGAGCTGAGAGGGGTTACGAGCAGAGCCCGAGTTCACTGTGTACATATTTGATCTTCGTCTTCTTCAATTAATCCGTAATCGTACGAGTACTACATGACTGAAGGGATATCAACCAAAAACAAACAACGCCGTTCCGCCATACACCACATTACTCTCGAATGTTCATACACCCAGATTCAAGCGAACTAATGCACGTGCACCGACCACTTTTATTCAGTCGCAAGCAGAACCCCACATCCATCACATCCATGCTCGATATTCTTCAAGGAATCCATTCAGTAGGGAACAAAGCAAAAGAATCATGTAAAGAGACAGAGGGCTCCTGCCCATATACTGAAATTTTCATCACCAGCCATAGTCATAACCATAACATCCTAACCATTCTTCTAAAAATGGATGGACGAAGGAAAAGGGGGCAGAGTGAAAAAAGAACTTAGCACTTACTGATTCGTATTCCCCAATCACAGGTGAAGTCCTCGTAATCTGCCTCTGCTCGCAGACTGGACAATCGGCTGGAGCCCTAGTTCGTCTCAACACATTCAACGGGGTGGCGGCCTGGTAGACTCGCGCTTGGAAGACCTGTTGGATTCGAATTTGTGGTTGCTGTCGTTGGCCATTGACTCCTTTTTCGAGGCGTTGGGGTTCGGTGTTGGAGTTTTGGTAGGGGTATGGAAAGTTGGTGTAGACTGGTGTTTCTATGGGTGCGAGTTGGAGAGTGAACGGATGAAAGGGAGGAGAAGAGAGGGAGGGGCACCACGTACGGTCTGTCATGTTGAGATTGGGGTTGTAAATTTGGTGTAATGTTCGATGTTTGATGTGCAGCTAGGACTGGCAGAAGGTCAAAACATTTCCAACATATAGGAAGGGTGCGATATTCATATGGTCAGATCAAGAAGGAGATATTTCAGCCTCGTTATTTCTTGGCAACACTTGAGTTGATGAATATGCAGAGACTTAGTTCAGGTAATGACTGCGCTTGGTGGCACTGACGTGGAACTCCAGATCACACCAGCCATGATACAGTTCCGATCTTCCATTGGAGAATGCTCAGCTTGGCTTCCTACCTTATGATAGTAAACCACCACAACAGGCAACACCAATGACTTCGATTTTCACTAGGAGGTGTGATCTCGTGTTTCCACACCAAGCATCCATTCAATACAAAACATCAAGTCATTCGCTATCCTCCAAGCATAGGAATGAATTCAGGGTGGACATGCACTCTCGCTGATATATGAGCGTCCTGACTAGCCAGAAATCCTTGAAGGCATGAAAATGGAAAAGCACTCTAGACAAGACAAATCTCGGTTTTGGCTGATAGGAAGACATGTTCGTCAGCAAATCGACGCCAACTGGCTTTATCTCTTCCCTCGAACTGTGCCTCCCCAACACCTATTCGTGTAGCGAACTCACCCTGTGGCTGAATGACTAAGAAATATGAATTGTATTCGCCTTTGGCCACAAAAATGAATTGAAAACGCTGTTCCCTCAACGCGTCGAGGAAATTTCTAGGGCTTCCTACAACTGCAGACATATGCAAATCCAAATGAAATGAGCCGATCTCCCAGCGTGGAGGTTGGACTGCTTCATTCGGGAGATCATGTCCGGAGGAACGAGCCAAGCAGAGAAACGCAACGCGCACTGGACCGAATCTTGACGAGAGTAGTGTTGAGGGCCATAGTCTTGCAGCTGGACCAGAGTACTATCATCAAGCTGGCACTGGAATCCTTCAACGACAGACACTATATCCATATTTTCGTGGGTGAAGAGATCCGTCCAGCTGACAGTTCCAGCCCAGCCTGCCCAAGTCCACGATAGAAACTCGCATCTTTTTCTGATTGCTTGACCACCGATATGTCTCCAACATAAAATTGCTGATATACAGTCGAGGTGTATACTGTCGCTCAAAGAATCGGATGGAAGAAGGTACGGGAAGCCTAGTAATTGGCTCGTTGGGAATTTCGAAGATTCGAGGTACCTCATCACACCTGCAAACGCATTGAGGGAGTCAGAATCGTGACTTAGATCCCGAGAAGTGTAGTTGGTCGCAATTATGAGATACTTCCTAATGTAGTAGCTCCAGGGTTTGTTTCCATCGTCGAAGGACCCGAATGGTCGTCCAAATATCTGCTTTTGCACGCCCTCATCTCTTCCTGTGAAAAGTCCGGCGCGCATGAACGAATGGAGCCTGTCTTTCACTTTGGTATGTAGCGTATCCAAAGGGTATTTTAAGCTCTCAAAACTATTCATAGCATTGCATTCGAAATAGACCTGTTCTCTGGTGAAAACGAGTCGTCTGCGGGCGAGGATCGATTCTTGCAGAGTCCATCCTCGTGTCATCCACTTTGAGCGTTTAATTGTGTGGTGTGAGGCATCGTGGAGATGAGTCTGATGTCTCCAAGGGATATAATAGGATTCGTACTTCGATCGGCGGTGCTTCCAACTCCAGGTAACCCAGTTCTGTCATTTTCTCCAGCAGCTGCGATAATCGTGACTTCACTGCCTCTGTAAACTAGGTCCATTTGTCGCATTTGATCATGCTTCTCTGCATTGTTATTTTGATCGATGCAGTGCTTGTCCACCCAGAGAAAGCGAAATCCCAGGGCTCTGGTCACTTCCATGGCATCTTCAACAACCTTCGAGACTTCCGAGGGTTTGGAACGCACATTAGGTGGGCCCCAAACATAAGATAACGCAACATACTGTGCACCAGACGGTGCTGGGAGTGGGGGGATGGGGACGCGAGAATAACAATCGATGAGCTTGATGTTTAGAGCGTCAACGGTGGCGCCGCAGAGGTTTGTGTGATTTCTCTTGCAGTAATCGAGGAAATTCTGTGCCAATTGCACTTCAAACCGACGAGAAACAGTTCGAGCAGCGATTGTGCTTGGTTCCTTTTCCCACACGATGTTGCAAAACAGGTATCCATTCGCCCAGAAGTGTTGTTTCAAAACCTTCGGAGTTCGGTAGTGATTAAAGGTGGCTGGGACCACTGCGAGGATTATAGAGTCGTTGACAGAAATCCCAGTCGCATCAGAGGGCTTGTTTATACCATCGTAGTTTCGCAAGAAGGAGAAAGCTCGAAGGTCGTAGCTGGTTACCAAGCAATTTGCAGCACCGACATCTTCGGGAATCCTGGAGGAGTAAAGTAGTCGGCAAAGTTTGCATTTCGGTGTAGAAAGCATGCGGTCTGCTGTCCCAAAATCTGCCACAAACACTCCATTTTTATTCTCCCCAGCCAACGAAACATCGATTTTGACCGCCATTCGTAAGTTCTTTTGGCACGGCTGGCAGATGAAATCGTCTTCCACCAAATCTGCCATCTTTGGCCCCTGTTTTATCACCCGCCGAGTAGCCAACACTAGACAGAGAAGCAGACGAAATAAATATTTGTGGGAAAAGGTTTTTGAAAATCAAGGGCCATTACCAGCCACCAATATATTGCTGCCTAAGGTATATGCCCAAGGCTATCAATTGGCGGGCGTTTGCACCCAGGTTATGCAGCCACCTGTCACAAAATCCCAATTGTATTCTACTACGAGAGATCTGCAAAAGAAACAGTTGAGCTGCTTAACGACCCATGACATCTCTTTCTGCGAACAAGACAGACTCAGATTGCCTGTCGCTCGAGACACTTCTCTGCAGCATGAAATTAATGCAATACAAGAGTGAAAGCACAAGAACTATCAAAAGTGCTCATTTTCTCCTTAGAGATCTCGTTTACCGGCAGTGCGACACCCCCAGATGCATAGCCACTAAGTTTCAAGGTAGCTCGACTCCGTTGGGACTCTGGGAATTCGAATGGATATCTGTTGTGGTCTGTTGCCCTTCACTGCTGCGCCCTGCAAGCGGTGTTCCTCGAGCGTCAGATCCAGCATAGACTGGGTATTTCCCTTGCCATGACGGTGATTTCCCTTAGAACCTCGACCTGTCCTAGCATCACGAGGGAAGGTACGTTCCAATCGTAGGTATGTGTTGCAAGTACGAGTCATGATCTTGAGTAGCGGCATTCGATGTTCTGTCAGAATCGGGCTGTCAGAATTGGTTAGCAGATCCTCTCAAAGATGAAGAGAGCTCGAGGAAAGCTGTTCACTATTTGGATTTCGTTTGATGCTGCATGCGATTGAACGTACTTTTTCCGTGTCGTGCAACGGTCATTCACGTCGCGGTGCTCTCCATGTCTCATCAATTTTTGGTCCCCATCCTGCAAACACACCACATCAAATCTTGTGGCCGCACCTCCTGCCTCGACAAATTATGATTTCTCAAAATATTCCAATTTCGTTTTAGAGAAACGAAAAGGCTCAATGCTTGAATCTACTGACATCGCCGTACCACGAGAGATGCAGAAATGATCAATCAGAATTGGATCTTGAATAGATTAGTGATAGGGTCACACCCTCTCCTTTGGATGGAGTCGCACCCCTTCAAGCGTGAATGTGAGATGCCAAATAGATCTGATTGTAGATTTAAGAAAGGGGGAAGCTGAAACTAAATACAAAATAAGGACCCACAAAAGGACCCACCCATCTGACAGTGAAGCTCTCCCACTTTTCACTTGCCAAAATCTTCATTCTTCACTTCTTGTACATTTCATAACAACATCTCTAACCAAAATTACGGATGCCTAATCTAAGACTACACAAACACCTCAGACCGAGATATATAGAGACGCCAGAGATGGCCTCGTGCTCCTTCCCAAAGGTATCGTCAACAGACCGTGTTCTCCGCCTTCCCAAAACGCCATGCAAAAGAAAATGGCGGGCAGAAAGCAAGAACAACTTGTGTCAATGGGCAACTCCTTCCAGATTCAAACCATGCTCCAACCAGAACTGAAAACAAGAACCGAAACCGAAATTCTACAGGCTATGATCATGGTTCGGCAGACACAAGATGCTCAAGAGGACGCCAAGGAGAGGCAGCAGACGATTGACTCGATGGAATCTCTTGGGCTACTGCTTCCGACTTCTGGGATCCTGTCTTCCGCAGCTTCGCTAAAGGAGGTGTACATTTTGGAGCATCTGCAACAGGCAATGATGATTTACCCGATTTTGGCCCTTTCTCGAAGGAGCTGCTTGGGGAAATGTCACCCTTTGAAGTCGAAAGGAGGTCCACCACCTTGCTGCCTTGGGCAGACCTCCTCTCTCTATCAGCAACGGGCGTTCTTTGAGAACTCTTCGCTGTCCTAAGTTTAATAGCCTGAGGGGGCTGTCTCTCAGACTGAGGTGCTATGTTTGGCGTCCTCGGACCGAGTGGCGTTCGTGTGAAGTTGAGTTGAGTTTGTTTTAACCTCGCTTGTTTCTGCGGTGTCTGACTTTCTGCCTCTTTCTTCATCGCTGTCTTTGGCAGAGAGTCTGTGATTGTCCGCGAAGCAGATGTATTGCCAGTGGCAGGAGTAATGGCAGGCGGAATTCTCTTCGAAGTCGTGGCATTGCCTGGCCGAGAGGTGCCTCCAGATCTGATCTTGGCGTCGACAGCAGAGCCATCATCCGAGGTACGCTTCCTCTTTTGATTCATTGATTTCTGGTTGGATTCTTTGCGGTCGCTGTTTGTAGACTGGGGTGGAAGAGAGACATTTTGTGTGGCGACCCACGCTTCGTATTCGTCATTCAGTCGTTTGAATTTCATCAACTGTGAGGCATCAGCCAAGAACTTCCTTAGAATGTACAATGAGCGTTCTTACATTCGTGCTCTTCTTCTCCTTTGAACGGCGGACAAGCCACCGTCGATAGTCCACCGGAAGCTGATCAAATCTTTTACCTTGGTGCATCGTACCGAACCACATTATTGTTGAGCCCGGTTCAGGCCCAAACTCGCAAATGCTAGCTTCAGCTTTGCTGGCCATGGCTAGGGACCAAATCGACAAAGCAAATGAAAATGGTCGCAGATCCTTTGATTCAGAAGAAACACAATTGAAGAACAACAAAGGCAGGACTTCAAGATTCAATGATTGAGGGGTCTCTCGTGACACTTCACGTCGCGTCTGACGCGTCCGAGTTATATTGAAAGCATCCCGTTATCAGGAGACTGGGGTAGTGGACTTGAGTTCAGCTTGGGAAATTGGATGAAACGTGGGCAAGGGTTGAAGTAGGAACGATTAATCCGGGGTCCCGGTAGCGGCATGGATCGACACCCGATTTGGTAGGTTTGGCTTCAGGCTCCCTGTTTGAGGATGACCTTAGGGCAGCCTTCGTCCATTCCTGGTTTCGAGATAAAGGAAGTTTGAGTGGCGTGCCTTTTGCCTGCTCTGCTGCCTGGGTTTCCGCTTTGACCCTCGAGTGTGGTTCGCAAAACGGCAGAGTTCAACGTACGGGAGGTGTGCCGAGAATCTGGGGCTGTCTTCGACAGTTAGCCATGAGGTGGATCTACTCCCGCCTTCGGGAGATGATGAGAACAAGCTCAGTTCGTGGGTCAGCGTCATCGAGATGCCTTTGTACCTACTCCAAGAGGGTTTGCTGAAGATTGGCGCTATGTCTACAGTACTCCAGTCTATTATGGCGTCTCACTGTTTAGGGCATGTATATCTCATCATGGTAGGTCCGCATTGGAAAGAGAATCATTATATTCTTCATTACCCATACGGCGTTATGTCCCAAAAACTCATCATTGACCAGAATATCGGTACAAGATGAGCATCGCCACGAGATACTCTCCCGAAACACCAGAATCCAAAGCACAATCAAGAGCAAGAGCAACCCACTTGACACGTTTGAGGACGTGCAGCAACTCCAATCATCAACCTAGTTTCCTTTTCTTCAAAGTCGGAGCCTCGAGCCATGCATTGAGTGTGGAAGCTGGCTTTCGAGGTCTGGTTTGTTGAGTAGACAGTCCCAGTTGAGAAATCGGAGGAACTTTCGGTGTCGCACTCAACGAGGCAGCTGGAAAGAATTTCGCAGAGGGAGTCAGGCTTGACAGATTGTTGTTGCCTTTAACAACGCTCACTCCTGCCAGCGCAGATGGCCTTCGAGATGCCTTCCCAAATTTAACCATTGATTTATTGTCCAACCTCTTCCTGGGTGCCTGAGCTGTGTTGGTCGAAACAGTGCTGAGTGGCATCCGTCCTTGTGGACCTTTGCTTGTACTAAAACATGCTTCGATTGTATTCGGGGACGGCGGCGAGCCATACTCATCGGATTCTGGTGTACTTGCTGGACCTTTCCCTTTCGCAGTCTCAAATCCGATGCTTTGTGGAATCACAACGTTGTCTTCCGCGGTATGTGTCTGTTGACTTGCATCGAGATCGAGGTCAACACTCAGCGTGGACTCCTGAGAATCGGGAGGTGTGGTATCCTGCGACTGCTGCGAGGCATCCGGACTTTCGTCTTGTGTGCTTTCGACATAGTCACCGTCTGGGTCGGGTTGACTGTTATTTTTGTCGAGCCACTCTTCGTCCGCTTCGTAATCCTCGTTGTCGGAAGGAGGAAGGTCGTCCTTAGGTCCTAACAGTTGGCCCTTCTTGTTGGCAATCGCACCCGAAGTCCTTGTACTCGTCGTCCTCTTTGGCCGCAGAGACTTCCACTGCAGATACCTCTGCTTGATCTCAATGATTACCCGCCGGTTCTCGGGATTGCCTTTTCGCACGCAGAAATCCCATTTCATTTTCTGCCGATTCAGGACCGTGAATGGGTGCCCTTCGTATTCACCAAACCATACTGTCTCAGTCAATGGCGACTGCCTTTTGTCTCGCCAGGCGTTGTATTCGTGATGTAATGCCTCGAATTTTGCAAGATGTCCAAGTCATACATCCGTCAGGAACAATTTGGGAAGGGCGCAAGTTAGGTTACGGAATCTTACATCTTCGGAATCATCTATCTCTCGCAGAATGATGCATCGCTGTCTGTAACCCATGGCGAGCTTCTTGGAAGGGTGACCTTCATAAGTACCAAACCACATCAATGTTTCTCCAGGCCTGTCGCCAAAATCATACTTCGTCGCACTCGTATCCACGACAATCGTATCGTCGGGATTGAATGCAGGCTGGGATGAATGGAGAGCATCTGTAGCACCGGGATTCATCCTGAGGGTTGCTTATTTGAGCTTCAAATGATGGCGATACTTCTCGAGAAACTGGATGAGAATCGTCTGCTTTAAGAGGTTTCCAAAACACTTCTCGCTGGGGACGCGTTATCAACATCAAGACCTAGCCACGATCTCACGTGAGAGCTATCAGCATTGAGTTTGCGCCATGAAACGTGAGCAAGGGCTGCGATAGCATGGCTGCTCGCAAGCGAGGCACGGAAGAGATCCCATTCGTGCAGTTTTACCTTCAGCCCAATAGAGCCTCCAAGGATAAAGTGAGGGGAAGCCCCTTTTTGCCTTGTGATAAAGGCGATGACAATTTCCAAGAGTTCGCTCGGTGAGTCAAATCGAGCCATGCTTTTCATCCACAGCTGGTGCGGCTGCAATCGTTGGCTCTTCCCAGGAAGTTTCTTTTCCACAGCTCACTGCTGCTCTCGTTGGCAGCCTGAAGCCTCCTCTTGCCTTTGGGCTTGTGCAACTTCGACGAGAAAAGATTCCAGCCTCGAGTCGATAATTGCTCAAAGCTCTTCGGTTGCTTGGTCTTGCTCTGTCTTGTCTCTATTGTATTAATCGCTTTTCTATTTGTACCCAACGCGAACGTCACAAAATGGGTAACCAGCTGCCACAATTCTCATCTGATCGTTCATCTCTTGAGCGTCGCCTCTTTTTTGCCTACTCGAGTCGCTGTTTTGCGTCGCTATCCGTTCTCGCTCCGCATATTTTTGACATCCTTCTCCTTTTGCCCTTTGCCTTCAGTCTGCCAGCTGCAGCTCAACCGAGGGACGTTGTTTTTGTTCTCTTAGGCTGTAGAGCGCCAATGCTTCTTCGCCAAGTCGGGACAAGCCAGTACGCAGTAGTAGGTTCATGCTTAGTCCTTGGACTGAATCACGGCGAAGCTCTACTTGGAGGGATTCCGAGTCGATATCGAATCATGGTCGAAGATAACCTTGACGGCACTTGGATCATGATGTTTATGGAGGAAGAAACAGGACCGGCGATACAGGATCCGAGGGTCATTGTCTTTGAGGAATTGCCGACAAGAGACGGTGGACCTCAAGGGGCAGTCACCACCGCCCAAAGGAATAGAGGTGATTCCAAATGCGGAAGGAGATGATGGTTTCCTCCGCAGCCAGCCTCGAAAATACTCGAGTCCGCATAGCCAAGCGCATATATGTTCCGCTAGTTCTCGAGTGTCATCTTCTCGTCCCCGGATTGCTTCTGCATTTTGAACTTGCTCTTCTCCGACCATTGACCAGTCCCAGGTTGGAGGTACGAGCGATTGTGTTGCTGACATCTACAAAGGATGAGGGATCCTTTTCTCGTGGAGATCGTTGAATCAGGGTGTGTAATCGACTGCGGGGTTGAGTTTGTGATTCGAAGTTGGAAGAGATATTGAAACTTCTGGGTGATGAGAGCAAAAAGATGGAAGTCGGCCAGCTAGAGAATAAGTACTCTCTCCATAACTGAAGCAATAAAGATCTACAGAAAGGACATTTGCTGAAATTTGTCAACGAAATGTCGTTGAGGAAAGGCTGGAGATACGCATTAAGGATGAAGGTTATCATATAAAGGTCATTATGAGCGAAGTGAAACACAAAGGCAAAAACAGTTATCTCATCCCTCAAAGATTCTCGCAAACCCCTCACTTCTACGCTTGCGTTCTAGATAATCCTTCAAATACATGGTAGAACTTAAAATTGTGTTCCATTCGCTTGTAAGAAGAAAGCTCAGAATTTTGCGGAATCTTGAAAGGACTTCACAAGTGAGGGGAACGCCGCCCTAGAAGGTGTCCTCACATATTTGATGCTTCGAAAGGCCAGGAAAACTATCTCGATCGAGTCACACCGAAGCGAACCATACATATCGTCCCATCTTTTTGCAAAAGCAAGCACAAGGCTTCTTCTTTCCTTGAAAATCGAGGTAAAAGCGGGAAAATACACGAATAGGGTCCTTCCGCGCCTCGCTTTGAACTTCCCTGTCATCACTACCCTTGCTCTCTTTTTCTCAGCTGGACGCCTCCTTGCTGCTGAGCCACAGCCTCTCTTATTGGACAAGAGCATGCAAAAATGATCACGGGGTTACGATAAGCCTTAACGCGTCGGACGCGACAAGAAGCACTTACTCTCTTTCTATACTTCATGGTCGACAGATAACCAACAACGAGCTTTTGGTTGACTCTATGAAGCTCAAACTCGTCTCTAGCCAGCGAATTCAACTATGAATCAAAATGCTGTAAAGATGCCGAACAGGCTGGAGACCAGTCCCGACCAAATTTAATCAACGCGAACAAGGTAAGCCGGCGTTCGATGATGCCTTTGCGACACTGGCACTAAGTCAAAGCCAGTAAATATCGAGCGGAGTATACAATCTTGGATCTCGAAACAGAAATGGCCTGCGAGCAGTTCTGGTACTGTAGCAGCCACTCCAGCCCGCCGCCAACTCCAAATGCTCCGCAACCCAAGAAGGGACATCAAAGTAAGAAACGCAAACGCCATTCCTCTCAATCAAGACCCACGAGACAACGAACACCACTAGGCCATGTCTCTCGGAACATAAGATCTCGGTCGCAGAAGGCATCTGCGGCCGTTCCAAATCCCGAATTCGAAAGACTCGCCGAAACCTACCTCCCACAACCGAAAGCGTAATTACTGGCGAAAACGAGATGAGTGCAGACTTGGCCCTACCAAAGAGGTATACTACAAACGGCAGATCCTCAAGTGTGATGCTTGATGTCTCTGCGAACCTCTCACAAGACACATCCGTTGGAGCAAACTCGAAAAACGGTGCGAACCCTCTGCCCGAACACACAACCCCTCCTCCACACAAGCGAAGGAAAGTCACTCGCAAAAAAAAGGAGGTTGCTGAGGAGCCTTTCTCGTCTTCCGATCCGTCTCCATGGCGTCCTGTTGTACATCTTGTGCTCGATAGTCTATAATCGCTTCCTGGCAACTCAGCCGTGAAGCACAATTGCTAGAGAACATATCCGGGAATCGTTAGCATACTAGCTGGAGGCGTTTTAGGAAGATTGATCTCGGAATCCCATCTTTTTTGTTTTGGCCATCATAGTAAAAACGCTTCTGGAAGGAGTACAGGGGTTTTGCTTCCATATTGAAGCGTTGGGACGAAAGTTGGCGTAATTAGAGTCCAAAATTTGAAGACATTGCTTTGGACGAACTGATGAAACGTATGTAATGAGGAATGACTGTAGTAATGCAACACAAGATACATACATGCAACAGTAAAATCATTTGCAAAAATTGAATAAGACGTGACTCGGAAGCAGTCCCATTGAATTCTGAAAAAAGAGCATCATGAATTAACAAGAGCATCATACCATCTCTGAAAGTTCACGGGGACGTATAATTGCATCCTCAAGCTAGCTCTGGTGGGAGAATATTGACATGACATCGAGGATGCTCAAAGTTCACTTGGACCAGTGACGTCATGCCATCTCTAAGTTCACTCGTGAATAGCTTCAACGCCTTCTGTAAGCTGTGCAGATATCTCAACAGTAACACAATCCGAGGCTCGCCCAAAAAGAGATAATGATGACATATTGGAGGAAAATTCTGATCTTGTGAAAATGCAGAACATGTGCTTCCGATTCATGGGCTTCAAGACTTGGGATCTCAGAGGGAAGTGAGCCCCTCAATCTACCCAAAACTTTGCGAACTCCTACTTTAACAAAATCTTCCTTGCTCTTAAGATGCCTCCAAAAAATTTTTAGAATATGCCACAAGCTCGTCCCGTTGAAACATTTGGCGTTCGAGCAAACTTCCACGTTCACAGTAAGACTGAGCTATGGTTTAGGAAATTTGAACACGATCGGTTCGACTCTCTCCCGGAATGGTACAGATGGTTCATCCTTGACAAATATATTGAAGAGCCTCACAGGCCGAATGTAAGTCCTTTCATCAATCTCTTCGATTCTATATTTGGTGAAACTTGACTTGGGACTCATGCTGTGGTGGTGGTTAGTACCGAAAATTCCGTGCTCTGCAAGATGTATACAATGCCTGGCAAGATGAGCGCCAAAGTCCTGGATCCATCCTCGTCTGGGCCGGTGACTATATAAACAACGAGTTTCGCGTGATACGTCGCAATCGAAGGGTGTGGGGATGGTATACCAATAATTCCCCGAAGAATAAGTACAAGAATGCATGGCTTGAGATCGAACAACGTTGGCTAAGGTGGAAGGCGAGGAGGCCGGACAGAGCCAGGCAAGAGAAGGAAGCCGTCAGGGCGCCACGAATGATTGCCAATCCTGTCGGGCAGAAGCTGGGAGCTTGGGACGACAAAGAGATGGAGAACTTTGAGAAGGAGTATGAGAGTGATGAAGGCTTTGTCGTTAAGGATGGGGAGGTAGAATACGACGACGAAACCGGAACCTTGAGCAGTGTGGATAGAGATGAAGGAATTAGAGAAGGAACAAGAGACGAAATGGAGTCGGAACTAGGTGAAGAGATTGCTGTGGCCCAGCAGGCATCCGGTCCTCTCGAGATTGATACTGAAGACGATTCTCTGCCATCTTTGAGCCAGCTGAGAAAACAACCCTGGCATTCTAAAAATGTTACTCCTTCTGAAATCCAACTTCCCTCGAATAAATCTGCCGACTCTGGCAGCTCTACAGAGGAAGAGACTCCCATCGCGACCCGACCTCGGAGAAGGCTTATGAAACGCACCGAGTTGTCTCCTCCAACTAGCAGTTCCACCTCAGCTGGGAACATTCAACCCGACGCCATGATCCTCAGTTTTGCCCGAGATGCAAGTCCGAGTCTCATCGACACACCAGCTCGACAGGATCGTCAAGACCCAATAACTCCCAATGCAGAACCAACCATTATACTTAGATCTGAAGAGGGATCTAGTACGGCGGATTCAGATGATGAGCCGCTTGTTCCCGCTTCCCTCTTGAAGAAAAGAATTAGGGAAGTGGTCCAAGACATGGAAACCCAGGACAATCAAACTCCGCAAGAGGTTCACAGCCCGAGCAAGCAAAGCAAGAAAGGAAGATTGGCATGAGAGTTGGAGATGAAGGCAAATTCTTTGAACCAAAAGAACATAGCCGAGCTCGTATGAGTTTTCAACTTTCGCTTAGATCAAATGGGAGTTCCTGCGGGTTGGGAACATGAGGATGCGGATTCAGTGCGGTCTGGGATATATTTGCGTCTTCTGGTTCGGGGTATTGGATTTTGTGATGAAACATTCCCATCAAGAAGCTTGGAGATTCTTGGACCTTGGCCTGCTTAACTTGGAAGAATTCTTCCTGCAGAAGTTGGACGACCCAGGTCGCGATGTCGAGGGAAAACGACAAAACAAAAGCTAGTATCCAGTGGGACTTTCGAATTGAGCTTTCTTGTCATTTCTCAGAAGGTCTCCAAATTTGACGTATTGAGAGCAGCCGAGAGGTGAACGCATCTCAAGAGTTCAAGTCAATGTCCTTCATTTCCTGGGACACTGGGTCTCGCTTTTGTTGGACAGGCTCGGCTGGCGTTTTGGGAGATTTTGAGAGATGGTCGGTTCGCGTTAAGTCTAGAAAATGGATAATACCGTCATAACAACTGCTTTAATTGTACTTCACCTCGAAAGTTTGATCCAAATACCAGAAGAGTAGAGGAAGCTGCCAAAGACGTGGATGTGCGCGTCATCGAATCGGAGACTTTACAGCTGGCGCCTGGACCATGTGACACCGCGTCCTCTTCCACCGTGTCGAACGACTTCCAAGAGATTCTGCACGAAGGTACGTATGGGAAAGTAGTCCGCAGATTCGGTTACGTCTCTCTTCTTGTATATATCTAGTTCAGCAGCCAGCAATATATATCGTTTCCAGACCGTCGAGGTGTCTTTCGCCAAGACTCGCTTTCCATTCCCCTCTCTGACCTTGCAGACATGGAACTCAACCGAGAGCAGAGTGAAGTAGACGCAGCGATCGAGAGATACGGACTCGATCGCGAGGAACCAGGAGCGACAATATTGTGGTTCGATGAGGAGTGGGTAGATCAGGAAGACGACAAGCAGTGGATGGGTGAACGGTTCGATAAAATTGACGAAGGATATAAAGATTACATAGTACGACGGTCCAGGCAAAGTCCTGGAAATCAGAATGTAAGTCATATACTTGTCTATCTTCGGGCTTGTTATAACGCTGACATTCTATAGTTCCAAAAGTTCGCCGCCCTCGACAAAGTCTACAGCGCCTGGATCGACAAACGCCGCAGCCCATTTTCGATAATAGTCTGGTGGGGAAAATGGAAAGGACATGAGTTTCGACTTATACATCGGAGTAAATATCGTTGGAGGTGGTACATTACCAAGGGTGATCCGCAATATAGGCCTCGATTGCTAGAAATCGAGCAGAGGTGGGAGAGATGGAGAGCAAGCCGACCGAGGAAGACGCCGAAGGAGAAAAGGGTGGTAGGCCTGCAAATGAATAAGCGAGGGCAGAAGTTAGGGCCGTGGGATGAAATACCGGTGGATGTTGGACAGTACGAGAGCGATGAAGGATTTGTTGTATTCACCGAGAGTGAGGATGAGGATCAGGATGAGGGATTGGAGGACACTGGGAGTCAAAGCAGTCATGGAATCAATGGCGAATGGCGGAGTAGCGAAGACGAATCTGCAAACGAAGCTGGGGACGAGGACAACGACTCACATATGGAAGGAGTAGAAGAAGATATGGTAGGTCATGTCTATGGGAATATGGAGAGCGACAGCATGGATGACGACGAAGATATGCCATCACTGGAAGATCTGGTTCGAAATTCAAGGACACAGCAGGAGGTTGTGTCTCCTCTAAGGGCAAAACATCATGAGAGAGAGAGACCAAGAAGTGCCGAACGAGTAGGGAGCAGCGACTCTGATCCGGACTTAGACTCGGAGTCTAATCAAACCCTAACACGAAAAGGGGGAGATGGAATATCAACGCTCATATCTCGAAATGGCTTTACGTCTTACTCTGGTCACAACTCGGATAATGATATCTTTACGTCTGCTCAGAAGAACAACGATACCCCTTTCAGACGGCGATTGTTTTCGGGAAAGGAGTTCAAGGACGCTCAATGGAACAGAACCAGACGTAGCAGTAGTGACACAGAAGCCGAGCCGGATGTCGAAGACACAACCCCAACAAGACAATGGACAAGGGGTGGCGAGGAGACGTATACTTCGCCCTGCCACCCTATTCTTCAAACTCCAAGCAGGGCTATGTCCCGATCTTCCGCAAAAACTCTTTCCAATGAGGACTCAGATGCGACAATTATGTCTTGGCGAGCATGTAATACTACTCCCAGGAAGCGATTGATTTCGAGAGCAGAAGCCAAGACTAGTCCACGTTCCTCTCTTCGAAATAGGCGAGGCTCAGATCCATTCACCAGCGACAATTCAACAATTTTAACTCCAACTCGATACAAAACATCTGCACGAGGAACTCCCACGCCAGCTGGGGAATCCAAAGAAGATGCTATTGATGTGGAGACATTGTCTGACGAGATCATCACACCCTCCCGGAAGTCGAAACGAGGCAAGCCGCAGCCCGAACCATCCCGCCTCGCGACTCCTTCCAGGTCCCCTCTAAAGCGAAAAAGAAGCCTCTCTGTCTCCCCCGAAGCAGTCCAGGAGCCTGTCATCATCCTGGGATCTGAAGTGGAAGACTCAGAAGGTCCAGAAGCGTCGACAGATTCTGATGACGAGTGTCTTGTTCCTCTTCGCCTTCTAAAAACTCCAAGCAAGAACAAAGATGAGACCATCCTGGAATCCGAAAAAGAAGACTCGGAAGCCGAAGAAGAGTCGAGAGACACGGATGACGAGTGTCTTGTTCATCCGAGACTTCTGAAAACTCCAAGCAAGGACACAGCTAAGATTCGCAAGAGAAGTGGCATGTTCATGTAGAGTAGGAGATTGTGATGCGAGTACCTGCTGAGACTCGCTCATACTTCGATCTATCTCTATCGCAGCACGCCCTTCTGACTCCCAAGAGTCACCATTGATTATCCTCAGCCAGGTTTTCTGGTCATATCATACAGCAGTGGTTCATGATATGAGGCAACCCATCTAGAAAACCTAGAACAGGCAATCTAGACAACCCAAGGTTATGGTCCACAGCCCGATGGGGTTGTCTTAGACCACACAAGACACGACTCATGTCAATACTAGACGATCCTTCACCTTGTTGCTGGTGCTTGATATCTACATAGAAGTCACAGCGTGCGGTTCTGTATCAAGCACAGAGCGATGATCTCAACGAATTCATACAAAAAGCAATCATTCCCCTTCACGGCCGCTCCCGCTCCGATCGAGCGTAAAGGCAGGACGCAGTTGAATACGACTTCTATCAACAGGAAACATTATCATGTTACCGGACTTGAGAGAGATACAACCATCGCGAACTTCCTCAAGCTGACAGGCGAAGACTTTGTGGTCAAGGGGCAAAGGTTTTGCGTACCCCGGAGATGCTCCAGGCTCTTAGTATCGATGTTCCTGCGAACTCAACAACTCGTGCAAGATAGGAATGTTGTTGTGTGAATGGTTGCTGCTGGTTGTTGGAGGAAAATTGAGGACTCCGATGGTCTCATGTCGTGTTTTGACTTGGAGAGCATTTCATGGGCATTTTCATTTGGTGTTGGATTACCATGACATACGGGCCAAGCTGGAATTCGATATTAAAAAGTCCGTATCTCTTTTGTGGAAACTTTATGATCAATCTAATACAATTCTCGCATCTTTTTGAGGGGGACTCGACATTCTAAGATTGCTTTATGATATGTACAGTACAAGAAAGGAATGTCGGTGCAAAGCTAGTACTCTACAGCAGCCTTCTTTGCTGAGGTCTGACCAAAATGCCATTAAAGACAGTCCCTTTCTTGTACAATTCAGAACTTAATGACACAATGATATCTCCCGTCGACGAGTCCTTCATGTGTTGTCGGCCTGGAGTTACTTAACTCAACCTGCGATTGGCCAAGCATGTCTACACGTTTTTGCAGCGTAAGGAAGGCGCTGCGGGGTATTGCCTCTGTGCTTCAATTCTGCTGTCAAGTTCTCTTGTTCTGTTACTTCCTTGGCAACATACTACAGTTGGTGTCAGATGACATGCCACTGTATGGCATAATAGCAAATATCGAAACAACAGACATCACATCTCAAACTCATGAGGGACAACTTCAGATCGCAAGCATCAGCATCGTATCTCTTCTTCTTCGCGCCGCCAACACTCACTGCAAGCCCAAGTCGAACGTGCTCCAGACTTTTCGCTCCATGTTTTCTTAAGTAGCAAGAGTCAAGACTAGCACTTAAGAAGGGGGTTGGGGGACAGGATGTTTGATGCACCAATTGGGCTAACATCAGTCACACAGTGCTGAGACGGCGTCGCAATTGGGAACGGTTGTCCTTCCCAAAAACGGCAGTGCTTCCGAAAATATAGCGCAGAGGAGATCCTTTTGAGAGGGGCTGGCGGGCCGCTCCAGTTATAGTGCTTTGTGGATGCTTTGGACGGGGTGAATGGAATGGAGTTCTTTCGACTTGATGCCCAAGTTGTCATTGCTAGTAGATGAGAATGCATTCACTTCCTTGCATGGCTTGTCAAGTTGTGAAGTAGCCTACTCATTCCATTTATTTTGTTGCGAGCGGGGTAAAGAGTCAAGTCTTTACTTTCAATTGGGTGTACTATAAAAAGAAGAAGTACCATGTCATAGTCACCTTGCCGCAGAACAACAATGCGATTATCCGCGCAACCGCTTCCTCGGTCTCCGCACCTTCCTTTACTCCATTCATTTATTTTCCTGAAGAGCTCCTTGGAATAGACCATCCGTCCAAGGGCCAGTCGTCTTTAATGCTGAGTCCAAGTCTTGTACCCATGCTACCAACTGAGCCGATGCCAAACAGTCTCACTCTCAACTTATAGAAAGCATAACCTTCCATCCCCACTCGATTTACTATACTCTCTCTCTCTAAGGTTGTAGTAAGATCAACTTATCAAGCAATGGATCCAAGAGTCATAGAGTCAAGCGCCCGCCCCTACACAAGAGCCTTGTATGAGAAGTTGGTTTCTGGATCTGGGGTTGCTGGGCACCTTGGGTCATCCATTCAGACTCTGAAGCTACCCGCAAAGCACCGTTCATGAGCACTACCAAAATGAGTTGCCAATGGTATGAGGAGAAACTTATTCGCGCGACCAAGAAACGATGCTATACTCCTTTCGAACGGGAAACGCGGGCAAGGGGCTTTCGTTCCATAGGGCACGTGTTCATGGAACTTGAGCTAAGCTTCAAATCATTCTCCAGATATTTGGGGAACTAGTTGTATGGGGGCACTTGCCCCATAGTGCCACTCAAATCAACGTTTCCCTCGCAATGACGGTCGCTGGACCAAGCTCTTCTTCACCAAGCACTGCCACTCCAATTCACCTTGTTTTCCGAAGCCAGTGCTCTCGATCGACAGGATGAAAGGATAGATGTGAATTCCCTGTATATTACTACGGGCCTCGCTAAAGACTGGTCGACAGTTTGTCGCTCGGTCTGGAGAGCCGGGAAGTCAAGAAGAGCCTAGGCACGTGATCCGGTCCGTGAGTCAAGTTGCAAGAAACATCTAAGAATAAATAGCTCTTCCTTCTCTTCGTTCCAGAAGTACACAGTCCACCAAACAGTCCTACATTACGACAACCACTACTCTTGCCGCTGTTGTTCGGAGGCTCAAATGTGTGGATCTGAAGTCAAGCGGTTTGACGATCTAGAGGGCAGCATGCTCAAGTCCAACCCAATGACCTAATATCAGAAGCATAGATTCATTGATATCAGATACTAATTCGGCTATCAAGTTACCGTAGTGAGCGGAAGATCCGGGAGTAATGAAGTGAGATACTTGATGAGGTATGCATTTATACTTTGCTCGTATGCTCAAGGATGAGTTGAATTGAGAGAGAATAGGTTGTAGGAATAAGGACTCACTTGAATGGGTGCCATCGCACACTTAGCAAGCGGTTCTTCTTCCAGTAGCACCACCAAGAGACCACTATAACCCTACACCCACAAGGTATGCAAGAATCAGCTGTATAATTCGGTATCGGGCGACCTCAACATTTCCGAAGTACTACGGTGCCCCAACCCGGTAGTCTCCAGCAATTATGGTCTACTCTAGTATACTTTGATGATGTGAGAGTGATAGCACGAAGTATTAAAAGAGCGTAGCTTCGAGATGGACAACATCTTGTAGCACCTGCAATTCCGACTTCAAGAGAATACGTCCTCTATCTAAGCGCACACCCAAGTCATCTGAATGCGCTCATACAAGCTAGGACTTGCAGAGATTTGAAAACTCTTGAAAGATCGAACTAGTAACGACTTAGGTAGGCATGCTATTCTCGTTTTCAGTATGAACTTCATCATACATGACAATGGTTACAGCCCGACAGCAACGTGGAGACCGAATTTCCTCACCTCCGAATCCCCAAACCATGACACTTGAACTTGAAAGCAAACGCACTCCACAACACAAGGACCGCAGGAGAATGTATTGAGCAATACTACGCACAATCAAAAAAACTCTTGCTCGAGTGGCGTAGAAGTCGTTTCGGGTGGGTGTGGCTGAAGCTTGGTCAGAACCCTTGGGAGCTTGCTATATACTCTCCTCGGCAAAAGAAAAGAGATTTGGAAGAATGAAGTTCAATGAACTAGGTTGGAAAGGACATTCACCTTCATAGCTGTCCTCGTAAAAGAGCAACAATTCCAGACTTTCGAGAAGTCTCGAGGTATAAATACTACCTCTTAAACCTCCAGGATGAATGTAACACAGATCGTCAACATATCAGAACTTGACGGGAAGACCTTTGCTTGGTGGCCGCCACATCAACTCCTCTCCAATTCACACTCATCGTCCACGAAATTCATGGCCAAGAGTCAAGATTCGAGTGAACTTTGTCCTTCCATTCCATGGGTTCTCATAAGGCATTGCTTCATTGCTGTCAATTCTCCCATCGTAATTCCATCTCATCTTTCCTTATTGAACGACACTTGCGAACAGAGTTGATAGCAATACAGATTCGAATCACGCTCGATCTCGACTTCAAACCTCCAGATTGAATAGCCTCAACTAGCAACTAGGCTAATGCCATGATAACTTCCAGCACTGAGGTTGTACGGTAAGAAACGGATTACTGGTGGAGTGGGTGGGAGCTGGGACTGCTTGAGTAGTGGTGGTTGAAGCCCAAGGGAAGACAAACGGGGTGGTTTTATCCTCTCTCGCACTCCAAAGAGTGCTGAAGGGAAGAAGAAACAAGGCTAGAGGCTGCTCCACCAAAGCGTCAACATTCACCAATCGAAAACCGTTCTAGAATAGCACAAGATTTTACGTAGCACCGTAATCCCTAGTAGACTTTGAAATGGAAATGAGAAGGTATAAATAGACTCCCCTTATCGCTAGCTTGACGGTCAACATTTCTGTCTCAATGGGCCAGATCTTCCAGAGATCCTATGCCACGATCCGAGAGCAGCATCTTAGCACATGAGTGTCTTGACATCTAAGCACTATAGCTACAGGCTATCGTTCTCCCCTAAGCGACAAAGACGACGATGTATTAAAATGAGCGGACGAAAAAACTTATAACCAGACGATAGAGGCTGATAGCGCATACAAAGTGACAGCAATAGCAAACGACCTTTAGAAATAGATCAAAGCAACGCTGAAAGGACTTAGTCGGCTATCTTCTTGTGACCGCCGACCAAGTTTCGACATCCCACTGGAAAACTAATGCTTTGCAAACATCGTGCCTCCAAAGTAGTGTGGGAAGGTTGGCGGTTGAAAATGTGTGGATAAGGTTATGTGTTCTTGAGGTTGAGAGTATCGTTTATATAGCAGCGAGTAAGAGAGTTTCTTGTGACTTTCAGTGAACGAAATCTATGAGCAGGACCGGGTAGACTCGAGCACCACTCCCTCTAACTTTGAAAGATGTAGGAGCCTTGATGTCAAATGGGAAGGAGTGTTTTGACACACGACGCGTATCACAAGCAATATTTTCCTTTTTTTCCTTTCTTCCTTCAAATTGAGCTGTTTTCTAGACAATGATGGCAAATAGCAAAATGAAACTGCTAGGTCTGTTCCTGAGCTTGACCGCTGCACTGAAGGACTCAAAGACCGGGGTATAAATAGCTCCCGATTCAAAGTTGGCCTCCGTCTCACCTGCAGTTCATAGCAGTCCTTCCTTGAACAACCTTCCACGAGTGGTCGCTGGCCTTGACATCGCGTTGTCACATCTCCGTCCAAGCAAAACTTCACGCAGAACATGAACGCCAAAATGCCGGTGGGCTCTGAGACTTGATCCTTTGATACTTTGTCAATCCAAGCAACATGCTTCTTGCTGTCAACTCTCAACTGGCTATTATCCTATCGTGCCATGCCTTGCCTTGATTTGACAATAATGAAAGCTCGATTTGTGACCGGGGTCAAATCTGATTGAACTAAGCAGCTTGAGGTTGAATCACAATCTCCATAGCCCATCAGAGAATGTCTGGCCGACCCCACTGGGGACAGAAAATTTCCTGCTCGAGTGTACTTGGGTAGTAGTTGGGGCTGATGTGTCTGAGGCGTGATCGGAGGTGTAAGCGGTGATTATATACCTCTCCGTTACAGCAAAGTATAAATAGTAATGTAGAAACTCAAGAGAGGAGGCAGTGGCAAAACATTCACCCGAGTCACAAAACGAAGTTTGATTCTCGACGCGGAGATGCTCCATCCCCACAACGATCTTCTCACTGAAAACTCTCCCACCGCAAGACCATCTGATGTTCCCTAACCAAATGACAAATGCAGGAACTTGACAGCAGTACGCAATTTGAATCGACCTCGCACTCAACCTCGATCTGGTTAAATGAGCTGACTTGGACTTCAAACTCGGTTGCAATTTCTACAGGGAGAAGAAATTAGCACACTCCGCTGATGAGAGACAGACACCCACGCGAGGAGAAGTGAGCTGGGCAGGAATTGGAATTGGATTGGTTGAAGCTTGATCAACGACAGAGGTATATATATATCCCTCCATTGCGGCAAAACAGACCAGACTCAAAAACAAGAAACGAACCAGAGCAAGAGATTCACCCTCCTGGTGTGAGTTTCCAAGCTTGTGCATTTTACTGAAGGTGTCTAGGTATAAATAGAGCACTATCCACGACAGAGTTAGAAGCAACAGCTTCAAAGCACCAGCATGCCCGAAACAAATTTGTGTCGAGTGGCTGCTGACCATCTCAACTCGTGGCCACACTTTAATCAAGGTAATACTCTACGCGAGACCAAAATGTCGACGTGCTTCGTGTCTCGATGCAGGGATGCCATATCCTAAGCATCAACTCCCTCGCTGTCAACTCTCCACGCTCTCATCCTATCTCTCCGTGTCAAATTTGACAAGGAAGATTCTCTAGCCACAATCAATCTCATCTCATCAAGAAAACTTCAAATAAAAGCATGGCATCGGTAAAGGGCTCTGGATAATATACTTGTTGCTCACAAAGGTTCGTAAACTTTGCCACATCGTCACCGCGGCGATAGGGCGTCTAAATCTCCTCTTTGAGCTGGCTTGGAGATGGATCGAAGGATGAGAGGGGTTATTTTATACCCCCATCCTCCCAGCGTGAGAAGTGAGGACGCAAGACAGGTAGATCTGGGGAGTCATTCACCTAACGTAACCGGATTGATTGAAACAAAGTAAGGTCGATATCAAGGAAAGATAACTTGAAAGTTCCTTTTTGCTGGGACTTTCTGAAGTGAAAGAGAGGAAGAAGGAGCAACTATACCCTACCTTCCTTGTCCAACACCTGCAATAAGGTAACAACCTTATCAACACGTGACCCACCTCTTTTTCATCCATCAGCACCTCTTCATCTCCGTTCGAATCGAATCGACCCATTTCTCATCAGCCTTTCCATCTCTCATTCCGATTTCAAATCTCAAACCTTCTGTGGGCATCAGGGCTTTTAACCCCACCGATA